>VZSV01000098.1:1954046-2014830 GCA_013398735.1 Nothocercus julius
GCCTGGATGTGACCGGGTGCCCCGTGCTCTGGGTGTCCCTGCTGGAGCAGGGGGATTGGACTAGATGATCCCTAGAGGTCCCTTCCAACCTCAACCATTCTGGAATTCTGGGATTCTGTGTGACAAGAGGAAATGGCCTCAAGTTATGCCAGGGGAGGTTCAGGTCAGACATTAGGAAGAAATTCTACAAGGAAAGAGTAGCCAAGCATCGGAACAGTCTGTCCAGGGAAGTGATGGAGTCACCATCCCCAGGAGCGTTCTAGAAACATGTAGATGAGACGTGTAGGGACATCATTTAACAGGTATGCTGTTGAGGGGCTTATGGTTGGACTCAATGATCTCAAAGGTCTTTTCAGACCATGATGATTCTATGATCTCCCCATATGCAAAGATTTACCTGGGTTTATACCACGTATTCCGGCCATGCCCCCGGACACCAGCTCCACCACGGTGGTTTTCCACATAGACCAAAATGGCAGGACAGCATCCCAGAGGCAGTAAAAGAAAACAGGGCACAAAGTCACCAAGATTAAACCAACAACGTGGAGGAGATACAAACTCAACTTGCGAAGTGATTTCTGCAGGACAGCTTTGGTTTTTGCCTTCCCTGTACAAAATATATGTGCAGGCACCTGCTCCCCTGGGGCTTTAGGCTCAGGGAGGAAAGAGGTCAGCAAGTTAACAAATTTGACGTGTTCCGCCTGGGCAAGCCGTCAGGAAGCTAATTTGACTTGGCCACATCGTAACCTCCCTGCTATATCTTGATGTGTACCTAAGTGATGGAAAGCACCGCTCAGATTCATAAAATATTTTGCAGGGAGTAAAACAGAGCTAATAGACCTATTTCTCATTAAAAAGGTCAATGCAGTGAACATCTGATGCTGTATAACTGTCTGATTCAATTTAGCAGGTCAAGCTTCACTAATCCAATCCCCTGATTGGGCTGAATTCATTTCTGCTGGGAAAAAAAAAAAAAGCAATTTTCCAACAAACCTTCAGGATTATGTACTCTAGCCCTATATTTTCACAAGGCATCACCAGCACATTGCTCAAGCCAAATTTGCCTGTTCTGCAAGATCAAGCAAAAGTTTCACGTTACAAATTAACGCTCGGAGTCTATAAACACTGAGATCTAAATCCTGTTAGGGATCAGATTACAAATTACATTCATCTCCCCTAAGACTCAGAGGCAGCAAAAGGCTCAGGATAAATAAAATAAAATGATCAAATTTTAGGTCTTTGAAGCAGCAGATGATGCTCTAAGATATGATGTTGGGCAAAAGACCAGCATGGCAAAGTTGGCAAAGTTGGCATGGGGAATTTTAAGTGGTCTTTGTCTGATTTCCTATCTAAGATGTGAGAGAATTTAGTGGTTGGGGGGGTGTTATTTTTACCCCATGCTTTCTGCATTTTTTTTTTTTTATCCAGTTCTCCAGGGACACATGGTGATTTCTTTTCCAACCATGGAGAGCCCACTGCTCTCACTGTTAGTAGGTCTTCCAGTAGAGGGACTCTTGTGGCTCGCCAAGGCACAAAATGAATATGGGGAAAAAAGATTTTCCTCCTTTTCATGGACATCACCCACTCCTATAGCTCTTGCAGCCTACGCTTAGGATTAACTTCAGGCAAGTTCAAACCCTGCAGAGACCCAGAGCTGTAGCTTTTCCCCAAGGAAAGCAGCTTGCTTGTTATGGAGGATTTTCAAGTCCACAAAGAGCAATGCAGAACATTACTCTTTATGCAAAAAGCTGCATTTTCCAAGCTCCTCTTGGCATTTCCCTGCAAGCTGCTGCCCCACTTGTGACTCTTTATCCATAGAGGCAGCGACAGAAAAAATTACTATTTATGAACCCTGCAATTGCACCAAGAATATCCGTGCTTTTTTCCCCACAGTACAGCAAAGAAGGGGAAATAGTAGGGCTATTGCAGAGGAGCTGGAGTTGGGGAACATTTCCTTTCTCATGGTGACCATCACCGCAGCCCATCAGCTGTGATGTTGAATGCAGCTGAATGACATTGAATGAGCCCAGTGCATATGAAATAAAGCCTGCGATTTCCAGAGCCAGGACCTGTTTGGTTGAGGACTAATAAACCCCTCAAAAGACCAAGATGACCCTAAATTGCCATTCTCTAGGAAAAGCTAGTGCAGTGACCATCTCAAAATTTAGATGTGCACAATTCTTCATTCCCTCCAAAGGCAAAATTATTTCAATATCTTCAGGAAATGTTTCATGACAGCAAAGCTGTTCCCACCTTGCTCTAGGCAGGAGACGAGAGGTTTCTGAAGCTCTCACGGGACACGAGGTGGGCGAGCAGGTCCCTTCTCTGTCACCCCCTGCACCCACTGTGGTGGTAGCAAGAAGCCCCATCCCTAGAGCAGGTGGCTGCTGCCGGTTTGCTGCTGTTCCAGCACAAAACTCACTGGATTTTAGAGACTGTTTTTCCTAAATCATCTCTTGCAACAATCTTTAGCATCGCTCAGTGCAATGAGCAGTGAATTTTGTATTCTTTGCCATCCTACCAATCAGGTGGGAGTCTCCACTCCACGGGGCTCTGGACTCTGTTGGGGTTTTAATTCCAAGGAAGGATGGATTTTCTCTCCTCGGTTCTTTACGAGATGCTGGCTCTGAAGCCAGGAAGTAACCCCAAATAGTAGTCATTTGGGCAGATCTTCATTTCTGAAACTTGAAGGAAGCAGATTCTTAAATGGTAGGACAGCCAGTTAAAGAAAATGTAATCAAGCTCTCAAGCCAGCTAATTGGGAAGTAGAGCAGCAGTGGCACTTGTGCCTGTCCAGCCTTGAAGGTCTAGTTTTGATGAACAAGTCACTGTAACTTCATTACTTTTTCCTCAGATTTACAGGCAGGCAAGGTAATATGCAGGCTGCCGCAGTGAATATTTAAGGCCTAACATGGTCCTGGCTGCAAACCAGGCAGCCTTCAGTCCCCACATGGATGCAGGAGCAGCAGTGAGACCCTTTTCCCAAGGGATACAGGCTCGGAGCAGCTGCCAGATGTCCAGTCTGTGCCACGGGATTCTTCTGGACATGCCTGACCTGGTGAGCACCCTCAAAATAAAATATTTTGGCCTTTCATGTTAAGACTGGAAAGAAACCATGAGCCTGTGGGGGGAAGAAGTGTGCACATTAGATAGTGGACCATGATGGCCCCATCTGTGCTGCACACAGGTGGTGGAGTCCATCCAAGAGACATCTCAGACACTTCACCGGGTTTAGCCCAGCAAGCAGGACGGAGGCTGAGGGGGACAAACAGTTCTCTCAAACCGTTAGGAAGTTAAACAGCAGGGAAGGGAAAGAGCTATATAAACTTAAGGTCAAGTCAACGTTGGTACAAGAGCAAGTGAGGTGCCTATGTGCAGTCTCCCCCTGGACATCAGAAGAAGCATCCTGACCGCTGAAGCTCTGGAGGAGTCTTCTGGGAAGAGCAATTATTTCTGAGTGGGAGCTCGACTGATTTCTGAACAAGATTGCAAAACACGTCACCTGGAGCACTGTGAGACTTGATACGATGACCAAGGCATCCCGTACGCTGCAGCAAGCAGGAGGTTTGTACGTTAATTTAAGGGAAAAAGAATTGAACTTAACTCCTAGGAGAAGCTTCCTAACACTTGGTGCTGGCAGCCAAGAGGCAAACTCCAATCTCGGTAGGGACCAAGAGAGCTCAGCCAACACCTACCCGGGCATGGACGCACTGATGGAGAATATGGTCACCCGAGGCTGCCTCCTCTCGCATGCTTACTGCCGAAACCCTGTCCTTAAACCAGCCGTAATGAGCACCAAAGCAGTAAATGCTAAAAGGAACCCAGGGATTTTATGGTGCTAGTCATCTCCCGAGCACCTGAAGAGGAGCTGAGGTCCTTCCTTCAAACTCTATAAAATCTCAGAGTACATTAGAGTTACCAGCGTTTTATTTGTACCCTGAAGCCTCCGCATTACGCTGCCGAGCTCTGGCTCAGCGAACAGCAGACTATACTAATAACATCTAGGCTGGCAACGGCTCAGAGACACAGAGCGATGCAGCATTCATGTCAGCCGTGTGAGCAACTGATGTAATAACAAAATTATCAGGTATTTACGTAATTACACAGATATTATAAAATATTATAATATAAGCATATAAGAAGCATATGAGGTGAAGCAAAGAAAGGCAAATTTTCAGAGTGCGGGAGGGAAACTACTTCCTTACTTTGTGATGACGGTAGGTAAAAAGTCTAGTTTCTTTATTCAAATAGAAAGATACAAATCACGCGAGGAAAGATTTATCCTCACCGATCTATTATTTATGTAGCCCTCTCAATCTGCTGGGCATTTAATCATCTTCAGGAAAAACTGAAAACGTGTTCACCTCTCCCCCAGCATCTTAAATGGGAGCTGAGCAGAAACCTACATATATCACTTCATTGAGGATATGGAGAGCCAGACATGTTTGTCTTTCTTGCAATTTGTTTTGAAAACTTTAACAATTTAAGATTTTCCTTGCAATACAGCTCCAGGGAGGAGAAAGCACTCTGGAAAAGGGTGTTTATCTTCTTCTTTCTCCCTCTCCAGCCAGGGCTCCGCTTGGGAAGCCAAATCCAAGGACGGCGGCCCTGCTCCCGTCATTAGCATGGGCGCTGAGCGCTCCCCCTGCCCTCGCCAGCTGCTCAGAGCAAACAGTGGCAGGATGAGGCTGGCTTTAAGCATTTTGTGCAAGTTTGGGGAAAACAACAACAACAACAAATGAAAACCAGTCCAGCACAAAAGCTGGAGTGGAGAATTGATAAAATGGTACCTGACCCAGCGTAGCACTCTCTGGTAAAAACACAGCCTGGTGCAAACATGCAAGCGTGAAGCAGTGAACTGCAGTCCTGGGGCAGGGATGGGAGCTGCTTTTCCATCTCCTTTCCTTTACGAATTCAGATGCAAAGCCTCCCAAAGGGCTTTAGGAGGTCAAATTTAAAGACTACTGATGGTGATAAATGCCATAGTTTGGTATCTTGCTCTGCCAACTGGCTCTTCCCGGCAAACACGGGGTGTGTTAGCACCAGCATTGCGCGCTTCGGCCAAAAACCTTGTGGATCAAAAATTAAAAGCATTAATAAAAGCAAAATACAAAATTAAAGAGCAGAATCCTTTCATTTGGCTTCAGACTGTTTGCTGTTTCTTTGCACTCTTTCTTTGCCTTTTAAAATAATAAATAAGCTCACATGTTTTTGGTGAGGGAAAGTCGCTTTGAACCAAGGAGTTGTGCTTTTTTGAAATGTTCTTTGAAATTGGACATTTAGACAAGGCTTAAATCTCTCTCCAGAATGCTTCGGTAATTGGAAAATTCGTCAAAGCTGATTTGCAACAGTGTGAGGTTCACTGTTTTCTTACAAAATTGTTAGTCAAAAACACATTGATCCACTCGGGATGAATCCTGCCGCAGTACCAAGGTCTTCAGTGACAGAGGGGGTGCAGTTTCCATCAGCCACGATAACTCGGGAGGGGGCTAAGTTAAACACTGGTGATGCCCTGATTTGTTTACATTTATGTGAATGAATCCAGATCCAGGCTATTGCATGATTTACCCACATTCGGTACTTATTTTGCGGTTAAGTTTAGGAGAGACCTCAAAGTTCTTGTCTGATCTCTAGGCACCTTGCTGGCACTTGGTGGGATGTCCTATGCTTTGCATTCGGCTGCTTCTGCTTCTGTTTTGCTCCAATATTTTAATGCAACATGAAAACGGAAGGGCAGCCTTTAGCAGCACTTAGAAATGCAATGCAAAGTTATCTCAGACAGCAGCAGTCATCTCCCTCCAAGCTGGAACATCACCACAAGAACCCAATCCTTGATACAGGAGGTTGCCCTCACACTTGGGGAAGGTTTAGAAGGCACTTTCAAGTAAAATGGCATTCAAAGCAAAACCAAGAAGAAGCTCAATGTGATTAATCTCACTTTATCTGAGGGGTCTGGAGGAAAATTACTTTGCTAGTTACTATAGATTTTGATCCGTGGTCAGACTTGGGCATTAGAGAAAAGCAGTGGTGTTGCTTCTTAAGCTCAAACAGTCATCAGCACAACCATTAAAATGCAGACGGCTGGAGTCAAGCTCTGCTTGTGGCCCAGGGTCCTTAGCCCACGAGGGTATTGATTGTGAGGATCAATTTTGCATATAAATTAAAAACAAAACAAAAAAAAAGTGCAATCATTAAAGTGAATAAGATTTAGTTATAAGGGCAGAAGCAGGGCGGCATGCAGAGTGAGCTGCGATGCAAGGGCGGATTCCAGCACCCACCGCCTACTCCAGGAGCCGGGGCACCCGTGGCAATGCTGTGTGAAACAAGCCTGCAGCTCCATGGCAAAGCCCCGGCACATTAAAGGACTTGGGGAACTACAGCTTTCACAAAAATAATTAAAAGTGTAAGTCTACACCCTGGCATTAATTGTCTCCTAGAACAAAAGTGGTGGTGAAGAGGCCTCCTGTTAAGAGAAATCTTCTCAATGCCTGGTAGAAACCACTGCAGAAAGTGATAATTCCTACAGAAGGCACCTGTGAATCGGGTGTCATTTTTTTCTTGGAAAAAGGAATAACTCTGAGCAATGGTGCACCAATTCTGCCAGGAATGACACTGGAGAAAACTCGACGGACGACCAGACCTGCGGAGCTGGGACCTGACTGCCCCCAGCCAGACATTGCCTAGAGCCCGGTTAAATAATCACTATATTAATAGTTCCTCTTAATTATTCATAGTAATTGTAGTATGATGAAATATTTAATATTGTTAAATAATTATAATTAATATTTTAATTATTAATTTTTTTTTCAGTCTAAATATTTTTTTTTGACAATTTGGTCAAGTTGGGGCTAATTCTCTTTGAATTTCCAGGTTAGCCTCCATCCTTCCAATAGGATACAAAAGTGAGAATGTTTTTATCTCAGCCCTTGGAAAAGTTTCCCATCAGTCCCACATTCAACTGCCCAGAAGCAGCACTGAAAGTCTCAGAAAAGTGTCCTGCTTCTTCTCTTGTTATCAGGAACACCTTCTACTCCATCAAGTAGCACCACCAGTGCATGTGCTGATACTGCAGTTGTTGAGGAGGAAGCAGAAAGTGTCACCACCAATACCTGGGCTTCCAGTGGCACTGTGGCCACCCATGGCACGATCATCCTCAGTGGCTTTTTAGATATAGTCCATAACATTTTGCACTGTTGGTGAGGATGGTGGGAGCTCAGCCTTTTCCCTTCCCAAGCACCCCATCCTTCAAAGTCTATTGCAAAAAATTTCATCCTCAAAGGCACCTGGGCTGCATAGGCAAGATACATCCAGTCTACCTCCTGGTAAAGTGACCACAAACCAGGGCACTTCTACGCTGCAGGGGGCATCTGCATTGTGCTTCGCCAGGGGCTGGGATTTGTGACTTTGGGCCAGAAAGGCGTAGTTTAGATCTTCTGGTGATGCTACTGCATGAGGTAGCAAAAGTCTGTCCAACCCAAACTCTTTGTAGAAATGTCTGGAGCCACGAGGATGTTTCTGAGGGTCTCTTGCCATCATTAAGGCTCCAGTTCCAAAGCTGATGGGGTGTTGATGAGGGTCCTCACCCGAGCGCTAATTATCGAGTGTGAAAGACGGCGGCAGCAGAAGAGCCGTGCTGCCAGGATGGCTGTACGGATTGCGGAATTGCAATATAGTCATCACAGTTTTGGGATTTTTAAATAAAACCTCTCTAGCAGGCAGCAGATCGAGCTGCCTTATGAAAGATTAAACAGGAACAGCAAATTATCTCCAGGCCATTTTACAAACACACATTAAACATGCCAACAAATAGCGTATTAATAAAACCCACCAGCAGGCTGCAGAATAAGTAAAAATAATGTTAATACCGAAAGTAAATACTTTTTTTTTCTTTTTTTTTCTTTTTTTTATCCTTTCACATAGCAAAAGATCATGGTCCCAGCACTGCCCTATGAGCACTGCCTAGTGTGTGGCCGTGGGATGTCCCAGTGCCAGCCCTGAGCAGGGGCTGCTTCGGAACCCAGAAGGAGATGGAGCTGGAGAAGGAGAAGAAGGAGAAGGAGATGCAGAGAAGAGGGAGCAGGAAAAGGAGCAGATGAAGAATAAGAAGGAGATGGAGAAGGAGAAGGAGAAGGAGAAGAGAAGGAGATGGAGGAGGTGAAGAGGGAGGAGGAGGAGACCGAGCAGACCTCTCTGATGCATCTTTTCAAGCCGTCTGAGTTAAACTGTGGTCTCCACTGGTGTGAAGATAAACTCTTTCAAAGGGTCTTGCAGAAGGCTGAGGTGGAAAGTCCATTTAATTGCTGTTATTATTACTGTCCTGTGAGGCACTCAAAGCGTGTTTTGACCAGGTGTATGGAGCACAGAGCTGTCAGCAGGGAGACCCAGATATGATAAGTACCTATGGAGAGGTTGGGGAAGCCTGTGGGATACCCACTTATCCAGATCAGGGAATTACCTCCAGAGCTCTAGGAAATGATTGCTGCGCAGTGGCCACATTCACATGATGCAGCTCAGACTCTTAACTGCAGCTCTCTCCTCCTATCTCAGAGAAATAAACTCTAAATCTAGTCTCCAGTGGTGTTACAGTCCCTTTCTTGTTTTCCGAAGTGGACTCCTACAGTACGGTAAGTGACAATTTTAGAAAAAAACAACATTTCTGAGAACTCAGCAAGGAGAGGCCAAGGAAGATTTCTTCTGCCAGATCATTTTTTTTCATAGCAGAAAGCAATTATTAGCAAAATCTTGCCCAAAAGCTGCAGTAACAAGAAGGTCTCTGACAGAGTGAGGCTGAAAAAATAAAAATTAACTGGTTGAGGGAAGGGCAATCTCGATTTTCAGGACCTGCAAAAGATGTGGGAACCAACAGGAAACAATAGGTATATTTGCTAATGTGTCTTTTCTCCTCCTGTGCATGTGTTTATAAGATATGTATGGCTATAGTACGTGGGACGAGCAGCCCCTCAGTACGTCAAGGGGGACATGGGACAAGCCTCGGGAGAGTGTGAGTGCTGCTTCTGGTGCCTCCTGCCAACCTCTTGGAGGTGCCACATCCATTACTGAAAAAGGGAAAAATTTTCATGATGGGAAATTTAGTCTCCTTAATGCACTGGAATTCGGATCTCCTTTTCTTCCCCCTGTTTATCTGCAATGATGAGTCTCAACCAGCACATGCACTAAGCACTTCTACCAGTCTATTTGTCCCCAGCAGCAGTTCATGTGGCTTTGCAGGCTCTCCTGGTCACACATCTCTCTTGCAGACCCACAGTCACCCTTGTAAAGGGGGCCCTGCCCCATGGGGCAGCAACATCCGCAGCCTCCTGGGCTTGGATGCATGAGAAACCCTGACACCCATGTCCTTCATGACAGCAAGTTCTCTCCAGTTCTCAACCATTTCACGCGTTCCAGAAAAGGCTTGTCTAACTTTGTGCAAAACCACAAGTTAGTCCTGCACATTGCTGTATCCAGGCTATTCCCTGCAGCCCCAGGCTGTCCTGGCAGAGCTTTGGGGTCCCAGATGGGCTCTCTCAGCCATAAGTTGACTTTAAAAAAGCTCCTTGCGGTATTGGTAATATTCATTTCTGGTCAAGCGCTAACAAAAAGAACCATCCACTATGGCAAAGCATGGGAGATATGGGAAAAGTCCAGCAAACTATAGGTCCCTGAGGTTAGAGGCAATTCAATGTGCCACAGATTAGATGTTATCGGCTACGATGTTATGTCAATTGGAATAATCAGTGAATCGATAGCTGCCTTTTTAATTGTGTCAACATTCCTCTACACATTAATCATTCACCCTTGGCAGTGGAGCACTCATTGCTGAACCGGTCACAGGCTTTTTAGCCGGCAAGAGGATCCAGCCAAGTGGGAAAGACCATTCTCCTATTTTGCTGATTCGTTGCTTTTTTTAAAAAACATTGCAATCTTTCGTTTTTAGTCTCTGCCACTTCTGCTCCCATTGCTCTCCAAAAAGGAGGTTTGCCACGGCAAGCTCCAAATACAAGAGGTAGAAGATATTTTTGCCAACAGAGTGGAAACAATTAAGCTCTTTTTCATATAGCCAGATATATTTACTTTAACCAAAAAGCCTAGTTTTCCTCTTTTCAGCATCAAAATTGCAACTCCACTGAAAGCATTCCTGGTTCTATTCAGCTCCTATCTCCCGCGGGCGAGCCAGGTTGCACAGCAGCATTGACAGAAGGACAGCGTGAAACCATCCCGGGGCTTATTCTCGTAATGGCAGGAATTTGCACAAATATTGAAAGACTTGCTGGAGCAAACTAGCTGAACGGCAATGTTTTAAAATACTTGTACTTTGCAATAGATAATTGATCTGCTAATGTTTGCAGTTTTCTAGGACAGCTGTAGCGAGTATCTGATCTGAATATATCTAAAGACTGGATTCTCCCATCTGAGCAACCATCCGAGCTCCTAGGTGTGCAGGATAAATGCAATATTTCCTAAATTTCGGTGTGCACCTGGAGACCCCAAGGAGTCTTTCCTGCTTTCTGCTGCCAAAGGTTAAGGTGGGCAGCATAGCTCCTGCATGGCCCATTGCATCCCCTCCTTCCCTCGTGCATCCTCTCTCTCACAGCTTTTGGCTTTTGTAAATATATATTTTTAAGGACACTTTATTAGATCATATCAGAATGAGACATTTACTGTACAGAGAGTTAATGCATGATATATATTCAACATATGATATTTTTTCAGGCTAAATTTATCCTTACTGGGTATTGAGTTACACTCCTCATCCAAGCTATTGCTGCTGATCCGATGAGGAAAAAGCCACCTCTGTGAAATCACAGGCTTTACACCTGGATCTCCTTGCTAGCAGCTTCTCTTTCCAGGCTCTTCTGCCGCGGATGGGGTGTTTCTGCACCCAAGGAGACGCTTGCTTTGCAGCACAGGTGCCTGCTTTTAGCAGGCGGCCGCGGGCCAAGCAGCAGAGCACAACATGGGAAAATCCTCCCTTGCCACTTTTACGGGAGGAGGGATTTAGAAGGCAGATTGCATGAGCTTTCTGAAAAATCCTGAGATTTGTATCGCTTTGGCCACATTACCCTGTTTTTTCCCCTCCTATGGATAATTCAGCTGAATGCGCATATCAGTTTCCACTGAGAGCCTGAAATTTTGTGCCAAAGCCAAGAATACCCCTGATGGCACATGATACCCAGGCTCCACAGAAACCCTGGGGAATTTTGCTATCAGTTTCATCATAGTCCTGTATTCCGAATTCCTGTATTTGTGAGATAAAAACCCCTCTCCTCCTTTACTTTCCCTCCGCACCCCAGAACCCTCTCTCCCGTAATACGACTTTGTCGCTTAGTTCCCGGGCTCTTCAGTGAAATTCCTCTTCCGGAAACATTGCAGCCAACCTGAGTGCCAACTCTTCCAGCAAGCTGAATAAGCCCAGCTCTGAGCTGGAGTTTAACCACTCTCCAATTACGGATGGCAGGAGCGGAGCAGCGCTGTGAGCGCTCGCACAAATTGCTCTGTGTTGGGCTAGCTCGGTGGTGCCAGCCGCTCGGAGCCGATTGCTACGGCTCCAAGCACAATTTGGGAGCCCTGAAACACCTCTCTAGCTTGGAAAAAATAATCATGCTCGCCTGGGGGGGATAGTAAATGACCCTCAAGCCTGCATGGGGCTGCCCAAGCTCAGCGCATTCAGAAGGCATCAAGGGTCAAACCCAAATTGCTGTCAGACCCCTCGGGCACTCAGTCCCCCGGAGCAGAGGTCTTGCCCATGCGGATGCAGAAGTGAGGTCTCCTCTCACACAGGGAAACGATGTTCACAAAGGCGCAAGTCAATCCGCTCTGCCCCGACCTGCGAGTTAAAAGCGGTGGCAGGCAATGTCCCCAGCTGTCACCGCTGCTGAATTATTAACTGAGCGCCTGGCGCGGTTCGGGCACAGCTCAGTGAGCAATTTCATGCACACAGGAGCTAGCGGCGGCCGGGGCCGTTCCCCAAGGCTTCAGAGCCTGTGGGAGCTCCACGGCCCGGGCACCGGCCCCATCCCACTGTGCGCTCCGAGTCCTGGTAGCTCCAATAAAAGCAGAGCCTTGTTGTGAAGGGAAGAACATTGGAGTCTGGGGGGTCACATGCTGCTCTTCAGCATGGGGGTGCAAGGATGGTGTTTGCGGAACCCAGAGACCCATGCCCGTGCCCCCGTGCCATGCCAGGGGACACTCCTCCAAAGGAGAGATTTTGGCAGTCAGGAGGGCCATACCCAGGATGGGCAGTGCCCAGGGACCGCAGGCTCTGTAAATCTTGTTGAAGTCTTTGCCACATCAGCAGGAACTTGTATTCTTGTCTAGTCATTAGCAGACTTCTCCAATCAACGATTTAAATTTGTCTCCTCTGCTCAAGGGAGGTTTTATCTAAGAAACGAGCCACCTGACTGCAGCTGAAGCTCCTAATTTGCCATGCAAGGTTGCAAGCTTCCAGAAGAGCTCTTTTTCCATCCTGAGAGAGTCACCCTCTTCACTCCTTGTCTTTGAGTGTTTTTGAAGACTGCTATTTTGTCGTCTTCTTAGTCTCTGCTACAACTACAGTTCTTGGACTTGGATGAGAAAAGAAATATTCAGGTTCTACCTATGGGACTTAACACCTCCTTTCAAGACTTTTCATAGTTAATACTAGTGAACTTGGAGCTGGACTTTGCTGTAAAAGCCTGCCCTGATATGCCCTCCTTTACAGATAAAGGGAGTCTCTCTTACACAGCTCTGCGCCAGATTTCAAGGTCAAGTGTCTCAGTTTGGTCCTGAGGTCTTTGAAATGAAATCTTCGGCATCCTCTGTAAAGGATCGTGATATGATCTGTAGTCACTAAAGTGACGGGCCTGGCCTCGGGCTGCTGCAGCCCTTGGTCAGGAGGATATGGGCACCAGCGCAAGCAGAAGCACAGACTGCACTGCTGGCCAGTCGCAGACTGTCTCCATATGAGCAGGATGTTGCGACTGTAGCTGTGGTGGAACCAACCTACCCTCATCACATGGGGAGGCGAGGGTAGGGAAGCATCTCAAAGAAGCAGTTAGCTCAGAGCAGCGGCTCTGGTGGCCTTGGTGGCAGGAGATGGCAAGGCAAACAGGAAGGTCCACGTCAATACTTCAAAAAAAACTAGAAGAATACTCTCAAAGTAGAGCATCTCTAGTTTAAGATAAACATATGCTCAAGGAAGAATGTTGAATATTAAACTGAGTATTAAGCCAAAGCACGTCTAATTGCTTGCCTATCTCAGCTCGGTACAGGAAGATACCCCTTCACCTCGCGCTGGCTCCGTGACAGGAGGACATGGTGCATATAGGTAATGGTCTATACACAGGGAAGATGACATCTCTAGTGACACTGTTTATCCCAGTCCTGAGAAACCCCTCAAGCTGCCTGGTCATGTCCACGCTCATGTAAAAAACCTACAGGGCAGCACTTATGAAATGGAGCAAAGCAGAGGGACAACCTAAACTCTGTGTCCACAGGGTTCCTGCAGATGAAATTCATACAGAAGACCATAGCTGGGATCTCAGGAGGCATTTCAGCACCTGCCATTTAATGGCACCCATAGAAAATGTCACCAGCATTGGCAGAAGGATTGTCCGAATGTGACAGCCTGTTTTCCAATGCAAATTTGCACCACGGGTATCAGCAATCAGACCCCCAGGGTGGACTTCAAACTGAGCTCAAGGAATGAGGAATCATTTTGAAAACTCTTCTCCATGGCTGCAAACTCCCCAGGCAGATGTGGCAACCCCCTCCCCGTTGTGTTTTCAGCCCTGCATCGTTTGCCTTCTTCTCATGAGCTTTCAGCTGCTCTTTCTGATCCTGTGTTTTAGGTCTGCATATTATTTATTAGCATGTACAGACTTGGCGCTGGTCCCCCTCAAGCTCAATTATTTCACTTAAACAGTAGTTTCATCTCACAGACAGCTTCTTAAATTGAATCCAGCCCAAAAAGCTCTTCAGGTCGATTGGAGCCGCAACACAGACACAAACCGATTCCTGCAGCTGTAGCTGGCACCGCCATCCGGGAGAGGCCACGGGGCTCTCGGGGCGCCCCAGGGGCTACACCATCCTCAGGACACCCCACCAGACACACTGGGATGCTCTGGGGAGGCTGTGCATTCAACAACCTTCACCTTTAAGCCACAGTGACACGGCGTTAAAAATTCAGCTACCTCCTCTTTGGCGAACAATTATCTCATTCAATGGTTTGATTCACTGATATCTTAATGACAGCCTCCCCCGTTGTTGTTTTTTTAATGTTTAAAATATGAAATAAATGAGCCCTGTCAGCCTGAAAATTCTGGGTAGGTTATAGCAGCTGTTTTCAATAAATAATGATGAGAAGTTTCAATTTACCCATCATCCGGCATATCGCGTGACGAGGTTGTCATCTCCTCTCAGGCTTAAAAATCCATTTCTAGCCATCTTTATAACGTCATTAAATATTGTGTCAGAGGCATTGAAGTTCTTTTTAAAAGTAAATCTCACCCCAGCAGTAAATAACAGTGCTGAGGGAGAAACGCGTGCAACGGAGGCCAAGACGCCATTGGGACAAGAGCCTCCAAAGAGCATCTCCAACCCAGAGAGGCTAAAGCCAGACAGGGCTGCATGTCTAGCCAGGGCTTTCCTTGCAGAAAGGGGACCTGTCCCATACTGTGCGTGGGTCAGGGCTGTGAGTGCCGTATGCATCAAAATTAGGCAAGGTACATGGCAATGGGATGATATAGGGGTGACCGAACAATATCCCAGAGGAGAAATGCAGAGATGCTGCTTCCGCCTGCACGTTCTCAATGGTGACGAGTCTATTGCTCCCCAGGCCTGATCTGCCTGCCCGGGCAATGTTATATTGCAGGAATTTTCCTTGCTTAAATCTCTTCTGTTAATAATATATCAAGTTGCATGGCAGCATACGTGCGCTGTTCTGCATGCTGCTCACGAGGCCACCAAGTGCGAGGGGCTGTTTGCAGCGCCGGGAGGCCGGCGCGCACGGGTATCGCTCGCACAAATCGCTTTAGCTCTGTTTCATCCACGTGGCTTTAAAAAAAAGAAATCTCCGCAGATTATATCAAAGGCTTCATCAGATTCCTATTGTCCTGGGTGTGCTGGATAATCCAAATGGTTTCAAAAGAAAACTGCTACCTGCTGATAGCCAGAGTAGCTGCCAGTTACCAGATGTCTGGCTTTTGTTGTCTGTAACTGGCATAATTTTTGCACAAAAAATGAGAATGGTTTTGATCCCCGCAGAACAAGATGTGCTGCGGATCAGTTCATTCCAAATGGCCTTTCTTAAGGACATCCATGCAGGCTGAAATTTTGTTTTACTGGAATGATTGGCTCTATTTGATTTAAATCTGTATTTAGACTGAAAATTCAAATAATGTTGCCTACTTTGCATTTCAAAAAGAATCTCCATGTTTATGAAATCACTTTTAAGTCGCAATTACAGTTATTTGTCTCTGGGATATACAACATGTAATTGGGTCAACATTGTTAATGAGCTAGTAGTATTATTTTTAATGAGCTACTAGTGTTAGGTTCAGTGTTTCACCTCCAGCAGGCGGCAAATACAATATGTTAAGATAGATAATTATGTTAATGTTACAAATATCCACAGACCAAAAAAGTCATTAAAAATATTAAACAAAGAGGTTAAGTGAGTCAGTGGTAGGGAATGAACTCCCTGCACTTTGTAGGTTCTGCTTTTCATCCTGACAGATTGTGCAGGATCCTAATGCCGCTGTTGAACACAGAGATGACTTTCTCCCCGTGCTCCTAAGCTCTGTAGATATGGAAATAAAGTCTTTATTTCCTTAATAATGGGCTGAAGTTGCCCAGTTTCAGGCTGAATCCCAAGAGCTCCCACCACCCTGTGAAAACAAGACCTTGCTTGCACTCACACGTGCGCACATGCACACACATGGCAAAACACAAAAAATGAAGCATCACCAAATCAGGGAACCGCAGAAGGGCTGAGGTGGGAAGGGACCTCTGGAGATCACCTAGTCCAACCCCCTGCTCAAGCAGTGTCACCTAGAGTATGTGGCACAGGACTGCATCTTGCTGAGGTTTGGATGTCTCCAAGGACAGAGACTCCACCACCTCTCCGGGCAACCTGCGCCGGGGCGCAGTCACCCTCACACGCAAGGAGTTTTTCCTCATATTCAGGCCCATCTTTCTGTGTTTCAGTCTGTGGCCATTTTCTTTTGCCCCATCACTGGACATCACTGAGGAGAGTCTGGCCCCATCCTCTCGACCTCCTCCTTTGGGATATTTGTACACACTGATAAGATCCCTCTCAGCCTTCTCTTCTCCAGACTCGACTGCCCCAGCTCTGAGAGCCTCTCCTCACAGGAGAGAAGCTGCAGTGCCCTGGTCATCTCCGTAGCTCCACGCTGGGCTCTCTCCAGTGGCTCCATGCGCCTCTCGCCTTGGGGAGCCCAGAGCTGGACACAGCCTGCAGACGTGGCCTCTCCAGGGCTGAGCAGAGGGGCAGGATCACCTTTCCAAGACTACGGAGAGCGGCCTGGCAATAACACCTGCTGGCTCCGTCCGCACTGCTGGGTGCATCCCATCAGGGTCCATGGAGCTGGGGGCGTCAAGTTTGGCTAAATGACCTCTAACCCAATCCTCCTCAAGCAAAGGCAACTCTTCCTTTCTCCAGACATTCTCTCCTGTCTCAGGAACTGGGATTCCCAAGGCAGTCCTCTTTCACCATGGCTCCATTCCTGCTTATTTCCTCATTGCAGGTTCCCCCCATTAGCACTGATTTACCAACGGAGTTGCCAGTTACTGCCTCTGGTCTGCTGCCCTCTGCCTCATCAGCCTTGACAAAGCTGCCGTATCAGCTTCCACTTCCCTCCTCTCCTGCAACATGAGCACCTGTAAAGAAGCAATTGCAAATCTGACCTTTCTGCCTAGGAACAGTTTAAAATCAAATTACTACCCCTAAAATCAGCAGCAATTGTCTGGCCTAAGTGCGATGTCTCGTTAGCTGCCCTGTGTTGTTAATCCACAGGGAGAACAGGGCATTTTCCCACTCATTTTGTGGCTGATGCATTTGCCTCTAGAGTCTACCTGCTCCTAAAATAAGCAATGGGGAGAAAGCGATTTCATTGTATACCCATCACCCATAAGACAACTGAGCAAGAGCCAGTCCAGGGGACAGCGACCAAGCAGTCAGACCTCACCCTGCATCTCACAGTTTGCCTTTTACATCTTGATCTGGTGGCCAAAGATCTGGTGGCCAAGAGGACCATGGCGAGGAGCTAACCAGCTCAGCTATGTGCAGATTGAAGAACTGCTGTGCTTTGTCCACATGAAACATGTTCCCTACCCAGTTAGTTCCCTACCCATTTAGTTTACCCCTAATTCTTGTAATCAGAAGAGCCAGCGACCTTTTACAACACATTGACTTCTCCAAAACACTTATACACTTGTAAATTTTGCTTATAGATTTTTGTAGATGTAATTTTTACTTTGAACAAGAACATGGTCCCAGGTAGGTCTCGTGGCACTACAATACCTGCAGCTGGTGGGAGTGAATGGAAAGGGAAGGTCTTGGACTTCTCCTAGACGAGGTGAGGAGAGGGCACACAGCTCTTGAGGGAGCAGTGGCCTTGTCCAGGTGCTTTCCTTCCAAGTACACGGTGCTGGAAACATGCCGTCTCAAGCCCTTGTGTTTTGGAGACCACCACCTCGGTGACAGGCACTGCCCCGCGCTGGAGGGTGAGCAAAACCCTTGTGGTGAGCACTGTAGTGTAAAGTGCTGCAGGGGGGACACAGGAGAAGTCGTGATTAATGACACCATCCTCACGCATGAAAAATAACAGCTTTGTGAAAAAATGAAAAATATTGTTGATGGATTAGTGAAGAATAATGAAAATTATTGGATTTTGAAATCATGAAAGCTATTAGCAAAGAACAGTGACCGTGTACAGATGGCTAATAACTGAGTGCATCTGTGGGAAAATGCTATCTATTTGGCAAAGGCGAAATACCAATGAATTTAAACCAAATCCAAAAGATTTCAGCCAAAACTAATTATATTTCTATTCCCAAATGCTGCTATAAGATGATTTGCTAGGGTATAGCCCTGGGTTTTCCTGCCTCAGGCTAGAAGCTCCCAGGATGATGTCCCACGTGGAGTGAGGGGCAGCACTTCTGGGAAGAACCTCTGCTTGTGGCGAACATTGGGATACCTTGTCTCATCACCTTGTCTCAAACTCGACAAGAGCTGGATGCCTAAAAAAGGTCAGAGCTGAATTTAAGGCAAATTCCTCTTCAGTGCTGTTATAGGGGCATGAGGCAACAAGCATCTTGACCTTCTTCCTCATCTTCCTCCTCCTCCTCACCACAAAAGCTTGTTTTTTTTACTGTCCCCTAAGACAAAGACCCTTCTGTCTTCATGTGTGGCCATGGGTCACCGCAAGCATGAGGAGCAAGGCAAGGGGCTCCTGCTGCGCAGCAGGGCTACAGGACATCTCCTCCACACTCTGCGGATGGGAGCTGAGCCCCAAAAGCCTTTTGCTGCACCTCCCAGACAGGCTTTTCCTCCACGCTGCAGGAAAGCTGCTGTGCTGGCGCGGACCCAAGAGGCTCGTCAGGCAAGAGCAGCGTCTGGCAAGATCCAATGCCATATGGTCCAGGCACCTTCAGAGGGCCCCGTCATTCAGCTCCACATTGTAGCCTTGAAGTGTTTCTCCCCCCAAAAAAAGCCAAACACAAAGCTTCTTCAGTCCTGCCCGTTTATACTAATGCCCATGCAGACACAAATTGCAACTAAGCCTATAAAACACGCAGACAGCTTCTTTGCAGTGAAAACAAACCCTTGAAACATGCTGGGATGTGAAGCAGAGCTACGGCTGTGGTACTTTCACAGCTCAGCAATTGCCTCCCAAGGAAGAGCCACAGCTTTCCGAGGAGACCCCCAAGGCATATGTGGGGTCAGCCTGAAGAATTTGCAGAGATAAAATCCCAGGGAAAGTGCAAGGATGGGGAACATGCACTGAGAGAAGCCCAGGCAAGCGCTTGAGCTGCCACAGCATCAGGACACGATGGCCTCGAGCTCCTGGAGGGTCGGTATTTAGTCCCTTTCACTAAAGACCATTTCTGCCCCGTTTGCAGTTGTGCTCACTCGGCTCCTTCCATGAGGGTGCCTCTTCTCACCACTTCTCCACCCAACAACAGCAGCCGTCATTGCATGGATCACCAAGACAACATCTGATCCCAAGGTTTGACACAGCCTCAGCCCTTGATGACAGTGCCCGTTGCTAGTTTCCAAACCATGCAATGGGCTGTTCTTTATTCCCCGTTCTCTGCCAGTTTTGTAAATGCTTCTGCTCTCTGTCTGGGCAGGGAGCACCAGGATTCAGATGGAGCCTTTTAATTTGCTTTTCAATAACCTCCCTAGAACTTGCATGGTGCCTTTGCACTGCTATAGCCACATCACTGGTGTTCTTTGAAAGCAAAAAAAGAAAGGAGGAGGAAAACCTTTCCTTTTCAGAGTTATTTTTTCCAGCATGGAATAAACATAACCAGAAGATGAAAGTGGATGCACTCCATAGAGCTGTGCATATGAGAGACAAGCCAGGGCAGTGAGTCAGCATGGGATCAAAATGCCACCAGACTGGGAACCAGCTGATGGTCTTGGGAACATCCTCACTCCCCAAATTACTGTCTCTTGTGCCAGGGATGTATGAGGAGAAGGGAGTGCTCAACAGCCCTCCAAACCTCTCACCCGGAGCCAGCAAATCTATCTGAGGGATGCGTGACAAGAAGATAATTTCCTTTCTCAGCTGATTTATCCATCCTGGCTGAGACTTAGCTATTTAAAATGTCAGAATGGGCAACAAGCTGTCAGGGGCCAGGTTGAGGCTGTCTTTCCTCCCATCACACTGCTTTCCCATTGCTGCCTCCTGGAACCACCAAAAGCAAGGGCCACTTGGTGAAGTTTCAGCCATGGGAACGAGGTGGCAAAAGACCTTAAAGTATCGTTCCCAAAACTGTCCCCTTGCTCATGGTTTGGAAGAAATGGAAAACCTCCACCACAGAGTACCGAAATACTTGTCAGATGGTATTGGGTGCTGTAGAAACACTGTTCTCAGCTTTCGGGTGACAGGGCTGCAAGAAAAGCAAATACTGTTCATTTAAGAAAGAGGAGAAAGGACACCTGGCTACGTCTGAACCCTCGCACGTGCAGAGTGCAATCTTTAAAACAAATTTCAGAGGAAAGAACAATTAAAAACATGAGCGTAATTGGAAAACAGGAGAAAATGCAACATACATTTCTCCAAAAGATCACCCCCCTCTCACTTGGTGCTGTGCTTTGACAAAGGCAAAAGCGACATGACAGATATTACCACCCAAGGCAAAAAAGCAAAGGCAACTTATAGATAGTCACATGGAAAGCTATTAGTAAGATGGCAAAAGTAATGAACAGTACAAACTTTGAAAGGAACTAAAGGAAGGTGATGAAAGGCCATGCTGGAAGAGAGGATGGAGGTTCAGGATGGATCTGGAGGAAAGTCATGCTCTGTGACTGCTCTATTCCATAGTCATATTAACGATCTTAAAGTAAGAAATTGTATTAATTAATTTTGTTAGTTAGACGAGAAACATCAACAGTATGGAGAAAGCTCAGATTATTAGAAGTGAAAAACTGGAAGCATAAGGCGCAAATTCACAACATAGAGTGCGAAATCGCGCAGCTGGAGACTAAATCATGTGGCAGGAATTTCTGCTGTAAAAGAAGACCTGAAACAAATATCGTCTCCCACGTACGGCTGGAGTTCAGCCGCCTTCCTCACGGTTGGGCCATATTGTTGGCCTGTGGTTGGAGACTGCCTGATGGGCACTTTTCTCCAGGAAATCTGGAGGCCACTTGCATGGTGAAACTGTTAATAAAAATGTTTAAAAATGTAAAATAAAGTACGTCAAATGAGTTATTCCAGGCAATACCTCTGATCTGTGGGAGGCATTTATGCCATCGTGAGGGACACTGGTAAGACGTGGTGGACCAAGCCAGGCGAACCCGGGCATCTGCGTGCAGATACAATGGATACGGGTCAGACCAAACCCACCAAAAATGTGTATTTTATCTGTTCTATCAGACAGATATCAGATATCTATCTGATATCTGTTCTCTCAGCACAAAACTAGCAAAGACAACAGATAAAAAACGGATTCTGGAAAACCCAGTTTCGTCATCAACACCACCACCCAGTCCCTCGCCTGAAATATCAGGGCATATCTGACCAATCTCTGCAATTACTCGGTGAAAGGAGGTAATCGCAGGAGAAAAAAAAGCACTTTGGGCTCAAAAATGGAGTTACTAAAAGAAAAAATGAACATTGCCTCACTCTAAGTTTGCAGAGACTTCCAGTTTTGAAATAAATGAAAGTATCACAGGACTAGGGTGGTGTTTTGGCCTTCCTTTAAGATTAGTGGTGAGGAGAAACCTAATTTACCTTTAAGGTGCAGCTCAGTCAAATCAAAGGGGCTTTTGTACAGCACGGTTGAGGAACAGGGAAGTGGACTCAAATTTCCCCCATCACAAAAGGCAGCCATGCTCAGGCCTGCACCTTTTAGCCAAGGACAGAGAACACCTACCCATATCAAAGATCTTGGATAAAGGGAGATTTGGGGCAAAACTTGTCCTCGGTGTAAATCATCAGTTCAACCATGCCATCAAATCCTGATACTTTCAGCCTCCTGCTCTGCAGGATCCTCCTTCCAGACACCCATGGCGCACCTCTCATTTCCATGGCCTTGGAGAGAGTCTTAATGCACAAAGTTTCAGCAGCACAAGAAATCCTCTCCTATTAAATCTAATTTAAATGCATAAGCTACAATTCCTAAATAGGCGTATTACAGAGATTTAGAAAGACAGTTAATGCATGTTAAATATCATAAATTCTGGGGGATGAATAGTAATATGTTTTAGGAATCAGAGCATAATAGATTAAGATGCACAACCTATTACTGATCTAATAATTAAAAGACAGTTAGAGCCTACTTAAATCTCAGTAAAATGTGTCAGAAAACAAGAGGTTCACTCTTAATTTAGGTATAAAGGTACACAGCCGTTTGAGCGCCTTCATCGTTGGTGCAACTCAAAGGAGCCTCACTTCCAGCATCTGCCCAATATTCCCACTGGGACACCCAGACTCCCTCGGGATTCCTCCTTGCCCCTTCCAAATTCAGCCCTGAAGACATGGGATGAAGTGTGACCTGATCATTTTGGGGCAAGAAAGGGAGATTCGTATATCTGATAAGCTGCCAATCAAGACTTGTTGCAACATGCACTATGTGTATACCAGCTTGTCAGGTTTTAGCTAAGAAAAATCAAATTTACATAGTGAGACCCCTCTGATCCACAACTCCAGCAATGAAAACCATTCAAAAAGTCATCCAGCTTCTTGATTAAACTTGTGATTTATTTCTTGGGCATGTTTTAAATTATTGGCAGTACATAACATGTTTTTATGCTGTCTACTGCAACTGGATTTAAGCTCAACATCTAAAATTAAAGACATTAAAATATTTGGAGTGTTAAAAAACAGATGGGAGGGTGGAGTAAGAGAAGTTGAACAACGTGGGCTATTTGGGTGCTTGTGCCCAAAAGTTTTCACTAAGTGAAAGAAAAAAAGAAAAATTTGAAATGTTCAGATACAGCAATCCTGAGCGAGTTTATCACCACAGCTGCCCACAAGGGGATGAACAGGTGGAGTCGTCCTCACTACATGAGCTTGATATGTAATAAGTGAGAAAACCCCCTGCTCCGGCCGCACGTCTCCGTGGCCGAGGTTGGCTGCCGCCTGCAGAGCCATTCCCGGCAAGGCAGCTCTCGAGGAAAGGCCAGCGGCTCTGCTGGAAGTGATCCGGCTCCCCGTGCATGTCTCCGAAGTGCTTAATCACCACCAGGCTCACGGCGATGCTCAGATGTCCCACTTCCGCGGTCCTGAATTTCTCCTTGCTTGGCAAAAGGCACAAGGTGTTTCTCTTTTCCAGCCAGCTGGAGGGGTGGAGGTTGACTGCAGTGACAAGTGGCATCTGACACAGATCTAGGTCAGTTCCCACCGTTCCACCTTGTTTGATTGCAGATGCATCACCAGGAGCAGCTTCTCGAGCTGTGGTCACCAGCTGAACCTCTGTCCAGGGGGAAAACAGAAGGGATGCTTCCCCTTGCTCTACTTTAGCACTGCTGGCAAATCCAGCACTTCCATCTCCATCCCCTAGACTCCTAAGCACACCCAGACCCACCAACACTTACTAGGAAAGTGGAGACCCTTTTCCGGCCTGGCACTCCACCTCCCCGGATAACCCCCCATGTGCCGGCTGTCCCATCCGCCTCCAGCAGAGCCGCTCTGCTCGCTATGGCAATTAAATATTTATTGGGCCAGCCAGCGACCTTGCAGGGCCAGCAGCTCGGAGAGCTGGGCTCAAGTCAACACTGATTAGTATTGAATTATCTGGACAAGGCCTTGGTTCAGCAGGAGAGACCGAGCCCCGTCCTAACGCCACCTGTTCAGAAGTGGCCCCTTTCCCAGACCAAACCCAAGGAAATTGGGTTGTGCTCAGGCCCCTGTGGAGGTGACAGGGACCCAAAGGCACTTCTGCAGAAATATGAGACTATTCTTCAAATGCAGGATTTTGCACGAATGTTAAACGCACGAATGTAAAACTTCTGCACTGAAGTCACTCCAGAGCTGCAGAGGAATAACTCAGAACAGGCTTCTGCCCAGTAACATTGAAAAGAGAAGTTTTCCTGCAGATCTCCCAGCTCCTTGTTTAAATCTGTTTTAAGTTAAAGCTTTTAAAGCAAGCAAAAACATGTTATTAAAAGGTTTTAAATGCAAGCAAGCAAAACTTTTGCAGTTGCACAAGGACATTTGCTTCTTATCCCCATCTCCAGACATCTCCGCAGTGTTTGCCTTCCCTTGCCCCTCCAAGACCGTGAGATTAGAGATGCTGCTCGTATGGCAGCACGAGGTGCTTGGGCCGTGCAAGACCATCTACTTTTTTTGCCTTTGTTACAAGACTTCCCTGTCCAGCATCAAACTCAGGTTTGCACTCGAGCCCTCTCAGATGGTGCTTTTGGCCAGTGGGAAGGGAGATTTGGCAGACAGAGCACTCGGAGCGCCTCCAGCTCCCCGTGGTTTCTGGAGCGGGGCAGGTTTTCTACCGGCTCTGGCTGATACAGAGGCATTAATTGAATACACGTTAATTCTCCTCCAAGGACCATCTGCTGCAGCCCAGCTAGCAAGTGCCTCTCGGAAGCCAGGGCAACAGCACCATCTAGCAGAGCAGCCAAAAAAGTGCTGCGGGGACCCGCTGGCTGCAAGAAACGGCCTGAAGACTGGGTGACGGCATGGGAACGACTTTGGGGTGCACATCTCAGAAGATCCCACCACCCCATTGACTCCTGCAACACCCAAACGTGACATTTCTTCTGCAATGTTAGTGATAATTGGCAACCAGGAGGATTAACTCCAAAAGTTATTCTTTAGATGTTGTCCTCCTCTGTAAAGTAACTTGAATCTAGCTTTTTCACTCCATAAAAGTTTGCTGTCTTCCTCAGCACCCGAAATTTGGAGGCAGATAGCTCACAAGGACGGCTGCTTGACCGCGCACTCAGCAGTAGCTGTTGCCTCTCTCCAGGAAAGAGTAACTCATCCCCAAGGCCAAGAACGGGACAGTTATTGAAAAGAGTCAGAAATCACGCAGAGCAAGGCAGTGAGTTTCTGCATGCGTCCCAAGGATTGGTAGCTGGTTTTTCACAGGATTTCTGGCTAACCAGGATTCCCCAGATCTCCTGCTGCCAGGAGCTAGGTGGCTTCTTGGTGCCTTTCAAAAAACACTTTTCCCTTCCCTGCCCTTTACCATTTTTCCCTCCTTCTAGAAAAGATTCAGCACTTTCCAGAGTAGGTCAACACCAAATGGGCTATTCCAGCCCATTTAATACTATTTAACAGTACTTTCCCCTTTGAAAGGAAAAGGGAAAATGAGAAGCAGAGGCTGCTGCCTGGTTTGCACCCACTGCTCGTGTTCAGCTGCCTGCTTGGTCTTTATTCCCCCTTGAGGTATCTCTCCAAAGGGAAGGTCTCCAGCATCTATAGTACTACACAAGCCACAGAGGAATTTGGGTCTTTACATTGCATTGAAGGGGAATTTACCCCACCAAGCTATCGTATCCATTTTTATGTTTTTTTAATCCCTACACAGGCAAAATATTGGCATTCGTGCATCAGGCAAACCGCCGTCTCAGTGCAGTTGTTGGTTATTCCTTTTCTGTTATTGCTAATATTTGCAGGCATAAGATGAAAACTGTGTTCATTTTATGCTGAAATAAACTGCAGGAATCACTTAAACCAACTTCCACTTTTTACAGGGCAGAGCAATTCTGCTCTCACCTCCTTGCATTTATTTTAGGAAAATATTAAGCTGCAGTTTTGATGAAAACCTATCACAACCCTAGATAAGACATTCCCAGTGTTAATTACCCTCACAGTTGGATATGTGCCTTTTCTGTCTAATCTGACACCGCTGGCTTCAAGCTTTAGCTTTTAGTGAGACTTCTGGTATTTAAGGAGCATCTGTGCCCGTAGAAATTATGCCTTCCTGGAAAGATTATAACCAATTCATCTAGAGTTTTCTTTCAGAATAAAAATGAAGAGGCTTTCCTCTAATGGAGGTCTTGCAGAGTGCAAATGACTTTTCTCGGTCTTTTTTGGTACCTCTCCACTTTGTTAGCACCTCTCGGGAACACCAGCCCAAGAGCAGGATGCAGCATTACAGCAATAGTCATGACAGATCTGTTCTGGGGTGCTACTAAACAGGGTGTCCATGCAGAATAACAGCACATCCCAGGGCAAAGTGACTTTTCTTTCCAAATCAGGAATCTCAAAATAACTCAGAGGAAGAAAACCCACATTTTGAAGAGGCAATCACAACAAGTTTCCAAATATTTCAGAGAAAAGATGATCAGGTCTTTCATTTTCAATCTTTTCTTCCTAAATAAACATTTCGGGACTCCCTCATACTGTTTTGTCCTGGTTTCATGAAGTGAGTCAAACACAGTTTGCTCCAGCAGTGCACACAGTGAACCACGAAACCTCATCTTTCAGTGCGTAATGGAGGTTGTCGTTCCAGTCTTGTCCTCTCATCCAAATTAGAGATCCTCAGCTGAACGTATCCTCTGCTTTATGGAAAGACAAGTTGGTCAGCCTCCCTCTGTGTGACTTTATCATGCTATGAGAAATACCCACCCCAGAAACTGCCCTCCAGGAAAGAATGGAAACTAGAATTATAATTTCCATTTTGCAGCTCCCATATACTATAGAAATTACCTTAATGATAGACCAGGTTATCTCCAGCGATCCCTTCAAACTTCAACTGTTCTGTGGTTCTGTGAAATGAATCAAGTCCAAACTAATAAGAGCGAGAACGGAAAAGTACACCAGAGCGGGTGGAAAATTAAACATTTAAATTTTCATCCATAAAAAACATAGATTTGCAGGGTTTAAAAAATATATATATACTGTATAAAATTCAAGCTTGCAAGAAATGCAGGGAAAACCTCAGCAGTCAAGGCCTGGAGGCCCGATATCTGCCCCACAGCAACAGCACTGATCTCATCAGCCAGACTACAGCAAGGTCTGTGATCCCTGCAAACCCTCCGCCAAGCTCAGGACTGGAGGGAAGTCATGAGGAGCCCTTCCTGTGGCTCCAGCAGAGCCACATCTTGTGAGATGCTGCTGAAGAGCTGTCCTCATGACCAAGCCCTTCTCCCGGGGAGGTGAGACCACTTCCCATAGTTGGTCTGGGACACAAAAAATCAACAGGAAATGATTTCAACAGAAATCTAGGTGAATCGTGATGACTTGGAAGGTCAGGTGTGTGAACTGTCCTGGGGGTCCCGCATTCCGTGATGTCAAGATGAGCAGTGGCTTTCACTTTCCGCCCGCTGTAAATCAAACCTTCCCCCACCAGCCCGGGTGAGGAGCCACCCCTTGGCCTGCTGTCCAAGACTGTGTTGCCAAGAAATGCTGTACTCTGGGGTCAAATATTATACCTTGCTTTTTAAAATCTTGTCTAATAATTATCTGATTACTGTGAAAATGCACTCTTCAGTACTGGTTAGCGAAGATAAGAGCTCATAGCTCGAGGTGAGAGAAGGGAAACACTCTTATTTCCATGGCACCTCCGTCAGTGTGACAGTACAGTACTTGCTACCAAAGACTATCATTTCTTAAATCATCAGCAATTGCCCATTGCTGGAGGGTAGATGGACTCACGCTCCAGCTCAGTAAATCTCCCTGTCAAAGTCCTCAAAGCGCATCAGGCCTAGAAATAAGACAAAACTAGTGTTAGCACTCAAATTTCCACCAATTCTGCAGAAACAGCATGTGGCAGACAGGCACCAGCAGCTCCTGAGAACACCAGCAGAGGTAAGGGACTAAATGGGAGAAGTTTTGCAGAGATCACTCAGAAGCAATTTGTCATTATGTAATCTGTTGCCCTGTGTACTTATCCTTGACCTTCCCTGTGGTCCCAGGCTCCTTTTTCTCCTGCAGATGTCCTCCTCCAGTACAAAATTCATGGCATAAATCTCCACCCTCTAGATGTGTGTTGCCTTTCCATGTTGCACTTCCATACATCAGGACCAACCGAAGAATTAAAGAAAGACCTTGAGGTCTTCTATTTCTCCCCTTTGGTTAGCAGCAACTCCATGACAGCTACAATACACATACTTGAGCTCCCTCATCTGAGAAGCAGCCTGAAGAACACCCAGAACCAGCTCCAGCTATAAATATTTTCAGTGTGGGCAAGTTGAACTCAGATTGGGATCGGTTACAGTACAAATCCCAACCGCACTCGATCAAACACCATCAGGGTCTCCCACAGGAGATCTCTATTGCCACTGCCATTCATAGCCAGGCATTCAGCCCCGTTTTGGGTGGGAAACAAGCTGTATTTCAATGCACACATGCAATGGAGCCTGCCAGCATACCCCCAACTGCTGAGCTGTCTCCACGGCACGCAGGAGAGCCAGCAGGATCCCAACGGGGAATGGCGGAAGATGAGAATTGCAAGGAGCTTTTATGGTCTG
The DNA here is from genome assembly GCA_013398735.1 of Nothocercus julius. Lineage (NCBI taxonomy): Eukaryota > Metazoa > Chordata > Aves > Tinamiformes > Tinamidae > Nothocercus > Nothocercus julius. The sequence continues at coordinate 1,982,152 of VZSV01000098.1, forward strand.
AGAAGAGGTCTTTTCGTAGAAAATAAATGGTTCAAGCTCAACCATCCTTTCTTATATCAGAAATTTTCATGCATTATCCTGACTAGTATTGACATTTCCCTCCGTTTGTATCTCAAGTTAGAGTGGCACATTTAAGCTTCTCTGCATAAGGTTGGACTACAGCTCCCAGCAAAAGCTCCCTTTGCCCTTTCCCTTGGGAATGAGGGTGTGAAAGGCTTTTAACCTTGCTCAGGGAAAGTTTTCTTGTTGTTGCTTTCAAGTATTTTCTTAATATATAAAGGTGGCCATTTTATTTACTAAAAGAACCCAATCTATAGAAATTTTCAGGTGTTCTATGAGTTATTGTGATTTGCGCTTTTCAAATTTGATTCCAAACCTGACATGAGCAATCAGCTTTGGAGTTTGTATTATCCTGGAAATGATTCATAAAAATTCAGCCTCTGAGGTAACAAGAAGTGAACAGGGGAAAAATATAGATTAGTTCAGTAATCTGAAATCTCTCCAGTGACAGCTGTCCTTTTTCAAAGGAAAAAGGAAAGCCCAGGGAACCAACGCAAGACACATTCATGTAGGAAAAGCTCTTGCTAACCAAAAAAAAAGGGCAATCAAGGGTCAATTCCTGCCCTCTAGCGAAAGATTTTTCCTTCCCTCATGCAGATTTCATATGCTCTTTACACTGTGTAAAATAAGGAACGTGACTCCTATCTGGATCCTGCTGAGTTTCCTCATCATCATTTTCCATGGTTTATATTTTAGTCCAGATACAGACCTGGAGCGTCTGCTGACGCCCATCATGCCCATGATGCCCTCACTTCTCCACTCCACAGTCTATACCGCGCACATGGAGCTGTAGGGTTGGATCTCATACACTTCCATTACTTGTGTCATGGAGATCAGAACCACTGGCCACTGGAAATTCATCAGCTTCCGTTAGCATCTCTTATTGGCCAGGACATAGCTCAACCTATTCCATATTTGCTACCAATTACCCCACTTTCTCCTCTTTTGGACACATGTATAACATCAGATTTTCCATCTCTTTTATCAGGTTGCCTGTAACCCGCTTTGCCAGCCTGGTACTACTAACGCAGAGCTTTTGGACACATTCAAGATGCTCTTCCACAGTTCCATTTTTCCTAGTATTTCTCATTTACATTCCATTCACTTTGCCCACAGTGATATAAACTTTGGACAACTCGCCCTTTGGAAGTGCGCAAATGACACGTCAATGGTCAATGCCATTTTCCATCTTGCACAAGGAAAAGCAGCAATAACCCAAGCAGTTAAACTGATGAATTTCAGATCAGTCTTTGGATCTTTGTCTATTGAAATGAAGTCAATATTCAATTATCCAGAGTGCAGTACACAGGTTTCTGCATTAGGAGGGCCTCATATTTCAGGGGATTCAGATTTCAGGAGAAGCTTCATAACCAAGAGATCTTGCCAGTCTTCTTGAGTTTAAGTGGCACATGAAAACACGGATTAAATTCCTTTTATTTGAGGGTGGACACTTAGAGAGGAGCTCACCCAGTCAGGTCCCTTCAAAGAGATGCAGAGATCTGTAGCAACTACCTCATCTTTGGGTTACTAAAACCCCATCCTGGTTTTGGGTGCTTTGAGTTTGGGGTTGGACCATCTCGTGCTGTAGACATAGGGACTGGCTGGTGAACAAGTGGTTTTTTGTTTCGGCTGGGAAATTTTCAGGAAGAGCCGACACTCTCCCATTACCCAACACCATGGCTTCCTTCCTCCTCCTGAGCTTCTCTGAACTGGGGATGAAAAACAGGAATCAGGGAAAACACCAGGCTGTGCCCCCAGCACCTGAAGACACCGCGTTACAGGGGGAGAAGTCAAGAGGCATTTGTTATGCTTGTATTTGCACCCATCTAAATCAGGAGTGACTGCACTAAAACCAACGAGCCAGTGGGCTTCACCCACTGCCCAAAGAGCGTCAAGAGGATAACACGTTTCTATTGCCAAGTATGACTGTTTTTTTATCTAGTTCCTTTCTTTTCCTGAGTGTCATCTAAATCATCCCACCCGGTGCTTCCTCCGTCAAGGGCAAGCTGTTATGGATGGGGGGGTCAAAAAAACCCAACGGTTTTTCCAGTTACTTTCAAGAAATTCAATCCCCAGACGCGAGATGAATCGATTATACCCCTGGCGCTGGGATTTGTCACAGGCACTAGAGTAGCTCCAGAGGGGGTTGTTTTCCTAATGCTTTTCTTTTTGCAGGGGAAATGCAACTTTTTGGCTTTATCAAGAGGCCAAATGCAAAGGCCATTGCCAAATGCGATACCTCTACCCTCAAAAAATGTGCTTTTCAAGTACCCAATGAATGGGCTAGATTTTTTTTATTTTATTTTTAGTAAATCGGGGCAAAAATTATCTTTTTCATTGCCACTGACTCCAGTGTAGAGCAAGGGGAGTGATCGTTTGGCACCCTCTAAAGATCTCCACAGAAAAAGCTCTATGAAATGTTGCTTGGTGCAGGCACTTGGGGAGAAAAAAAGAAACAGAAAAAATTATCTTTTACATTAACCAGTAAACAACTTTGTGGTACATTTCCATTAACAATTGCTGCTATATAGAAAGTTATTTAAGTGAAACGGTAAATAAATTCCATGTGTAATATACATTTCCATTAAACGCTTCTGCGTCGCACATGGGGTTTTAAGCAAAAGAGTAAGTAAACATTCCTTGTGCTCGTAATATGTTTCCATTAAGCACATCTGTATGGCAGAGATTTTTATGATGATTATAGTGATTTTTCTCCTCAACAAAGCTCCATAGCATTTTTCATGTATTATGGCTGGTGAAAGCACAAATCTACAACATTTGTGCCATCCTGAATTTTGCTTTGTGAGTGGTTTTATCACCTGGGGGGAAAACGGACCACATAATCCCTACTATAAAAACCCCCTGATGTCCATGCTGGGCCCAAACTGGAACACGTCTCCTCTCCTCTCCCCAAAGACTTGGCGGGTCCCACAGCCAGCACCTCTGGGTTTAATGGTGGTATTTAATCTACGGGGCTTTTTTTCTGTGTTTGACTGCAGTTGTCTGGGACCTGGTGCAGCTGGAATAAATGAAATGCATCAACTAATTAATATTACAGATGAAAAACATGCTGTGAAATGCATGGTGGGGTCCCAAACTCCATTTTAGCTACTTTTTAGTGGTAGCCGCAGTAGGATTTCATTTTATGTGACTACAATTTCCCTTGTGTGATTATAATTTTTTATTTTATGTGCTTATAACTTTTCTTCACTCAGCAGATACCTAAATATGGTCCTTCAGGATGAGGCATTGAGAACTGAGCTACTGGCCCACAGGGACATCCCCATGGGGTTGTTCAGACACCACCAAGGTGAAAAATCCGGCAAGAATTGTACATTGCAGCAGCAGAATGGGGCTGGATACATGAATTTTCAGGTTCCCATGCCTGTTGGCAGAGAGGGGTTTGCTTTATCCAACCTCTGTCCTGAATGTGACTTGAACTTTCACCACTAAGTGCTCACCCCGATTACACTGCCCATCCGTCGCCTCCTATGTCACGCTTGACCTCAGGGATTGACAAAACACATCAAGGAGTCTTGGAGCAAAAGTTGGACAAATCTGCCCATTTGGAAAATTTGAGCCAAGCTTAATGTGAGAGGAGTGAGCCATTTTCTCCCAGGAGGGCAGATATTGGCCTTAAAGATATTGGCTGTTACAAAGCCCCCTGATTCCACACATGATGCCTAAAGTCTGGAGATGGAGCCCCAGTCATTGCTGTGCCTTTTGCATGGGGATTTTTGATCTAAACTGAGTCTCTTTTACAGAAAACAAAACACCAGCTGAGCTTAGCATCGAGTTTGGGGTTTCAGGATCCCATTGCCCATCCCTTTTAATCCACTTGGTTGACAAGCCCCCAAATTCCTTCTCTGTCAGCATAACTTTGTTAACTACAGGAAAACTCCTGGTGTATAACCTCTCATTTTTCCCACTGGCTTCTTGGAAGGGACTGATATGTAAGGGCTCCACTGGGTGTACAAACTCCATCCTTCAGCTGCTGTGTGATGCAGAAGAAAGAGCTAGGGGAAATGGGGCCAGACTCCCATGGGGGATTTCTTTTTTTCTCTTTTTTTTTTGTTTTTTTTTAGGAAATAAATGATGGATAATGCATGGATAATATTTATTTTTATGGAAAAGGGACTGTTAGGTAGGAAGAGCTGGCAGTGGGATGGGTGTGTGCCCGTGTCTGCAGTGCCGCATCCGTCCGGCAGCACCGGGAAGGAAAAGCCTCGGCTAACAGGGAGCAACCATTCTGTGTGTTTGCATTCATTCTCCAATTTGTTAAAAAGAGGGAGAAATGCTTCCCATTGGAGAGGTCTGCCCTGATTGTTATCCTGTTCTTTTTTTTTTTGCAAATTCCCTTTTGCTCCTGCAACAGGATGATGTGACAGAGCTCTTTGGCAAAACTGCACAACCAGCAAGTTCCCTTGCTTTTCACTAGAAAACTCCGACTATTTTTTTCTTTTTAACCTCCCTGTGTTTTTTCTTTTTTCCTTGCAAATCAAAAAAACCAAAGATACATGTGCATCTATAACTTCTGCAAATTTCCATGCAGCAAAAGAAAAAACTCCCAATTAGCAAGAAGACAGAACAATCTTTGCTGTTTCTGAGAAAGAGTCTCAGTACAGCACAGGCTAAAGTGATTAAAACCAGAGTATATTCAAAGCGGTCTGAAAATGAATGAACAAAGAAGAACGTGTATTTAAGGCTGGGCCGAGGGTCGGGCAGGCAGTGAAACCCTTGTGGGTTTGTTATTCCCGTCCTCACACTATAACTTGCTCCAGCTGGCGGGACTGCGCAGGGTCCAGTGCCTATCCTGCCCATAGCAGGTATTTCTGCCTCTAAATAACAGGTCGTGCCAGGCTGATCCTGCTGACCTCATTGAGGCTTATTTGTCACCCTTAGCACTGAGGCTCTTTCCCCCAAAAAATAGAAAAAAACCCCTATTGAACACAAATTGTTTGCAGTCTTAGACCAAATGCCTGCAGAAAAGGACCTCAGGGAATTAAAAAAAAAAAAACAAATGGAACTCACTGAGAAAATTGTTTGGCTTTAAGCAGAGCCTGAAGTGCTTAGATAGCTCTGCAGCCCACACGCGGTGGCCTGTCATTAGTCCCATGTCATTAGCCACCAAGCAGGTGCTTTGCAGGACCTGGCACCCGCTGCAAGCAAAGAAATACTTTCCATCAGCAAAACCATCTACGTAATGTCATCAAATAAAAGCTGTCAAAACATTTTCCTGCAGCAACGTGGGGTCATCTCAGACTCAGGGTTGTCCTGAATTTGGGAGAAAAAAAAAAGCACTAAAATCATAATTATTTTTATTGGTGATATTACACTGCTGCCTACAGACACTAGGTCCAAGTTCTACTGCCCTCACTGAGAGGCTAAGGAAGACGATTAACCCCGATGTAGCCTCCATGTCAGGTGCAAAAGCATTTGGGGGCTCCATCAAGCTCCCAGGGAATTTCAGCCCCATGGATTTTGGGCGTCAATAGCATTCCTGGAAGCATCTTGTGTTTCATCTCCATGGATTTCAAGAGCCAATGGTAAGCTTGGAAATATCTCAATCCACAGATTCTGAGAGCCAACAGCATGTTGGAGACATCTGGGATTTCATGCCCATGGATTTCGAGAGCCAACAGAATGCCTGACAGCATCTTGAGTTTCATCCCTATGGATCTCCAGAGCCAATGGCATGCTCGGAAACACCTTGGGTTTCATTCTCTCCAGAGAATCTCCAGAGCCAAAGATGTTTTCAGAATTATTCCCCTGGATTTCAAGAGCCAATGATGCACACAGAAATGTCTTGGCTTCATCCCCACAGATTTCAAGTGCTGATGGCATGCTCCAAAACATCTTGGATATTTGGGAATAAAACATCTTGGATCAGGACAAAAACCCAAGTTGGTTTGACTCATCATGCTGTTCCGAATAGGCAGGTGAGGAGAGCTGGGCACGCATGAGAAGGACTCATGCATCACAGAACGGGTCAGACTTGCCCCCACCAGCCCCCAGGCTGCTCCGTACTCCTTTCCCAGCCCCTCAGGCCCTGGGTCTTCTCCTCAAATCACCCTTCGGCACCGGGGCAAGAGCATCGGAAGCAAGCAGACAGCTACACATAAACACCCACCTAGGCTCCACTGAATGCAAAGAGCTCTCACTGCACATCTTCACTTGGAAGCTTCTTTTATTTTGGAGCAATTGTCCCACATTAGTCTCTCTGGAATATTTGTGACTTTCCTCCAGAATAAAATACAAATTTGGGCAGCTGCTCCAGAATCATTCTTCCAGGCAATTTTCCTCAAGCAAAAGGATTAAACACGACTGCGTGTCATTTATACCAGCATATCCCTCATGGTACAACTACCTGAGCAGGGACCTGCTGGAAGTGTTTTCTTTGCTTTCTGTGCATTTCAGAGGTGATCTTCCTCACCCTTTCATGTCAAGCAGGTGGGAGGTGCACCAACCAGCTGGTTCGTGTTGTTCCTCTGCTCGTGACGACATCTCTAACCTCCCGTTCCACAGCAAGGCAGAGGGACTTGGACACATCTCCTTGGCGCTGGAGGAGTGAGGCCTTGACCAAGGTCAAGTCTCACAATTCATCGTCTTTTAGTTGCATGCAAATTAGTTATAGAAAACAAACTGATGCCATATGTCGGCCCAAGGAAACCAAGTCCAGTCCATGGCCAGGAGCAGCGCTGGTGCTGTCTTATGCAATGAAATAGCAATTTATGCAATTGAGGTCCCCCTCAATTGCAATCAATCCCCCCCCCCCAATGCCTTGGGGACCTGCGGGAATCTGCAGTGCTGGGCACTGGAGAGGGAAACCAAGGACAGGCTGCAATTCTTCTGGGCTTTAGCGTCCTCAGTGGCGGCAAAGGATCTGCTGGAGGCCACATTTCAACCTGGGCTACTCACTTTAAAGGAGATTCACCATTTTTTGTTCATTTTTCACAATATTGTAATGATGCCCTCGCTGGTGTAGAAGGGAATGAAAATTTATGTGCTTACAATTACAGCTGACAAAAATAATATTGAGGAAAAACATGGCTTTTTTGAAGAAAATGGACATTTTCATATGTTTCATATGTTCATATTTCACCTGAGAAATTTCCAAGGCTTCAAATTAGGAAAAAAAAAAAGTCAAAAATGCAAAATATTTCAGCTGCAGAAAATTATTTATTTTTTTCCTCTAAAATGTGATTCTTCAGTGCCAATGATTTCTGTCGAAAAACTGGAAAAAGACCTGAGCTTGGTCTTCCAGAAAGAGATCAGCAGAAGAGAGTGTCCAAAAAGAGAATTTTATACAGCAGTTTTCCTCTTTCATACAAAGGAGATGACATTTTTACCAGTTTCAGTTCTGTGTGATAAAGGAGTTACCATATAATTGCTACATGCTAAGGCAAGATTTTCTGCAGGAAAGATTTGCAATGGAGAGATTGATATGAGTCAAGTACAGTCAAGTACCGTCACTGTACAATCTTATTTACCCGCTTGGATCTAGTTTGCACAATGTTAGTGAACAAATGAGAAAAAATGAAGCACCTGAAGTTATCAGATGAGCTCTCCTTCCAGCAGACTGTGTGCAATGGGGAAATAGCTCTGTGCCCATCTCCTCAGACCTTCTCTGGTAGCCACCAAACAGGTTCATTGCACCCTATTTCTACTGGGCTCGCACATGAGAGCCCTTAGGGTCCCTAGGTCTTCTGGGTTTCAGTCCAAAGCAGGAGGTGACAAGGAGTGTTCCACAAACGTGTGGGTGAGGCGCTTAGGGACATGGTTTAGCAAGCCTGGTGTTGAAGGATTTACGGTTGGACTTGATGATCTTGAAGGTCTTTTCCAACCATCATGACTCTATGATTCTATGATTCCATGACTCTTTCTAAGTGTCCCCAGTGAAGGAGGCAAAATAGTCCTGTGCAGTGAAACATGACCACCACACAGCAACTCACCTCACAGATGCACACGGCATCGTCTGATTGTATCATTGGCAGGTAAATAGGAGATCCATCCATCTGAAAGGAAGATAATATTCCCCAGCGGCAGTGGCAACCATCACTCACTGCTGTTTGCATCAGGTTTTGGAGATCCACAGATAGAAGGTGCTGCTGAAGTGGAAAATTCAAACCTACACAGAAAGTCAGTGATGTTGAGCCTTTATAAATAGTCTCTGATGCAGTGAAACTTGGGAAAACTCTATGAAATTTGAAAGTACATTTATTTTTGTAAGCATGCGGGAAGATGATAAATTATTTCTTTTGATCCTTTCCACTTCTGTGCTTACAGCTATAAAAAATATGCTAAAGGCTGCTTATTTTTTTTCCCCTCCTCATCAATTGGTGAGTGAAAATCCTACAGCACAAAGCAACGTGTTTTGGATAAAAGGAGGTGTTGGAACACTTCTCAGTCCTTAGCAGAACTGGTAGGATTTATTTCAGTGCTTCCCTGCATTAAATAAGCTACCCTTAGCATCTCCTTAGATTGCCACCAACTATTCCATGAACTTGCATACTTATATGGGAGAAATTCCTTTCTTTATTAATCTTGGGGAGGTAGGAAGGGATTAAATCTTGATCCTCTGATTTATTTTTTGCTTCAAGTCCTTCTTTGCTGCAATCCCTCAGCTTTTGAACACCCCAAATCCTTGGGCTGGTACAATCTTGATCCTGAAAGTAAAAAGTGGCAACGTCTCCCATAGGACACACTCTGACTCTGCTGATGGGGTTTCCTGTGTGCTAGGAGGAGATGGGATTTCCCAGGAACAGAGCACTCTCCCCTAGGTAGGAGACGTTTGCCTCCTTCCCACAAAGATCGTTTTTATAATTATAATAATAATTAGTAATAATAATAATTATTATTATTATTACATCCCGTTGCGAAGCGAGCAGAGCATCAAGAGCAAATCACCCCTCTGCTTTTAATGACCAAGCAGAGAGCGCTTGTGTTGATACCCTAGCAAGGATACAGAGGGAAAACACTTCTACGTTCACACATCTATGATGAATTCAGCATATTAAAGGAGGAAAGAAGTGGCACAGCTGTATTTGGGACAGGTCTGCTGAGTGAGCAAGGAGGCAGTGCTCACTGCACCGCTTCACCCCTTCTTGCTGCAATAACTAGGTTTACAATCGGGGGGCAGAGGCAATCAATGCATTTTTGCCTAGGATTTACTGGAGAAAGTTAGTTCCTTCCTCCCAAAACTGGCCTCCTTCCCCTCCTATCCCTTTCCCAAACAGAGATCACAGAGCAACAGGACAGGAGAGCCAGGAAATGCGCTCTTTCCTGGCTATTTCAGAGGGATTTTATTCAGACACCCTCCAAATTAATTTGTTTTCCAGGGTGGGCACTGTCTGCATTAGTGTTTCCTATTAGCAAGCTTCTGCCTGAAGCATATTTTATTATAAATACATTATAAACCTTCAAAAATCAAGGAAGGAAAGGGAAAGTTTATTAGAAAGCCTGAACATCCTTAAGTCCAAGGGGGCTTACAGGCTCTGCTATAATTAAACAACGTAGCGAGTAGCCGCAGAGGCTTTAATCAGGTTTCCGACAGGCTCGGGGTGAATTTGCCTCAGTAAAAGGTTAAGTTTGCTTCATTAAAATCTGGATTCTGGTGTTGTCCTTCATGTGCTCTTGCTCCAGTTTCTTTCATCGTTCCCTTTTGGAGAGTTACAGAGCATCGCCCATAAAGGATGCTGAGAACGAGGTCCTTAAATAAGTTACCAATTAAACGGCCCTTCCAAGCTCTGCTCTCATTTCTTTATGTTATGAATGTAAAACCTGAGGAATCTTCAGTCAGTTTCCTTCAGCTGTTGCTGAAGAAACCAGTAATATTTGGATACTCTCCCTGCTTTTGAGCAACCCAGTAATTACATCACACTGCTAATGCAAAACTACGTAACTTGGTATTTGTGGGGTCAAGTAGCAGGGAGAAAAAGAAATGAGCCATTGAGCAGGCAGGTTTTGAAGCCTTTTTCCTCCTTCAGGCAGGTAAAAGTGAGCAAGAATAGCACTTCAGCCTGCAAGGCCAGGAAAATTGCTTGTGCTGGTGCGTTTGGAGGGAAAGGCATCAATCTGGCTATTTATCCTGATATATAATGGTCATAATAATAATAATAATAATATAGTTTAGTAATATAGTAGCTGGCATTTTCCAGGAGGTTCCTGCCCTGGGCAATCCCTCCTTTCCAGGGATTCTGCTGAATCAAGATCCGGGACAAGCTGCCGTATTAGACAGGTAATGTCAGGATAATTTAGGCCAACTCAGAGGCTCCAAAACAAGTTAGGAATGCTGGGGTGACAAGGAAATTTTCCTCACAGATCAGCCTACCCTGAGAGCTGCGTTTGCAGAAGTCACCAGCGAAACCAGACGAAGCTCCAACTGGCCATTTTGTGGACTTAGGGAGAGAAGAAAGAGAGAAGAAGGTTTTTATACACAAAGACATGTGTCAATATTAAAGCAAACATCCCTGTCGAAACAATCACGTTGGCTTTCATGATGGCCCCTTTTTGCCTTTTCTCCCAAGCATTTAACTTCGCATTTGTCCATCACGAGCCATTCACTGGTCAATGTCCCCCAAAGCAATTGGGCTGATCATCCTTCCCACCTTATTCTGGACCACCCTACCAAGCCTTACACCACACCTTAGCAGCAGCGTTTTTATGTTTGCAGGGGTCTCACAGAGGAAAGGGCTGAACGTCGTCCGCCAGCTCCCGCTGGAAAACGCACCATTTGCTGCTGAGTTTCCTCCTCTTTGGGCTCTGTCTGTTGGCCAGGCCTTCACCCCGTTAATGTGCTCATCACTGGGAGCTTGCGGTGACAATGTTAACCGGGGTGTCACGCCGCGCTGCGCTAACCACTCTTGAGGAGTCTGTTAGTGCAGCACAGGCACTTTTATCAACCCAACGGGTTATCTCAGCAAGGAATAAATTCATCATTTCTTTGACAAGATCTATTTTCCATAAAACCATTTTGACTGGCATTAATTACACCAACATGCTTTAATTCTTTATCTAGCACTTCTCCTGTCACCCTCTCTATTCTTTGGCCTGGAATTGGCACATGGATAGAAATGCCAGTACTCACCCCGAGCAGCGTGTCTGCCCTCCCTGTTGTCCCACCGCTCCCTCCACATCCTGGTTCTTCTCTGCTATCCCGGGCACCAGCGGATGTTCCGCAGGGCAGAGCCCTCCAGCTCCATCCAGGGCCAGGGAGTCAGATTTGGAAACGCTCATCCCTGCTCCGTTCTGATGAGCATCCTCCTCGACCAGCAACAGGCTGGAAATGCCCCTGCCCTCCTCCCACGATTCAGCCTGTCATCCCAGCTCTTGCAAAATGCTGATAGAAAATGGTTAGTGAAAGTGCCTTATTTTCACCTTATTAATCATTCCTCCGCTATTAATGGGCCTTTGATGTCTCCAGGATATTTTCCTACTTAGCAAAAAAATTCTAGCATCTTTTGCCATGCCAGTTGTTGTCTTTTTTTTCACCTTGATGTTAACTCTTCTTATCATCTTCTACATCCAGTTTCTCATTAAAACAGGTTGCAATTTGAAATCTTTTCTTATGGCTTTGCTTGATTTCTAGCAGTGGCCTTTACTCCACAACAGGCGAATCGTGTTCTCCCTTGACTTGACAGCCGTGAGTTTTTGGCAAGGCAGCAGATTCTTCTTACAAAACAGGCAGTCTGTTTACTTTTTCCTCTGCGTTTTCTTCCAAGAGAAAGTCATTTATCATTTTCCCCTGCTTTGGGAAATTAGGAGTTTTGAAGCATCAGGTTTTTGTATGGCTACATTGGACTAATTCCTTTTGCTTAGCATGAAACCTTACGCTTATTGACAAAGCAAGGTGCTTTACGCTCAGTGCTATGTGCCGTGGTGTGCACCACACCGAGAGTGGTCATAGCAGCTCCAAAATCAAATCACCCGTTGCAAAATAAAAGCTCTGCAACCATTAATCACAGAACAAACTGGAAGTGCTACAAGTTAAAGGCTGATGATTATGTTGCTGGCTTCTTTTCAACTTTCTCCTTAATATTTCTAGAAAAACTGAACCCACTAACATTTCATCAACTGTGATGGAGTTCATATGTATAAATCCTTTATTCCAGATGAAAAATACGTGCGAGGTTTTTTGGAGGAGAACACCAACTCTTTAGATGTGTTCTCATCTCTGTTTTGCAGCCAGGTTCTCAGCTCACGCTGGTAATTCTGCAGCTTGTTTTATATCTCTCTGTTCTTTAAGCCTAGCTATGAGTGGTTACAGAACTCCATCCTCATAACCACAAGCATGTGCCTCATTAAGGAAAAGTCTGAGAAAAATCTACATTTCAAGCACAGTGCCAACTTTATCACATTTTTGTGCTTGCAGAGCCTGTAACTTGTGCTGTGGCATCAAAAGACAAGCGACCAGGTATGAATTGCCCAAAAAACTTCCCTGAATGACACATCCCCTGTGTCCCTCTGTGCTCATGTCACCATCCCCATTCCAGTGCCCAAACCAGGGTGCTGTGTATAAAGATACATAGGTATTTTTCATATATATTGAAGTCTTTAAGGCTTCAGGTACTGGCTAACTGAGGTTAGGAAGAACCTTCCCGTGGACATAACACTGCGTATTTTTTAATGGGGTGCATTTACACTTTCAGTCCTGAAGCTTTTCTTCTCCTGAGAAAAAATACTACCTTCCTCAGGGAAGCTAGTGAGGCTGCTGAAGGAAGCGAAGTGACCTGCCTGCACGAGTGTCTCGAGGAGGGCAGAGCCCCCGAGCAGCTCCTGCTGAGTACCCATGGCATTTAAACATAGGCCTGAGACAGATCTTGAAGGTATTTGGACAAGTATGACATGTGTAAAGAAGGATTCCTAAACGAACCTGGTGAAATTTTGCCATTTGTGCCTCTTGTCATTAATATTAAAAAAAAAAATGTGGCCACCAGTACTCTGATAATCAGGGCTTGTATTAAGCCCCAGATTAAAAACTGGAATGAACAGGTAGTCAACACATACAGTAATTGCTCAGTGCTGTATATCTGTGTAGATTGAGGGGAGGGGGACCTAAGTCCTCAGCGCAGAGCCCTGGGTTAGTCCTAAAGGCAGGGCATTATCTACTGCAGGCAGAAATTCCTTCTCCATGCTCAAAGCCAAGGAAATTGGATGTGACAAGTGTCCCTAGACAGCTTAACACAATCATAATAAAGCATTTGAAGGAGACGTCTCATCAAGTTCGTTACTTTATTAAAAAGAGCTGCTTTGTCCCTGTTGTTGGTTCAAGGGCAGCCCCGTGTATGCTGTGTTGGGTACACTGTATGAGCACCACAGCTCACACAATTTATAGCCCATGCAGCAAATTAAAATATGATACAACTTCTATAAAGGCTGCTCTAGGAGCGTCAAGTTCTTTCCATGGTGCTCTGGTGATAGACTTGCATAATGATTTCACAGACAAAAAAAAATATATAATTCCTTAGATTTCCATCCTTACCGGTTGTAAAATAGTTACGTAAATCTATCATCTAAAACACAGGCAGTCTGGAAAGAACATGGTATATCAAACATTTATTCAGGTGAAGTTCAGTTAACATAACTGAAATTCTACCTGGTGGCTCCACTTTGCTCTTTCCAACTGCAAAAGGAGCTTGCAAAGTCAGGGCTGCTCCCACCATCACAATGCGACTTTATGCACACCAAGGCTTGCTATAAATCCCACATGATGATTTTTGGGAGACTTGGGTGGATTAGGCATCCTGAGGGTCATCCCATAAATGACCGGCTCATTTTCAGATCAGGAATTAACAGTGTCTGATGTTTCCTGTGCTCTCCTGATAATCTGTAGCTCTTTGAAAGGCATTCAAAAATCCCTAGGAGAACAATCACGTCCAACATAAGGAGATCAAATAACATCCCAGTTTCAGTGTTTTCCAAAGCTATGTCTGGCTGAAGGTCGCTGGATTTAGCCTTTTAGCTTGGCGCGCAGGGCAGGGAGCCCTGAAGCTCTGTCTGTAGCCCCAGTGCAAAGCCCCCGGTGACACCGGAAAGTGGCCTCCATCCAAAGGACAGCAGGGACACCTGAGGTCCCACGTTTCGTCCTTCAGCTTCACCAGCAAAGTTCACATCCACAGCATTTCTCCTTAGCTACTCTGGGTGAACAAAGGGGAGCCATAGCAGGAGGTAGGAAAATTAAAGAAGGAAGGATTAGATGCTTAACAGTAAACTGAGATGGAAGATTAAGGGGGAAGAAAGAATTACTTACGTGAAGGCCTGTTGGGACCTGTTCCTCACCACTCATTTCACATTAGCTACATGATTTTAACCCACTGAGCTCTGCAGAATAGTGTGCTAGTGCTTCTCTCCTAATCCAATCACAGCTGAATTAATTCACTTTATTACAGAATATCATTAGAAGATTAGACTGGAAACTGCATTTTCATTGACCTGGGAGGGAGGATTCAGGCTTCTCGAGCTTTGGTTCAGGATTTAAGTAATGTGTGTACTTCTCCACTTATGGAATATTGTATTAAAGTCTCAAGAAGAGAGGAGCTGGAAAGATCATCTGTGATGATTTATGCCTCCGGTTGGTGATGGGAACTAGGCGGCTCCGACCTCCCATCTTGTTGCAGGACTGTCACCACCACTGGCTACATGGCAAGAGACACATTACAGCAGGCTAGGAAGCAGCAATCATAAGAAATGAAGAATGTTGAATGAGAAAAATGAAGATGAGGAATTGTGGAGAGGAAGCTGTGGCAAAGTGCAGATCCAACCAAGCATAAGGACTGGGGACTCTGCGGCGTGTGCAATCTTTATGTTCTACAGACTCAAATGGAAAGCCAGAAAACACATCCCAAAATCTCCAAAATGAGCAACAATATCTGATTATTTAGGAATGTCAAGCTCTCTGGCACTCAACTTGTGCCTTTGCTGATGATGTTTCAGTTACTGCCTTTTGTTGGCTGGTCAACCTTGAGAAGTTGTATTTTTTCAAGGCAGTCCACTAGGGTTTTCCTGAGGCTTTTCTGACAGCGTGTTGAACCTCTAGCCACAGGGAAACAAAAGAGACTGAGTGTTTTGAGGAGTTCAGAGGTTTATAGAGCACAGGAAGTCATGGGTGCTTCCTTCAAGGAAATCTAAGGAGCAGTGGTGTGGTAGACTGGCTCACGGAGGGATCTGATATGTCTACTTCAGCACGCACTGACACAAATGTGAATTTTAGCACAGTTTCCAACACAAGATCAGCGCCCGGTCATGTTTCTCCATGCCCATTGCTCCGATCACAAAGACCGGGCCACGGAAAGAGGCTGTACCGCTGGACGAGGGACCCATCCTGGCTCTTCTGCACTGGGCCAAAGCACTGGCAAATATTTGGACATTTCTTGCAGAATTTGCTGCAGCCACATTTGCATCCCTTTTTTTTTGCTTTCCATATATACATTTTTTAGGAAGTGAATTTTTGCTGAGCATATTTACTGTCACAGGAGATTTCAGGCAATAATTATCAGAGAGAAGCCATTGGGAGTTGCACTTTCAGATTACGAGCCCTAACTGCCTGCCATGGAGACCTGATTCCAAACCCAAAGCAAGCCCATTCAGAAACGTAGCGTGATATTGTGCAACACAGGGGCATACTTAAGTTATTTAAAGTATCTTAAGTGCCTTGAAGATCAAATAACTGCAAAACAGTTAACAGGGAAGTTCATTCACTGAAATTATTTGATACTTAAAACTTCAAGAAAAGAGAAAAAGTATAACGAGTGGATTATGAAACACCAAGAGGAAAAAAAAAAGAAAAAAGATGTAAAACTAATTGTCTCTGCTGTTCCCTGTAAATTATTTGCTCTGTCCTGCTATGTTACAGCACTATAAAATGCATCTAGTAAAGCAGCGGCACCCAGAAATTCCTTTCTGTGCCGATACCTTTTCTCTTTTAAAGTGGAAATCTTCGCAGCCTGAAAGAGAATAATTCATTTCCCCTGCAGGGGAGGAACACAACGGAGCTAATCAGGCCCTCTTCCCTGCAAATCTCCCGAGCATCCAGAGGCACTGCGGTACGAAGATGGGAAAAAAAAAAGGGGTTCCAACAGGTGATTTGAGGGCAAACTTGCTGGCGAAGACACCTGCGGTGGTTCTTTACATTGGATTTCCGTCCATGTTAAGCAGGAAGGATGCGTGAACTAGATCAGTTAAAGAGACATCTCCCTGAGGCTTATCATGCTATGGGTAAACGCTATTGCTCTTCGATTCTGGCTCCGTGTGGTCGAACAGTTGACATGTTCTTCACTGCCAAGACCAGAGTAGGAGCAGGGATGCCGAGGGACAGGTTTATTGCTGGTCCTGGACACGTAGAAGACGCAACCCCAGTGAATCCTGTAGGGCTTGTTGCACCAGCCAGGTGTGTGTTCACCCCCTGCACTGACCTGCGCAAACGTCCTCCCCAGCGGAACCTTCCCACTGCCTGCCCTTTGCTGAGGCTCGATGTTCTCCGGGTTCCCTTCCTGCAGAGAAAGCAACACATGTTGAGAGGAGAAGAAACTGCTAAGAGGGAGTCTAAAAATAGCATGGGAAATAATGGTTTTTTTGGTTTTTTTTTTTTTTTTCCCTTTTGGCAGTCACATATAATTTAATTTTGCTTTCATTTTCTCTCTGCAGACAAAATGCAAAATTATGAGACCCTGAGGAGCACCCAACACTACTGCCATGGGCAGGAGGCTAAATAACCTGACCAAGTAGAGGTGAAGCCAACAGTGTGATGGCACTTGGCTGGTGAAGAGTTGGCCAGCAAGGGCTTGCTTTGCAGGAGACCCAGGGCTGTCCTTCACGACGCACCACGGAGGCTGCTTGGATACAGAGCTGTGCCTGGCTCAGACGGGAGAAGCCAGAGGTGTCCCACATCCCCAGGCAGGATGAGGCCATGGAGAGCAGAACCGAAAGGGGAAGAGAAACAAAAGGCAGTGGGAGATGCTCTACTGGCATCTTCCTGACGGTGACGCAGCATGCGGGAGCATGCAAAAAACACGTTTCTTTGTCCAAAATCCATACTGAGCTTTGCACGTTAAAGTGTCCCTATATACAGTTCAGACTGCAGCAGAATTAAAAGCACTTCCAACGAAGATGAAGAAGGGTTTGCAACATGCCACTTTTTACAGCTGTGTTTTGGAAAGGGGGAAGACACTGTTTTTACTTCCAAGAGGACAAATATGGTAAAACTAAACTTAAAACCTTTGCTCATTGATAATTAGATGGGGCTTGGGGTCTTGTCTGAGGGTGAAAATGTACTGAAATGTACTGTCCTGAAAATGTTCCTACGGGGAAAGATGGATGTTCCGTACTCGGCAGTGCTGAAGCCTTTCCGAAGAGACGGTTATAGATAGCACCGCAACCACAGCAGTCTCGCCCAACTGAGCTTGGCAAATCCGCCTCGGAGAGGTGCCCAAATACCAGGGGGAGGAATTAATCTCTCAAGGGAATCATTCAAGACTTAAAACTTGTTGAGAAAGGCGTTCCTGGCTTCATGCTCTGCAAAGCGTCAGTCATTATGCCAGCAAATTAGAAGCACGTTCCTCTGCTTCCAAGGGGTTCAGCAACACTATGTTGACTTGATTGACTTTCCCCATTGGCAGCTGACGGGCAGAAGTTGTGATTCCACCATGTGAAGAACATCCGGCCCACGCTGCCACAAAGCTTTCCCACGGGGTCTTTGGCCAGCACAAAGTGCCACGTTTAGGTCCCATCATCTCCAGGACCCCAGTTATGAGCATTTTGATTTGCGATCCCCGCGAAGGAGGACTCTCACCATCATCAGTCTTTTCTGAGACCTGGAGAGGGCAACCAAAATCCTCCTTCAAAGCCAACAACTTCATCCTATAAAAAAACATACATGCCCTATTATAGGTGGCAAAAGTCAAGGACCTCTTTTTCTTTTCTGCTTTCATCCAATATATGGGAAAAGCGGCAAATCGTTGGCTGAAGCAGGGGCCAAAGAGGAGGACAGGGAGCTTTTCCAGTCAAAACTCTGCCCCTGGAGAGGGGGACGTCGGCGTCGCGTCTCGAGGCTGCCGCGATGACTCACTGCCTTCGAGCCGAGCAGGGAGGTTTGAAAACATTTGTTTTCCGCTTGCCAATGTATCCGCAGTTAAAGCACAACATGGGACCATACTGGGTTTATTGAGATCCTGCCAGGAGCCTGGCAGGTTTCTCACAAAATTTTATCTAATGAGTGGGCAGATGTCATTAAAAAGAAAAAAAAAAAGGAAATAAAAGAAATAAAAGACTTCAGGGCTGCAGAGCATCGTGCAAAGCCTGATTTCTCAGCTCTTGGGCTCTCAGCATCTCTGCAACTTCTCTCGAAAGGTTCCAGCTTCAGAAGAACCAGTTTTAGAGCTTGGATTCCCAAAAGAGTGAGGAAGAAAACAGATATTGCCATCCACACCAGCTCAGATTTGGTTGTGTTTCAGTCAGAAACTGCCACCTTCCACCCAGCTACAGACCGGTGGCACCAACCCCTCTGCCAGTTGGAGATGCTTGGAGAATATTGGGACCCTCAGAGACATTCAGAGGAAGATTTTGAGGGCCCTGAAGAGCAGCCCCAGGAGCCCTCCACTGCCCAGATCCACATACCCAGCAGGAGAACCTCATTGCCAAAGTCCTCCACCCTCCGCTAGCAGCAACGTGAGAGCAAAACTCGTGCCCATCACACATCGCCTTGCAGGGCTTAGCATCTCCTGGCACTAAGGAATCCGGATCCCTTCCAAATCATGATCTTTCCCTAAACCACAGCTATACAATTTGAGGGAAAATATGCGTCTGCTGCCTGTTTTCCACCTTTTAGACACAGTATTTATCACTGCGAGCTCATCGCCATGCCCTCTGATGCTATAGTGAAATTGCCTCTGGCTCCATGGCTTGCTGGGCTTTAGCACAAGCGCAGAACAAGGAGCTGTTTGTGCAAAGTCCTGAGCTGGTAGTGCCCAGCAGGAGCCAGGTCCTCCTTCCATTTATACAGCAAAAGCAGAGTCCCCCTCTTCTAGGAGCCTGGAAAAGATTACCTGGGAATGGGGCATTTTTGATTAGTGCTCCCCTCAACCACATCGTTTTCCACAGCACCGCAGCCAGATTGGGCTCTACCTCCGCCAAATCTCCACTTGCCTGCAAGAAAATCTCTGTATTCCCACTATTTGGGGTCTCTGCCACTTGTGTTTTAGAGGCAGGATGGGGCAAAACTCACACGGGAGGTGCTTCCCTTTAGTTACTACATGAACACTTGGCTTTTCTCGATGCTTTCCAGAGCTTCTTCCGGCAGTGAGGGTGGAAGCAGGAGTGGGCTGTGAACATAAACCGTGCGATGATCATAGCATGGCCAAACGACAGAGGCCGAAAATGAAATAAATTGAGGGCAAGGCTGCTAGCCACGCGGAGCATTCTGCCTTCTGCCTCTAAAAATACTGTGCTCAAATAAGGCAGTTTAAACCTAACCAGAGCGAATAAAATGGGGTTGAGTCTACACTCGGCAGAGCTCTACAAAGATGTCAGGAATAGAATATGTGCAACTTTCTTTTTTGGCATATTCGTGCTTTATTTTAAATCCATCCTTTCTTCAACCGGTTATCTTTAGCTGTTACAACAGAGCATCTTTTCTTGCATGCAGAGCAAGGGCTGGGGATATAAAGAGGCAACGGCAGGACGGGAGAAACTCTGTTTTATATTGCTCATGTGTTTTCTAGCTCAGTTAACATGGCAGAAGCTACAGTTAGTTCCTCTTGCTAGTAAAGGAGAGGTAACAGATAAGTTATAAGAACACAGTCGAGCACACAAAGTGCGACTGGGGCTGTCTTTAGTGATGGGCTGCGTCCTGTAGCGCGTCCTTGTCCCCATGTGAGCCGGTGGCCAAGAGCCCAGCACTGAGGTGACTGCACCCTGGGCTCCAGCAGGTCTTCTTGGTGACACCTCATGCAGGGAAACATAAACAAAACAAAACAAAACAAAACAAAACAAAACAAAAAATAAAATAAAATAAAATAAAATAAAATAAAATAAAATAAAATAAAATAAAATAATGGAAAATCCATCTTAAAAGATGGAAAATACAGGGGGGGCTCAGAAATGCCCACACACACACTCCTGTAGCCTCCGGCAGAACCTCTTCATTCTTTTCTCATTCTCTGCAGCTGATCCACTTTAAGTGAAACACTTCAGCGATTAACATGTTAGAAGCAGAAGGTATTTCTATTTCAATTATTCCTTTTTTATTTATGCTTGTCAACCGCACTTTTATACCAGATGTCTCTGTTTGGGACCATCTTTTTTGATTGCTGTCACAGGATTGAAAATAAGCAAAAAGCCTAGTAAGTAAAAAGCCGATTTCAATAAATCGCTACATTTCCCTCTTCCCTTCTTCTGAGAATTTTCCCAGCCGACAGTTGTTTTTGCTGAATGTGGGGACGAGGGGGAGGCGAGTGTGATTCTCTGCAGCTTTCCTGCTAAAGTTGAGATTTTGTCGTTATCTTGAAGCCCAGCTTTTCCAAAAGAGGACGGAGCAGTGCGGAGGTCTAATCCTTTTGCGGGCGCTCACATCCCTTCCCGGCCCGGCAAAGCTGCAACTCATCCTCCCGCCAGCTCCCATCCGTCCAGGCCATGGGCCTTTGAAGATTATATTGATGTATCTGCAGGCACAAAACGGGAAAAAAGCACCAGCATATCCAAGTGTGCATTATTTTTTCCGCCACTTCAAAGTAGAGATTGGGGAAGCTAGAGATGGAGGAGACCTCCCAAGGCTTAGCCCAACTCCGAGCAAGACGGTAACATCCCGCCCTGAGCTTGCTCCTTCCCCTAACCATTAGGTGAGATGCCAGCAAACATTTATCAAATTTTCCAGCTTACTGAAACATTACTGAGGAATACCTTGAGCTGAAACACTCCGAAATGGAAGACTTTGCCTCCATCAATGAGGCAAGGACATTCTCTTGTCTGTTGGTGCCACGCGTGCCATCCTGCCACAGAATTTATTATTTTTTTACTGACTATTTTTTACTGTTTCTAGAGAACTCCACTGCCTTTAAAAACAGATATTACCTCAATTAGACATTTTACAAGAGAATTTGCTTATAGACTGCACTCCATTGCTGTGTATTTCTGTTGATTTCCGCTGTATTCCTTACAGCAAGAAAAGCCCAAATCAGACAAAAGCATTTAAAAAAGCTATCAACGTTATCAGAGTAGTTTCAGCAATGCTAGTTAATTATTTAGGTCTACGCGTTTGCTGCAGAATATATAGTCAGTCTGGCCCCATCTCCCTGTTGTCTCCTCCCCAGGGACATCTGTTCACACCAGTTGCCACTTGCTTTCACAAAATAATTTCACAACACTGCTGCTGTGTTTTCCAAGCTCTGCGCACACCAACCAGGGCCAACTGCTAGAAACAGTTTCAGGAGGGGAAATGAGCAATAAAGAGCCCAAATGGAAAAGGAGCAGCAGGCTCTGATCCTATAAATCAGAGCAGTTACCTCCCATCGGGAGCTCTCTCACAAGAAGCAGCATCTCGAGTGGGAGGCGAATGGCCCCATCCTCTGCGCTTCTTCCTAGTGCACCTGCATCTTAGAAAGGAAGGTATCGAGTGAGCTTTCCTGACATCCCTGCAGAGAAACACGAAGGAGGGAGATAGTGGGGCAGAAACTAGGCATTTTTTGAAAACAAAGCATTTTGTGGCTTGCTCATGAATGATGGTGTTATAAATAGCTTGCATATTCATGCAGCAGCACAAGCTCCTGCACATTCACAAGGCAAGAACCCGTTATCTCGTTTTAGAGCAAGAGAAAAATATAGATGGGCTTGGGGGGAGGTCTTCCTAAAGAAGATGGCTAAGAAATGTTTCACTTTCCCATCCCAGAGAACCTCCCAAAGGGGATTTTCTTCAGTTTGGCTCAGTTTTGTTTGAGCAATCCTGTTTGAATCTCCTTTTATATCTTCACAGCCAAGTGCTCTATTTCTATCTGTACAGAGTGCTCCTAATAAAAAAAAATAAATCACATTTCCAGTCAAGACAAAACTTTCTTTTGCGGCATTTTGGGGGGAAGGATCTTTTGGAAAAAAACAGGTTGATTTGTGTGTCCCACACATGCAACGTCCTCAATTTACAGTGGGACTCGTCTCCCAAAGCGTTTCACGCAGAGGACAGACACGCGAGCATCTGCTTATCACAGATTGCACAGCCATTTCCCTCCCTTGCACATACACCCGCAAACATCCCGTCTGCATGTACATTTTTATCTTTTTGCTATTTGCCAATTAAGTATCAGCGCAGCCCACTTCTATCAGCCCGCTTCAGGATAACCGGTGATGAGCAGTTCTCAAACCAACCTCCTCGCCTCCCCTGAGCAGGCAAACGCACTTCCATCATAAGCGGGCACAAACATCAGCCTCCAAATTTCTCATTTTTAGGTTTCTATTCATTATTTCCTGCTCTGAGGCCAACACACACCATCTACACGCACTTGGCTTTCACTGGACCAGGTACCAATGATTCCCATCTCTCTTGGCCACCACTTGGAAAGTAAATGCTAAGAGAGAAGCTTTTTGGAACGTGGATCAGCAAGACCTCCCCTGCCCTCTGCTCCGTCCGGCTTTCATTTCCCACTTTCTTCCCATAAGAAAAAAAGGCAATGGATCCTATCTGCTCATAAGCATTGCTCCAGGCCAAAGAGATTTGAAGGAAAAAAAAGAAAAAAAAAAGAATCTCCAAATCTATGACTTTTGCTGATGAAGATTTACAAGCCTCTTTTTTTTTCAGATGTAGCTTGGAAAATGAGGATGTTGAAGCTTGCTATAATCCTGCAAATTTCTGTAATGTTGCAGCCTGTTTAACTCTAGCATCTTGTGCTGGCTGACTGTAACCATCCGTCAACACCGCGAAGTCTGATTGATAGTAATGGGCTGCGCTGACACGCACGAGTGGGAGGGAAGGGAGAATTCTGTGCCATCGCTGTGTCAAGTTGATTTAACTTTTCGAGCCATCTGTAACTGTAAAAACAAGATGCCACATCCATAAACGAAGCCGGCAGATGGTGGATATGGGATGGCAACCATCCCGCAGGGACACAGGGTGCGATGGCTTCCCTTGGCATCAGCCTCCCCAGAGCCGAGCAGATGCCTTCAAGACACAAAGCTCCTTGGCACCTGTGCTCATACTCTCATGCCACTGCTTATATTAACCTAACAAGCCAAAAATACCGACTGCCTTGGCATGGAGGGCTTGTCTGGATACCTCCTTCGCTTGGATGTTTCCCTGTGACCGTGTTCCTTAACTGGCAGGACAACTCTTCTCCTCTTTGTCCATCCTCTGGCCTCCCGGTCCTTCCATTGTCACCTCAGATTTTATGGGCACAGCCTGGGGGCTACTAAACAGCGCTGGGGCAGGTCCCAGAATGACCAGTATCTCCCCCTCTCTTCACTACAACGCCTACGATAGCTCTCACCCTGCCCAAGGACCGACACGTCCAGGGCTGGCTGGGATGGGAGGCTGCTCTTGCTCACTCCAGCTGCTTATAAAAATGTCCTTTTTCCTTACAGAAGAAGCTGGACTCAGCTGATAGAGGAAAATGAGATTATTAAGAGCCATAGGCAAGTAACGAGAGGAGATGAAAGGGGAAAATCCACTGGAGTAGAGACCAGTAAGCAGAAAGTTGGAGCAAGGTGCAAGGAAGGGAAGGAGGCGGATGGAAAACATCCCGCAAGTGCAGAGGGGAGAAGGCAGCCAGGTTTCTGACATCAAGGAGAAATCCCACCCAAATCACTTCATTACCTTAAAAATCCTGAGGCACTACCTAGTCCAAACACAAGCTCTGGTGCAGAAATTTGTTTTTAAGCATAAAAGAAAGGGAAAGAAGAGAAAGCAAGCAGCTGCAATTCATCCATCGTCCCAGGAGCCGGGGCATAAATGCACATATCGAGTTTCCTGAGCTTTGCAGGAAGAATCATGAGCACTGGCCAGGCTGAGCAGGCCCGGAGGGGAGGGGAAGTAGAGAGCAGCATGGAGAGGATGAGGAGGAGAGGGGACGGACGAGGACGGTGGCACCGCGGCGCGGGGAGCAGGTCCTCGCCCTCGGCCACGGAGCATTTTATGCTCCGCACGGCCGGACACCAACGCGCCTGTAATCCGCAGCAGCGAGCGAATTACATAAACGTAAATTCCTGGCATGACTAGGCTGCCGTACAAGCCTCGCTGCCCTGGGAGCCGAAACAATCAGAACACTGTTTATTCACAAGATGAAGAGCCGCGAGGTGTGGAGCAGCAGCTGGAGTGCCGAGCACAAGGCGCTGTTTCGCTGCCCCAAGCTGGGCCACTTGTCTTCACATCACACACAGGAAGAACAGGAGCTCGCCGCTCCTCTTCAGACATACCGGGACAAATTCCTGGCTTTCTGGAGTCAGGATGGTCTGTTCTCCATGTATGCTTCCAACAGCAATGGATGGAAGGAATATTTCCCTTTTATAGCCCCCTTAAAACCCCCTCCTTCTACATGGAGGTCGTCATGAGCCGGGAAGGGCTGGGGACCAGGACAGGATTATACGGAATTACATGGGCACAGGCTGTAGCTGGCAGAGCTCTAGCACAGATGGGACAAAACTGTTGATTCTGCACTGATCCAGTTGATCCTATTTTCAGGAACGGCAACAAACTCCTGCTCCCCAGCAAGCCGGGCAGTGCGTGGGCTCCTTATCTCCACAGGCTGCCTCTGATGGACTCTGGGAAGCGGAAAGCAGCCAAAAGTCCCCTTTGACTTGGGGAAAACTTCTTCCTGATCCTGAATCTAGTTTCAGATTGATCCAGGCCCCCTGAGCAGAACACAACACTTAAAAACGGGCCTTTAAGGGTGATACCCACGAGCTTGCTGCCCTGCCAACAGTATCGACACCTCTATGAGAAGATGTTGGCCCTGGACCACCATGGGGCCCGGCCATGTCCCACCTCCAGCCACGACCAGTCTCCAATGCCTTCAGGAAGCAACACAGCCTGGCATCAAAGTCACGAAAAATAATCCCCAAAACAGGCACTCATTGTGCGCTGGGGGGAAAAAGCCCTTCCTGACCATTGCCGATTGCTGCCTGAAGCCCAAAATATCACCATCGATCGCAGTAACTGTCAAGCCAGATGATGCTAACGGTCTCTTCTGACCTCAGAAATCTATTAAATGTATTAGGTACCAGCTGTTTCCATGCTGGTGATGTCAAGACAGCATCACTGCCCCAGGTCATTCGGATGGCTGAGACATTTGAGCATCTCTGCCCGAAGCCCAACTCCCGGGATGCTCAGCAGGCTGCAGGTAAGAAAATGTTTTCTCTTCTTTGCATGCTGATGATGTTCTCTCAGGCTACACCAGGCCTCCAAAAAAGGTGTTTTTATCACCAATGTGCAGTGAAATATATTTTGTAGGAGGGTATCTGCTAAATTGCCTATATGATAAACTAAAACTAAGCTCCGGATGAATTAGGCTCCCTCTAAAAACGTTCTCGCTGGCGGGATGTGTTAGTCTGGTGCCGTCTGCGCTGACGGTGGTGGCAGCATTGCCAACCCAGTGCTTAAAACAGCAGCAATCGCCGCATATAGGGCTGATCTAAAACCCCGTCTGAGCAGTTTTCTGCAAATAATGTGTTCATTTAACACAGAAAGAGTCTGCTTCCTGAAGCTGCATTCATTATCTTCATTAAAGTCATTTGAACCAAACCAAGAGGATTTTGACTGAAAAAAAAAGCAAGGATTTTCCTGTTTTTCTTTTTCTTTTCTTTCTTTTTTTTTATCCAAAATTGTTCTGGAAGTTGGTTGAAATATTGCTGAAGAAAGATACATATTTGTGTCTCCTCAAAATTTCTCTGGAAAAGAGACGATTTCCCAGTAGGAAAAACACGTGTGTAGTCAAGCATGGTCCAGGGTATGTTTTCTTTCCTCAAATTTCCATAGTACGATCCTGAAGCAGTATAAAGACTTGTGATATGTGTCCAGGGCAATACTAGACATTTCTTTTTTTACGTGCTACTCCTCTCCATAGAACCCAGTATCCATACTACTTTTTCTTAGAACAGCTTCATTTGCAAGCTTTCAAAGATGCTCATTGCTTGCTGTGTCTTACTGTGTAAAATCCCTCGCTGTCCAATATAGGACAGGAAATAATGCCATGTGATGGAAATGACACATGGAATGAATAATTAACCTCAAGAATTCAGATGCTTCATCAGCTGATATTAGTTTGTATAAAAATAGCTCTTTAGGCAAAAAAGCAGGCATCCATTGCTTAAAAAAAGCCTCAAAATCAACGCACAGCAGCAACACATCATGAATACGCTTGATTTCCCTGCGAAGTCCATGGCAGGCTCTGCAGTTTATATAATCTCTTTCCTTTTATTTGTTTTGTTCTTTCAATACAGTTTTGGTGCCTCAGCCTCGCAGGAGGATATCAGCAAGCTGGAGGCTACGATGACCTGACACTATTTCAGCTATTTCTTTGCTAAAAGAAACCATCTGCCTCCAGGCCCGTTCCCAGTCCGCGCTCGGTAGGAAATTAGCTTGGATGCTGGGCATGTAAGTGGGTACACGAGGAGGGAGGCTTTTGCCTTCAGTGGGGATGGTCTGGATTTCAACGAGGGCATCTTCAGTCGAGTTACCCATCAGCCGCTCCTCAGGTACCTGCTACGTGCGGTCTCGGTCCCACAGGCATAGAAGTCAAGCTGAGTTTCCTCCACAGAGCTCATCCTTCCTCTTAACCACATGGGCTCTTAGAAGTCAATGCCCCCCAAATTGTCCCTCTTCTGGAAGAAGTAAATCAGAGCAGTTTTCTTGCCAGTGAAACAACAGAGCTTCAGAGCGTTTTCCCTCTGTAAAGGAGCAGAAAACTAAAGGTGACAGAACTCCTGAGCCTTCTCTGCTGCACATGTCGGTGCTCCCAGGTACCCGGAAGCATCACCCAAGGCAGAGATTTTCGGGAGTGCTCCCGGCTTTCCTCCCACACCAGCTACTGCATGGAGAGGCTTCTCCAACGCCATTGCAAACACATGCACACAACCCACACATAAATAAACCCACGGCTGGCCACGCATGACCACGGCTCACGGCGCTCACCCACTGACCAGGTGCTGGTGCCGAGGGGACAGTTGGGGTTGTGGGGTGTCTGGTTGGGTTATTGGGGCCCCTCCAGGTGCTATTTGGGTTTCCCCCCCTGCAGCTGCTCCTGCGCCTTGCGTGTGGGTGAAGAGGAGCATTTTCTCATCTAACCCAACAGGGCAAGAGCCACCTCCTACATGGTGATGACTAGAGAAGCGATTGCGCTTCCCTCCCTGACCTCCACAGAACAATGGCAGTGGGAGCACGGGGTGACGCTCGGCTCTGGAGCTCTTCCAAGCCTTGGATCAGCATGAGATTGTGGCTGGGCTCCTCCAAGCTCACCTGGCAGCCCCAAGCTCCCCCTTGCACACTGCAGGACAGTGAGGGGCCTCCAGCTATTTCCTCATCCTAGACAACGGGAATGAAGGCTGAAATACTGGGGGGGAAATGGAGAAATCTGGCAGAAGCATCAAGAATTTGGGAGAAGGAATAAGGGAGCAGCTTGCAAAGATCAGTCCCATCAGGAAGGAGGGCAAGAGCCTAGTAAATCTGGCTGAAAAGCAAAGTTCTGGCCTACCGCTATGCAGAACCCAGGAAGGATTTCAATACCCCCCAAAATTGGAACAAGAAGCTGTTTTTCCTCAAGAGTCATTTCTAAGAGCTAGGAGCCCTTAGCTGCCCTGAGCACTGGTTTCAGAGAGGTAGATTGAAAAGTTCATGTTAAAAGAGTAAAATTGTGAAAATGGCGAGTAAAATACCTCAATATGGAAATAAACAGAACATCTGTGCAGGTGCCACTGATATGAACCATTCACCCTTGGGAAAGCAGTATCTTCATCCCTGGCATAGCAATATCCTCACTTATGGGCTGGTACCAATAGGTTTGGATGCAAGAGATTCTTTTAAATACTCGTTTCTGGACGAGGATTGTTTTGGTGCTTGAAAAAACGAAGAGTCTTAATACTGGAGGTAGAAGAAACCCTGCAGCCAGAGATCAAAGGGCAATTTGATTCCACTTCTACCTGGTGACCTGGTAATGACAGGAGGAAAATTATTATCTAGTATATGGAAAGCGAAAGAAACATCATGAAACAGACCAACAGCCCAGCTCTAACATCTGGCATGCAACCTGGAAATAAGACGAGAAAAATACTGTGTAAAAGTCAGCAAAATATCCATAGCACCACTACAACAGTCTTATTTTTTTTCCTTCATGTGCTGCTTGCTTGGTTATTGACTAACAGTGATGGCAAACCTGGCTGAAACTGTGGACTCTTTAACAGAGCTCAAAGGCAGAAGGAACTTCCAGGCCACCTAATCGAAACACAGAATTTCATCTAGTTACCATGGCTGTAACCTAGTAATTTGTGTATAAATATATCTCCCAGAAAAACATCCACTCTTCATTTCAAGTCATCACGAAATGAGGAATCTGTCATTATCCTTTGTAGTTTAGTTTCATACTTAATCCTCCTCATAATATTTTTGCAAATGTTGCCAAAAAGAAAAACCTTAGATGGCTTCACGAACTATGACCAAACAGCAGGAAGTAACAATATGATTGCCATTTACTCTGGTTAAAAAGAAATATTCCACATCACAACATATTATATCTATACTTAATGTACAATTGTGGTCTGATTCCGCTTTCTCCGAAGCAGAACAGCAGTTTCCTGCCACGTACTGGAGCAGATGACGGATCACAGGGAGGCCGAGGGAAAAAAGGCCACAGGGGGAAGCAGCTGAACAGGTTTCTCTGGCTACCACTGACTTGAGGCACCCAGAAACACTCGCCAGCCCCTGGCGTTTCATGAGTACCTGCGATTTTATTTCAGGCACTAACATGTCTGGACAATGCAGAGATCAGCACATCATGGAAAAAAAACCACTATGCACAAGCAGCTCCTGCTTTCTCTTCTTTCCCCAGGAAAACCAGTCTCCTGTCTTGCCCTGCTGGTTCCCCCGCACCATTGGACATCTCCCAAGTGCCTGCAGGGACAGCGTGAAAAAATGTGCACTCTAGAAAACCCTTGGAAAAAGGTCCCTCCAGGTGTCCTTACTTTCGGCAAGTTAATGCACCGAGCTGTAGCAAGACGCGTTCCTTTGATGCTCCAAGACCTGTAGCTCAGATAAAGCTGAAAAGCCAACATTTTCTGTTCATGTGTATGTGAAAGCACCTGACCTTCCTTCCCCCTCTCTGAGAAAAATGTAAGAAAAAAGAAAAAAAAAGACATTTCACCATCTGTAACTTCCTTTTTCACAAAGATTTTTCTTTCCCTATAGAGGGTAGATCCTAAAGATCAAAAGGACTTCTTCAAACTATTTCCAATTACTTTTATGCTTCATAAGTAATTGTTTGTGAAGTCATACTGATTAAATTTGAAGTCACTTTGAGCTGTCAGCAGCCGTAACGGAGGATTTTATGTAACACAGAACAGGGATTCCAGGTTCCATCCACAAGAACCAGAGCAAGGGCCTGCAGGTCATGCAAGGCCAGGTACATTTGCAAATCCCGTAATCCTACGCTTGTAAATGCTTACAGCCTGGCGAGGGCAGATGTACAGTGGAATACTGAGCATTTCCCTCTAAAACAGATGGGCTTCCAAAACTGCCTGAACACATTCACAATATTAGGAATATAGTGCTTTCAGTCGTCCTGCTTTTCACCTTTTGTGAGTAAGGGAGTAGCTTTGGGCTCAGCAAAGGTTGTAGGGGCACGGCGCAAGAATATATACGCTATCTAAATAGTATATTTGGCTGTATTTGTTGCTGCAAAATCAGAAATAACCTCCCCAAAACAGCAAGACAGGAGCGTCCACAGAGCACAACGCTAGATATAAGGGAATGTCGCAGAACACCCAAATCAACACGCGATGAAACATGAAACAAGAATGCGAGTGGGATTTATTAAGAGTGAGAGGTGGCATTTCTCAACCAACCTGGTCAATGTGTGCCCGATGTTATAAAGGTCCAGCTGGGCCTTTCATTAGATTGGATTTTATTAACACAGAGCAAAAGCAGTAATAGTGCAAAAGCCACTGTCAGCCCTATCCATAGCCCACAGAATATTCTTCCCTGGAGTTATTCTGCCTGCATTTGCTCTTCCTCGGTCTCCTTTTGCAGCTACGTTATAGCATGCGAACCCCTTCTTGTTCTTATCCTAATTAACAACACTTAATGTATGGATTGTCTCAAGCCAACTGTATCACCCTATTATAGGCCCTTTCACAATGCCACGTGTATAATACCAGTAATTTACACTTGGAAACAACAAAGTTCATAGGAAAAAGGGTTACTGGAGGCTTTAAAATTATCCAGAAACTGGTAATCAGTGAAAATTTTGAAACCTGAAGTCTAAGAACAGTGTTAATAAAGTCATTACTGAAGCTTTCTATAAGCTAATGGAGTAAACTCAGATGGGGAGAGTAAAAACTCTCACTGCGTAGAGGCTTTTATCACTGTTCCCTCTGATCAGAGGTGTATTACTGATGTTATTAACCTGCATTGCTTAAAAAAAAAAAAAAAATCCAAGAAGGCTTTTTTGACTTGACAACAGCCTCCAGTGACTTAATATTGGCACTTATCTAATCTTAGTCTTTAAAAATATTTTCTACAAGTAACTATAGAGACTACTGTGCCCTTTTGTCTGTTTACTAGTTAAAGTGAGTAATTAAAGGCCACCGATGCTCAGAGCCCAGTAAGGGCATTATGTTGCTGGTGCTGATCCCTGAAATGATCCCTAAAAACCATCTCCATGCAGAGGGTGAGCAAAGCAGGAGCGAGCTTTACTTCAGGGACAGCCTCAGAGGACAAGGCAATTTGGACCTCGGTCTCCCTCTGAACGGTGACGATCCGGGTGCCAATTAAAATCCCCGGGGATTTTTATGGCATGGACAGGTGGCTGCTGAGAGCAGCCTGTGCCTGCACCTCTGTCAGTGTCCGGAACGCTTCTCCTCTGCTTTGGCCCTATTCTCCTTCCCAACATCTTTAAGGTCAGCACAGTCGCTACCTCTTGGAGCCACAGCCACCTATAACTCCCTAAAAACCACAGAAAACTTTCTGGGAACCTTTCCCTTCCCTTGCTCACAGTGTACAGACCCATCACTGTGCTGCGGCCTTCCCATCCCACCTAAAAATCTCACTTTTCTCTCTCACGTCTTCCTCAAGATCTTCCTCCAGGGCAGTTCACCTGTGTAATGCCTTTAAGGACCAGCTACAAGGCTCACATTCTTGCTTTGGCTCCCATTAGTTCATTTTTCAATCATTTCCATGTGATTTTCACTCTGCAGCCCGTTGCAGAGGACTATGCCAGCCCCAAGATTTCACCTTCGACACTGCCCGCAGCCCACCCTGGTGCTCCCCATTGTTTCTCTTTAAGCACCAACAATACTCATTTCCCGATTCTTCGTGAAAACGCAATCACGTTTTTAAGCAAGATTCTTCATGTTTGGTCTGAAGTTTCCAGCTATTTGCGACTTGAATCTACACGCACTGAAGATCTACGAGTGACATTTGATAGCTAACTTGCAGTTCCTGTATCAGTCTCGCTCTTAAATGGGGGGAAAGGAGGGCATCTATCAAAGATATCTTTTTTTTTTGTCTCTTTCCCCCCCCCCAGATTTGTGCACATTTCACCAGTGAACTGAAGCCTTTTGGCAACAGAGCCGCTTTTCTTAGCGTTCTTCCACAGATCCTCTGAAAGTCCCGCAGGCTCCAAGGGCCAGAGGCTGAAAACTGCTATTGTGGTGTGATAAGAGGCCAGATAAAAGCTCATTCTTCCCGCGCCCGCGGAGAAAACCCCTTGCTCTCCGGCAGCTCCGGACAAGGGCGAGCTCAGGAAAACAAGGCCCATGCGGCTACTGGCCATGGCTGAGCCCCTCGCCATGGATCAGCCATCCCGAGCCCCTCGGACATGGCACTAAGGCCATCGGCTCCCCATAACTCGGGAAGCGCCAGGGCACAACCGGGAAGGGAGAGCAGCCACTGCTTTGGCGGGACTCACAAGACCCCCCCCCGGCCTCGGTGTCCCCAGGGGGCACCTGCCCAAGGAGGAAGGGTCCCTTGGGCGCAGGGGCGGCCTCGAGGAGGCCTCTGTGCCCTTGGGGTCCCACTGGGACCGTGAGGGACATCCCCAGCGTGCCCTAAGGGAAGCTGCTGTGTCCTCAGGGAAGGACTGCCCCCTTGGGGAGGCTGCTGTGACCTCAGGGAGGCCACCAAGCCTTGAGGGGAGGGGTGACCGTCCCCTCAGCGACACCTTAGGATCTTAGGGTCCTGCTGTGCCCTTAGAGATGCGACACCCGCCCTAGCGAGGCTGATGTCCCCTGAGGGGAGGCACTAGGCCCTGAGAGGGGCGACTATCCCCTCGGAGAAGCCGAAATGCCCTCAGAGAGGCCACCAGGTCCTGAGGAGGCGACTGTCGCCTCAGGGAGCCCCACACGCCCTGGGAGATGTGTCTGTCTCCTCGGAGAGGCCGCCGCGCGATGCCTCGAGGCCCCTGAGGGGCAGAGGAGCCTCCGGCGGCGGCGGCCGCTCCCGCGCGC
>VZSV01000098.1:2015717-2027878 GCA_013398735.1 Nothocercus julius
CGCCAGGGTGAGTGCGCCGCGACCCCCGCGCGCACCTCCTCGTTGCCTTCTCCCCCCTTTCCTCGCTTTCCCCGCCAGCTTTCCCTCCCTTTTTTTTCCCCCCTTCATTCCCTCTTCCCCCTCTTTTCTCTCATTTTTCTCTCCCCCCCCTTTCCCCTTTTTCCTTTTTTTCCTCCCCTTTTCCAACCCTCCCTGCGCATCCCTAAAGGCCCAAGCAGTGGCGCGAGGGAAGAGGAAGAAAGTGATACCCTCCCCTCCCCCCCGCCGCCTTTGGAAGGGGCCCCGGGGGAAGGGATGAGGTTTGGGCGGATTTGGGGCTTTTTGGTAAGCCCTCAGGTGAGGGCACAGTGGGTGTCTCGGGCGGGCTGCTTGCGCCGGCTTTGCTCTTTGGTGATGCTCAGCTGCCCTTCACAGCCTATTGTTATTATTACTATTATTATCGTTTCATTGTTCTCTTCCTTAAGAACTGCATTCGAAGGTGCAGTTGAGGTGACAGACCTGCGTGGGTGCCACGCGGCCCCCGTGTGGGCCACGGGCTGGGGCCACATCCACCACGTTCCTCCATCCTCACGAGGGGCAGGAGCTGGCCCGGAGCCTCCTCTTGCCCCCTGCTCATCTCATTTCATCCCCAAATTTCGTGCCCTGGTCACACCGTGCTGCTCACACCGCAGCGAGCACGATGACCCCCTCCCTGCGCTCCGCTGGGAAGAGCCCTCCTGGATTCCCGATGCAGGAGCCAAGTGTGGGCGTTGGGATGAGCCTCTCCCTTCCCTTTTTGTGGGGCTTTTGGGCTTTTTTTTCTCCTTGGCTGACGGGGCTGCGAGTTGTGGAGCAGCGTCTGGTTTCTCCACGTGAGTTTGTGTTCTGTTTTATTTTGTGTTTCTTTTTAAGTATGGGTTGTGCGTGGATTTAGACCTATTTTGCCGTTTCTGAAGTGATGCACTCTGGGCACCGGTGCCCCTAGGCTTGTGTTTCCTCACCTTAAGCTTTAAGCATTTTGGGTGCATTGGAAAACCGCAGTTTGGACCCCAGAAATTCACCTGATCTGGGACAGTTGTCCTTTCACTGGCATCACATCCTGAAATATTGATATGTTGTTAAATAGCAGCCAGGCCCTGCCGTGTACCAACCCTTGCTGGGCAGGCACCTTTCCTGGCTGCCATTTGGATGCAGAAGCAAAAAATATCCTTTCCAAGAAAAATTGCTTAAAGGACTAAAGACCTCGATCGAGCCCCGTTGGGGATGGGGGAGGTGGAAAACACAACTGCAAAGCTGCTATTCCTACAGTTCTCTAGAGGAGAAATGCAGAATATCAGGCATTGAGGACCTGCTAGACGGTCCTGGTTGTTCACCAGACGGGATTACTCTCTGTAGAGTATTTTCAGGTACTTTGAGCCACTTAAAAACAGGACAGTGGTGTTTGCATAA
Source organism: Nothocercus julius (assembly GCA_013398735.1). Taxonomy (NCBI): domain Eukaryota; kingdom Metazoa; phylum Chordata; class Aves; order Tinamiformes; family Tinamidae; genus Nothocercus; species Nothocercus julius. The sequence continues at coordinate 2,017,146 of VZSV01000098.1, forward strand.
AAATAGGATCCTTGTTCCCGAGCAGTTCAGCTGGTGCTTCTGCTTTTATTTCTTATCTGATGTCGCGCAGCTTCACTTGTGATAAAATATTTAGCCTCTGTGGAGAGGATCAGGTCATAAAAAGAATTACAGTTATGAAAGAGGAATGAGCAGAGGGCTAGAGAGAAATGCTGGGGCTTTTTGTGTGTGTGTGTGTGTGTGTGTGTGTGTGTGTTTTTTTTTTTTTTTTTTTTTTTTTGTTACCAAGTATCTTTGCACAAAAACGTTGCTTAAGAAGGTTCTTCAAAGTTCTCACTTGTAAAACTTAACGCTTGCAGAGCTAAATATGCAGTTTGTGCTAGTGCAGCTGACTCCTTGCTGAGTTTCTAGGGGATAGTAGTGGGCACGGGGAGGTCTTGCAGGGCCCCTGAAGCCCTGTCCTGCTCCACCACTCTGATTTATCTACAGAGGAAGATGCTGCAAGTTCTCTTCCTAGCAGCCTTCCTCACCAGTTGCCTTCTTGGCTGAATTCCACTTAAATTAACATCATGCCCAGCTTCTCTGTGCTGTCATACTTTATGCAATATATAATCATATAAGGAGGATGCAAGGTTGCTTCTGATGGAGATTTTTTTTTTTTTTTTCCCCCCACAAAGATCAAATTTCTGTCCGCTCTGTTGCTGGCTTTGCAGTGTATAAAAAGAACTTGCAATGTCTGCAAGCCCCAGGACGTCAGTCCTGAAGTGCGGAGTTTGACCCGGGCTTTCTCAGAGCGTGTTTGTCACAGGTACTAACCTCCCTGAAAGAGCAGTGGGGATAGGAATTCCGTGGGATTCTTCATTCAAAATTAATTTTTAGCGTAGGGGAAGAGAATTTCCAGGCGCTGTTTATCACACCAAAGGAACCCCTGTCTCAAATGTCTTTAACCTTGACCTGTTCCCCCTTTCCCCTCTTCCCCCCCCTCCAAAAATAAGCTCACAGGCTCTGGTTTGAGTAGTGTAATGTAGTTCTTTGAGGCCTTTGAAGTGGAGGACTCTCAAAGGTGAAGAACAAAGGAAAAGATATTTGTATCCTTTTATTCTTGTTAAGGCATGTGACTGGGAGCCAGGAAAACGAGATTCCATTCATGGCAGTGCACAGGCTTCCTGCATGAATCCCGGCGAGCTACCAGATCCCAATCCCGCCGTCCATGAGCCGTCCGCTCAGCCTGTTAATCACAGCTTGCTTTGCTGTCAAGAGCAGTAGATGCACAAAGTAGTATTGGTGTTTTTTTTTCTTTTTTTTTAAGAAAATAAATATTGAAAATAGCTTTCAATATTTTTTTAGGTAGCAAGAAAGCTGTGTTTCTGTGAGGTGACCTTATTGCTAGCCTGGGATAGGGAGCATGGCCCAAATTAACTAAGCAGGTAGCCACACTAAAAAGGTCTCTGGAGATTTGACTTAGGAGTTTTTGTTTTAATCTAAATTGCACAAAAGACTCACAAAAGCCTGCTGCAAATCACCGGGAAACTTGCTGTTACAGGTAAATGTGCTGATGATTTTCTACAGCAACTTGAGAAGGATTTGGCAGGGATAAGTGGGATCTTCAGTGCCCCCAGTGCTCCCTGTATGCTGAGAAAAATGTCATGTTAAAACACTGAAAGTTTTGTTCAGTAGTGCAGTGAAAGGAGGACACTTAAAAACACAAATGAAAAACCTGAAAGGTGTGGAAGGGTCAGAGGTTTGTCCTGTAGGGATCTCTTGCATCTCAGAGTGTATTAATTCTCCAGTCTTAAGTTTATTAAATGTATAGCTAAATGATGACTGCTAATATATATTTGCTAACCCCTTTCAGCATTATGATAGTCAGAATAACATGATTTACACACTACATCACTGATTAAGCTGTCAGTAGTGTGTTTTTTATTTTTATTTCTTAAATTTTTCTTCCCAAGACAGCAATCAGGTTGGAGTTAGTTAGCTCTGAAGTCTAATGCTTCTCTTTCCTGTATAAGAATAGTTCACACTGAATGATGACTGCAGAACTGGAAGTTGAAACCAGGCAGGAGTCTGCAACCCGCCCTTGAGTCAGAGGAGAAGGAATGATATCATCCCGTTTTGCTGATTTTTAAATCGATAATGACAAATTCTCTTTGCATAAGGCAGCCTTGCAACTGTAACACCACTTTTTTAATGTATATTTAATGATCTTGGACTCCCTTTTTGCTGTTTGAATGTGGGCTCTTGAGCAAAAGATTACCTTACCTAAAATAGTCCTGTAATTTGAAACAACAACAAAAAAAATCTGGCATCTGGCTGATAACTATCTGACATAGCTGACAGTCAAGTAAAAACAATTCCTCTCCACCTCGGAGAGTGGAAGCAATGCTAAAACAATCCTAGAACAAATTTACTAATATCTACATTAGCTGAGTACTGTGTATAGGTGCCCTGTGCGAGGGTAATGATAGTTCTTTCAAAAAGACCTAAATGTCTGGTTTCCTATCCAGAATGGTGTCAGAAATCAAACTAAGTAACTGACCATGTTTATTGATAGATTATATTGAAGGCTGAGTTGTAAGAAGCAGTCAGCACAGCTATAGTTAAGTAGTCTGAATGGGATGCTATTTTTTAAAACTGGATGCTTAAGATTCAAAGAATAAGTTTAATTTGCACCACTGAAGTGATTACTTATCTCAAACTCATTGTCAGTGGATCACTGCATGCAATAAAGACCACAAATTAAATCAAATTAAATTCATATTTAAAGAAAGGTGCTTGGCTAAATTATTTTAAATGAAAGTTGACCAGGCAGTTACTTTTTTTCTTTTTCTTTTTCTTTTTTTACCACAAGCAGGCTACTAAATACCTCATTCTGAAGCCTGGAAAAAAACTTAAGCTTTTTTTTTCCTTTAATCCAATATAAAAGGTACTTTTCATCATTAATCAACATTAAAGCTGATGCACTCAGGCTGGAATCAGGAGTTTCAGGACTTGAAGGCCACGGTCTTACTGACATAGTCTGCCAAAGTCTGAAGCCTCAGTGCCCTATAGGCCTGGATCTATATAACAAACAGCACTTTGGTGCTGCTGTTTGTCATTTGAGCTCCGTAAAGATCCACCCCAAGTTGCAAAGTTTGTCAGAAAGTTACAGGTTCTGCAGCTGGGGTCATAAATCCTAAATCCTAAATGCTGCTCTTGTCTGGCTGGCTGGGTGGGAAGCACACCAAACACAGAGCACGCTTGAGACTTGGGGTTTTCTCTCTTTGTGTAGCCTGCCAAAAACTCTGTAGATTTTTAAGTATGAATACCAGAAGTGAATGCCCGCATAAATAAGACTTTCGAGTAAGGCTGAAATTAAACTAAGAATCTTGCAATACTGATTCCTAATCTTCTGGACCTTTTGCTTTTCCTGCAGAACTGCAGTGTGATAAAAGGTATGTATTAGGCTAAAAGGTTATGTTTTAGTCTAACAACATAAGCTTAGAAAAGAATTCCATGTTAAAGTGTCTCCAGTCTGCCCTAGATTAACCTGTTATAGTGTCATGAGAAGACGGGTAGATTTTTTTAAGTTGTCGGTTAAGTCAGCAGATTCTGTATGCTTCTCTTAGCCTTTCACCTTCTCTTTTCCAGAAATTCAAACTACAGTGTATTAAGAGAAATGTACTTCTAAACAAAATGAAAAGTTAGGTGTCTCAAAGCTCTTAAATTTGTTCTAAATGTTCTCTCCCTGTTCCTTCCTTCTCTCCCAAAACAGTCTGCCAAGTGCAAAAAGATTTTCTTGTAATTAAAGCAGAAGGCCTAAAAGCTCTAAATCAAACCGTTGTTTCCACTTCCAGGTGCTCTTTCAGAACGTTGTTTTTCCTCTCTCCCATCCAGGTATTCCTTTAAGCTCGTAAGATCTCACCCATGACCAAAAGCCCCATTTCCCTCACTGGCTTGAGTAATGCTGGGGTCTGCACCAAGTTCTCTGCTGCTTGCTTGGACAAAGATGCAGTATCCCTTTTTTTTTTTTTTTTTTTTCTTGTAGTTTTTTCCTTGTAGTCCCATTTTACACTTGGGCAATATGCTGTAGAGGTTTGTGTTTAAAAAACACAGTTTTATCAGCAGCCTTGAAACCGAGCTGTTTGATACAGACGAAAATTTGCAAGACTTAAACTCTTCCTTTTGTTGGCTATCCAAAAGGCAGGTTGAGTGGGGTCCCTCTCAGTGTCCTGCTTCCTTTTGTGCTTCATTCACTAGACCACACTAAATCACTTTTTTTTTTGTGAAGACATCTTATTTTTTCCCTATAGCCATTGGATCTGTGGGAAATACTTCTGTTGTGCTATTGTTCTCCTGCTATTGTATCTTTTTACTTCTGCTCAGCAGCTGCTACATTAGAGATCTGGTGTGAGAATAGTCCAAGTAATTAATAATACAAGTTGCTGTCCTCTGGCTCTTTTGCTACATGTAACTTGTTTACTGAGGTGCCATCTATCTTGGGGATAGGAGTATTCCTCCCTCTGTGCAATTGCTAATTGGATAAATTGTCCCAACCTGACATGCAGAAGGAAGCAATCTGCAAGCAGATGACTTTGTTCTTAGCCACATTGGGGAGGGGGTGTGTGTGAGTGTGTGTGTGTGTGTGTGTGTGTGTGTATATATATGTGTGTGTGTTATATATATGTATATATATATATGAGTTTGCATACGCTGTTCTTGAAGCAGGGCTGTTTTGTCTTCCAGAGAAGATAAAAATCCCCGAAGCTCCAGCGAGCAGGCTTTCCCCGAGGACCTTTCTCTAACGTATCCATGACTCCTGCTGCTTCCTTCTCTTCCCATCTGTCAGCTCAGCAGCAGCAGGGCCAGACAAAGTCCAGAGCCCTTGCTCTGTGTGCTCTGGCATTGCTGAGCAGTGAGCTGGGATGCCTTGGCTTTCGGCTTAAGATACTTGATTTCCAGGTTGTCTCCCTTGCACCTCGGCAAGCCCGGGCCTGCGTGGCTCCCAGCGTCTGCCGCGTACACCCTGGGGAGAAATCCCTGCGTTTATTTACGGTGCCTCCTACTTCAGTCAGCACCTGGGGTGCTCTGTGCTGGGCCTCTGCAGAACCCGAGCTCGCTGTCTGGAAAGCATCTTGCCTTTTGCTTTCAGTGTTTCAGCTCTCAGCTGGGTGATTACAAGTAATAAAGTCGTGCATCATCTTCGTACTCGTACGTGCAAAAATGCAAAGCCGTCGCGGGAAAGTGGTCAGTCCTTAGAAATGGGCAAGCGTGGCAAAATTATAATGGAAGCAGTGTAGGTTGCTATGTATAGAATGAGTCATATAGAAACGTTCCACAGTTGGGCACAGGGATTTGGTAACTGCCATGTAACTAAAAGCCCTTGATTGCAGTGGTAATTTAATGAGGGGGTCAGGAGGTGGGGGAAAATGCCTTTGGTATAAAATGCATTTATTTTTATTTTTGTTGAAAGACTTGTACGTCATCCTTTCTTTGGGAATAACTCAAATCACCCTTTCTCCTATACAGTCTGGCTTACCTACTTGTAGCATTGCTTATCGAGTTGTTAAAATTAAAGTGAAGGACAGGTATTACCAAGGTGAGGCACTTGGGGGGTAAAGCACTTGTCTAGAGCTATTAGTGTAGGTATAGTCCATAGAAGCGCCCCAGAACTACATTCCTGAGTTCTGTGTTGTAGCAGTATCTGTGCTTTATTTCAGATTTTAACTTTGAAAATCAGCTCTGTGTTGTGGATTCTCATTATGAAACGTCCCTGTTGTGTTAAACTGGAAAGTAGGAAAAGCCTTCGCCTAGAAACTTTAATTCAGCTTTGCTTGCTTGTTTCTCATAGCCACCTATAAGGAATTTTAGCTTGCATACCCAGAAAATTAGATTGCTTTGGCTTAACAGGTGAGCAGAACAGCCATTGCTCAAAATCTTACCTGTATCCATGCTGTCCTGCATAGCTTGTCCTTTTGTTTTTTGCACTGTCCTGTTTCCAGATCTTGAGCAAACCACAGCAACAAGCTGTGTCCATCTCTTGCTGTATTAGCAATCTATGTCTAGCTTTCACATGGGAGCTCCATTCTTGCTGTCTAATTAACACAAATAATGATCAGAGCATTATCTATACTCCAGAATGCTAAAGGGAAGTTGATGCTGTTGCTGCTTGGTCTAGTCTGGGTTTTGGGATGGATATTCTGCTTGCGGTGAGGTCTCCCTGGGAGTTTATCCTCTGGCTGTAGCCTCGTATAAACTATATAAAAACAAATGAGACCTTCTACAAAATTTTGTTTGTAACTGATAATCTGTATCCAAGTTTAGTATTTCTAGTCTCTTAAAATGGTATAAAAATAAAATGTAAAAGCTGTGTTTTTACAGCCCTCATTCCTAAAATGAAAATACTGAATGGGTGGGAAATTCTTGAGTACACAAATCTGGGATTTTGGACAGCTCAGCATCTTTTACAAGCGTGGAGAAATTACTTTCTTCATTTTACTTGGATCAACCAACTGCGTGCAGCAATCAGTAAAAAAAAAAAAATTATCAGGACTCAAAATCTTCCCAATCCATGAATAAAACCAAGGTGTGAGATGAATTAGCCAGTCTTAGGTTAGAGGCCATAGTAAGCAGATTCAGTCTGCGAATGGAACAGAGCACAGATAGTATTTCATATGACCCTAAAAAATGATTGCAGAGTGCCAAGAATCCTCTGAGCTTAATGTTTTATAGTTCCAGAGCACTTTGGGAGGTTTAACTACTAAACAACCTAAAATCGAATTTCATTTTCTATCCAAATGCAGTTTCACGTCCGTATGTCTAATAAATGGGATGTGTGTCAGTTTTCGAACGTATAAATTGTATAAGCCTTTTTAGCCTTGTAATCACTAGACAACACTGTATTAAAGCAAAAATAATAGTAATCCGCCGGTGGGCCTGAAGAGCTCTTCATAGAACAATTTAAAGCTGTTTCACACGTGCACGGAAGGCGCACGTTCATGGAGAGCGCGTTCCTGCCTGCTCCGCTGGGCTCCTGCTGCCATCCCGTGCCTTCTGCGGGGCGCTCTGCCCTCAACGTGGAGGGCAGGATTGCCGCGGGCTCCTCTGGCAGTTAATCATTGCGAGGGGATGTCACCTCCGTGCTGGGTGTCAGCTCATTGCAAAACCGGCGGTCAGAGCGCCAAAGGCTGCGTGCGGAGTGGCGGCTGTGATCCAGCCGTGCCTCTCGTCAGGGAGCGGGGAGCTGCTGGAAATGCCTATTCCTGTGAGCCACAGCCTTCTCCTTAGCAGCTCCTCTCCGTGTTTGCTCCGGGGCCAGGGTGGAGGATACGGGATTCCTGCTGCCGCTGGCGGGGGATGAGTTGGTGCTATCGCAGCTCGGGGCAGCTAAGGAAACCCGGGAGATTTGTCACCTACGCTCGCTTAGCTGGGCACCCCGTCCGTGGCAGGGTAGGAGCACAAACAGGGCTCTTGGGCTTCACGTTCACAGCAACTGCTCTTTTCACTGAATTTTTGCCCCTAGTGAGTTCCAGCCTTCCCTTTAGATAAACCGTTTTGGAGGTGCTCTTCCCCCCTTCCCCCATAAATCACATGTTATTTGGAGGAACAGGATTAAACAGGTATGGAGTTAAGAAGGTTTCGCTTCTTGAACTTGAGCTCCAGCGCTCCTAATAAGAACTCCAGGAGGAATCGTAGAACACGAGTGTAAAGTCTGCCCCTGCTTTTAATCACTGTATTCTGCTAACGTTCTTACTCAGAAGCGCCAGGGACTGGATTTCCTTGGGATAAGGTATGTTCCGTGCCACGCTGGCATATGCTGATGGAAGTTGGTAGCGGGTCTTCTTGGGTGGTTTTTGTACAGCCCAAGTCCTGGTGTCGGTGCTCGACTTGCTGCTTTTCCAGGCGGCTCTTGCCGTGGAGCAGGAGAGGCCGGCACACGCGGAGGTTTGTGGTCACCTCTGGGGAGTTTCCCCAGCGGCGTGGATCGTCTGGCGCCTGGTTTAACGTATCGCATCCTGTTTGTGAGGTTGAAAGGTAAAACAGAAGCGAGGTCTGAGCCGGCTGTTGTTGCATGGCGAGCGCTGCGTGTGCTGTGGTTGCTGCTGCTGCTCTCTTTTTGTGAAGAAATCAGCTCACACCAGTGTTTTTAGTAAGTACCTGTTGATTTTGAACTAGAGCATCGTGGCTGAAACTGCTGCGCTCGGTGACATAAAAACTCAGCAAAATCACCAATTCCATGGCCCTGCCTTTTGAATCTAGGCCTGTTGCCTCTAAAAGGACATCTCAGAAGGACATTTGCTGTAATACTTTAGCCTGTGCTTTTAGATAGTGTTAATGACAGCATGCGAGGTAAGTGATAGCCTCAAGTTTCCTGGAGAGTGCAACGTTAAGTAGCACACCTGAAATGTTTGGTCAGACCATCCTCTTGAGGGAGAAGCAGGGACAAGCGTGGTGCCCGTGGACACCCGGTGAGCCCCACCGCCGGGCTTTGGGCTGGGCTCCCTTCTTCATACACCGCTTAAGCGGACAAGCACTGAAACTTTTGTCTAAACTTGGGAGTTTTTTCCTGCTTTAACTATAGACTTCAAAAAAAAAAAAAAAAAAAAAAAAAAAAAAAAAAGCCTTTCCCCTCCCTCCCCCCCCCCCCAAAAAAAAAAAAAAACAGCCCAGCAGTGTCTTAACTTTAGCATGAAACGCTCCATCTGATTTCAGTCAAACCACCCAAATGCTTAATTAGGAAGGCTTTGGTTGTCCTAAAATTTAAATAACTTTAAAAGATTTGGTTAAAGCAAAGATGCAGTCCCGCCTTTGGGTTTTTCCATCTTTCTACATTTCAAAATCTCTGGAACGATACTCTGATTTATTGAGGAAGTGTGGTGCTGTGTATTTTCTTTTTTCCCCGTCTCTTTTGAGTTTTTGCGTCTGAACTCGGGAGGTTGAGAAACTTCTTGCTTCATATGGTGGCCACGTGACTTAATATCTGGCTGGTTTCGTGCTGGCTTGGAAGCAGCGTGTCTGGATGCGAGAGAGGGGATGGGAGCAGCCGTATCGGCACCTCGCAGTGACTAATAGGAGCGGGTAGGAAACAGCATCTGAGTAAAAACAAATTACAAGATCATTGCTATGATCTTGTTTGGGTTTGGGGTTTTTTTGTTTGTTTGGGTTTTTTTTGCTCCTTGCAAGCAAAACTGAGCTGGTGTTGACCAACTCATTCAGAAGTCTCGGGTTTCTTATGTGGCAATTTCCAACTTTTCAGATAAAATTTTGAGAGTCAACCTTGACAGTCTTGTGGAACCAACTTGCTTTTTTGAAGCCAATTTTTAGATGTTTAACAGTATTGCTCTGGCGAGGCTGGTAACAGAAGGGCTCTTGGCCTGCATTTTCTAAGAATGTGTCCCCTACCTGAAGAGGAGCTCTGGCCACCTTGGCCAATGTGCCCTCCTGCTGTCCAAGGAGGGGAGCTGAGAACGCTCCTCTTTTGGTCTGAATTGTTGGGAAATGCAGCTGTTAAAGCAAGCTGTGGGAGCTTTCAGCTGAAATGAGAAATGAAGCTGAAGGTGCATGTTTTCAACTGAAATTTAGTTTCTAAATCATCAGGGAAGCCTAGTCTAAAATGTAAACTGTGAAGTTGGGCAAGGCACTTTGGAAGCTAGAATTACAGCGGCTGTGAAGAGTGATTTATAATACAGAGTTTAAAGAAGAACGTATGGTAGGTAGTCCTAGCATTTAAAACAAAACAACAAAAAAAACCTTTTTCTGCAATCTATGAGATCAGGAAACTGAAGTGTAATTGCACACCAGTCCACCTTCTTTGGCTCTAGGGGCTCCTTACTGTGAGGAGCCGCAATGCAGACACGGGGACAGAACTACTGAAATTAGGGGCTGTGCCCCTTGTAAAGTACACAGAAACGTAATGGCTTCAAAATACGGCTGCTTTGCTGCTTTCATGGGGCCTTTGACATCAGAGATCTCCCTTTTCCTCTTTTTAGAAGATCAGACATCGATGCCCTCCTGGGTGGGCTGTTGTGAAGGGCTGAGGTGGGTGGTTGTGTTCCCCCCTGGATGCTCCATCCTCCACAGTCTGGCTCTCGGGTACCCAGTAGCTCTCTCGGGCTGGGATCTGGTGGCACCAAACCGCTTCCCTCCCCTGGGCCTGCCCAACTTCTCCACCTGCTTCCTGGTGGAGGTGGGACCTCTGGTAGCCCCTTGGATGCCGAGGGAGCCCTGCTGAGGGCAGGGAGGACTTCTGCCTTCCCTGCATTCCTAGCAGGTCCCTGTATTTCCTGCTTCTGTCCTCAAGTGCACTTGTGTGTCCTTCGAGACGTGGAAATGGTATCCCCCTGTTTAAGGGATCCATAGAGCACCAATTTGAGAGATGGTTTCGCAAACCTCTGGAGAGCTGTTCAAGGTAAACTAGGAAAACGGGAACACGTTTCAGTCTGCATGCAAAGTGATGCCTAAAACACTTGCTCTGTAAGCATTCCTTACAGAATCCCAGAATGGTTGAGGTTGGAAAGGACCTTTAGAGATCATCTAGTCCAACCCGTCACCCCTTGTCCTGTCACTGGCCACCACCGAGAAGAGTTTGGCCCCATCCTCCCTACATTCACTCCTCAGTTATATATATATATTGATGAGATTCCGTCTCAATCTTCTCTTCTCCAGGCTGAACAGGCCCAGCTCGCTCAGTCTTTCCTCATACAACAGATGCTCCAGTCCCTTCCTCATCTTTGTTGCTCTGCGCTGGCCCCTCTCTAGAAGCTCCACGTCCCTCTGGTCCTGGGGAGCCCAGA
>VZSV01000098.1:2028603-2042943 GCA_013398735.1 Nothocercus julius
TCCCATCATAGAAGGCTATCAGGTTCGTCAAACGCAGCTTCCAAGATGATGGAGAGCGGCTGAGCAATAACCCCTGCCAGTTCCCTCAGCACTCTTGGGTTCATCCCATCTGGGCCCCTGGATTTATGGATGCCCAGTTTGCCTAAATAATCTCTAACCCAATCCTTCTCAACCAGGGGAAAGTCCTCCTCTTTCCAGATTGTCTCTGTTGTCTCGGGGCTCCGAAGTTCATGGGGACCAGCCTTAGCACTAGAGACTGAAGCCAAGAAGGCGTTGAGGTCGTTTTGAGATGAGGTGCCCTTTGAAATAGTAGTTGGTGAGACTTGCTTTCCAATTCCGTTGTATATAGGCTAAACTGAATTAGAACTGAATCCAGGGGACAGTCCTGCATGTCGTGAACGGGGTTTTTAACTTGTTTAATTGTTTTTAATTGTTTAATCTGTTTTTTTTCAGTCCCAAACCAGGTAAAGGTTCTTACGTGTGTGCCATGGCAAGACAGCGTAAGCATCGTAGGGAAGAGCTTGCTGTTAATGGTGTCCTAGCAAACTGTGTGATTTGGCTCTCAAAGCCAAAGACAAAAGTTTCATTGGCTCTTTGCTCATCTTTCAGGCTGTATTTATATAACTAACAAAAATATTCCTAGTAGGCACATTGTATTATACAGAGAACTTGCCGCACACAACAAAAGCTCTGACTTGTCGGTTCAAGGAATGGCTATTTCATCCCACAGGGAAGAATAAGGTTGCAAAAGCCCTTACGGGGAAGAGGAAGCGAATGCAGAATTCTCAGTAAATGGCTCGCGTTTCTGTCCCATGTCGTTGTAATACAGGCCCTGCTCTCCCTTGTGAACGTTTGGTTTATTTCTTACTGAACACTTTTTAATAAAAGTGTTGGAGTGTCAGATTTAAGGATACGCATGTGTATTTGTAAGTGTTTACTCCTTTTCAAAGAGTTTAAAATGAAAATGCAGGCGTTTAGATAATCTTAGAAATAATGAGAAAAAATGTAAGTCCACCACTATTGCTCGGATAATGATGACTGTGCCCGATGTCCAGGAGGAAAAGCAACGCGCGTTGATTCACCGTCTCATAGGAGCGATGGAGATGACGGACAAAAACGGCCCTGTAAATGTTGCTAGAGCAGTTTGTGGCTTTAAGTGCCAGAGATTTGTCTGGAAAGAGTAAGTCCACGTTGTTACTGCTTTCACTAGTGTGGCTTGCAGAGATGAAAACAGCTGCCTCTAGTTTCACCCTACAGTTTCTTGAAACTCTCAGCTTAAAATAGATTGCTTTCTTGTGGCTTTCTAAACTTAGACTTGTTGCTAAACTTGCATGTGTTTCCTTCAAACAGGTTGCAAAATAAAAGCGCTGAGGGCCAAGACAAATACGTACATTAAGACCCCCGTGCGTGGAGAAGAGCCCATCTTTGTCGTCACTGGACGAAAAGAGGACGTAGCCATGGCCAAAAGGGAAATTCTCTCTGCTGCTGAGCACTTCTCCATGATCAGAGCATCGCGCAACAAGAACGGCCCTGCCCTGGGAGGGCTGCCCTGCACTCCCAACCTGCCGGGGCAGACGACGGTCCAAGTGAGGGTGCCTTACCGCGTGGTCGGGCTGGTGGTTGGACCCAAAGGAGCCACGATCAAGAGGATTCAGCAGCAGACGCACACCTACATCGTCACGCCCAGCAGGGACAAGGAGCCCGTCTTTGAGGTGACGGGAATGCCTGAGAACGTCGATCGCGCCCGCGAGGAAATCGAGATGCACATCGCCATGCGCACCGGGAACTACATCGAGCTCAACGAAGAGAACGACTTCCATTACAACGGTACCGACGTGAGCTTCGAAGGAGGCGCGCTCGGATCTGCTTGGCTTGCTTCTAACCCAGTCCCTCCCAGCCGCACCAGGATGATTTCCAATTACAGAAACGATAGCTCCAGCTCCTTGGGAAGTGGCTCCACGGATTCCTATTTTGGAAGCAATAGATTGGCTGACTTCAGCCCCACAAGCCCATTCAGCACAGGCAACTTTTGGTTCGGGGAAACGCTGCCTTCGGTGGGCACGGAAGACCTGGCAGTCGACTCTCCCGCGTATGACTCCTTACCAACGCCTTCCCAAACCATTTGGACCCCTTTCGAACCTGTCAACCCGCTCTCCGGCTTCGGCGGTGACCCTACCGGTAGCGCCAAACCTCAGCGAAGAGGGAGTCAGCCATCTCCTCCTCGCCTGTCTCCAACGTTTCCCGAAAGCCTGGAACACCCGCTCGCCCGGAGAGCGCGGAGCGACCCGCCTAGCGCAGGCAGCCACGCTGGCCTTCCGATTTACATCCCTGCTTTTTCTAACGGTACCAACAGCTACTCCTCTTCCAACGGCGGCTCCACGTCCAGCTCGCCGCCCGAGTCGCGGCGCAAGCACGACTGCGTGATCTGCTTCGAGAACGAAGTCGTGGCGGCCCTCGTCCCGTGCGGTCACAATCTCTTCTGCATGGAATGTGCCAACAAAATCTGTGAAAAAGAATCGCCATCATGTCCCGTTTGCCAGACAGCTGTTACTCAGGCAATCCAAATTCACTCTTAGATATATATAGATATTATTATATATGGAACTTTTAAAACTCTTAAAGGCATGGGTGTAATGGTACCCTCTAGTAAACTTCCTAATGAATTCTGACTGTTGGGCTTTCTTGGGATTAGGCTAAAGTTGTCAATAAATTTATACTTTCTGAGTAGAAAGGCTGCTATGGTAACACTAAGCCTAGGTGGTCTCTGTCGCGTTGGGTTTGAACAGATGGCGCGTTCTGCAGAGACGCGTCCGGTCTGACGCTGTGGCACAGCAAGGGGACATCTCGAGCAGTCACCAAACTGTAAAACCAAATTTTACAGGCTTTCTAAATGATTGTATGAAGCGTTTCACTCGTGTGCCCTGGCAGCAGCGAACCTCGTAGCCAGAAGGGAGGAGCAGTGCTCTGCTGTGAGGGCTTGTGGCATTACCGGTATATCAAACAACACTTCCAATGCTGCCTTCTTTACACTGCCAGTTTTGAAAAACAGGTTTGGGGAATTTATTTTTTTCTTTATGCAACAACTTATGCCTAATTCTTCAGCATTGCAAATACTTTTTTTTTTTTTTTTGTTAAGCAGAATTTGACTTCTTGCAATGGATAAAGTTATTGGCAGGTTCAGATAAATTACTGTTAAGGCCAGCGGGGGAGAAGCTGCCCCGTGGACCTCGGCACGACCCAGCGTGTTAACAGTGGTATGTTCAGAGGATCAGGAACGTATTGCTCTCGATTGTGAATTCCTACCCACTGCTTTTCTTAATGTAATGTGGAAAAGTCTGGCTGGCTTCATCCCATTTCAGTAAGGGCTTTGGGATGCACATACTTCGACTAACAGTGAGGATGCTGACATTCCGTTCATTAGTCCGATCAAGCTGTTCTTAAATTGCATTTTAGAGAATATATAGTTCAAAAATGTGAAGCATTTTTATGTTCAATCCATATTTGTCTTGCACATATATATATTTTATTTTTAGTAATGAAAAGGAAAAAAGGGGAGATGCGTGCGTGCCCTTGTGTCACTCGTGTTAGCAGCTGCGGCAGCGGCCCCGCAATCAGTTTACGTCATTTCAGAAACTGTCTTTCCAATCGCAAGGAAAAATGTCTTTCGGACGTGCTGCTTGCATTTCAGCCTGTGGATGTTCCTAGCTTTCTCATCCTCAGTACGTTCCCGAATCTGTGCTGGCATAATATTAAAACAACAACAAAAAAAAAACAAAAAACAAACAAAAAAAAAACACAAAAATAAAAAACACAAAGTGGAGTTCTAGTGGATTTTTCTATTTTTTTTGAATCATTATTTTCCCAAGACGAGACAAAGCTTTTTTCTCAGTATAACAAAAATGAAATTATATGTGTATTGAACTAGTAAATATACAGAAATTTTATTTTTTATTTCCACTTGAAGAGTTACATTTCGTATAAAAGTTTACAAATAACGGTTTTTATTTTATGATTTTCAGTATAAGAGTTGCCTTGATGGCATATTATGTAATGCATAACTTTAATGCTAATTGCTTGTAGAATAGTTACATGTCAGTATTGGAACCTAATCTTTAGCTGCAGTCTTGTAGATATGAACAGCCGTTCACCGAGCATGTATTTTGTATTTTATTGCATTGTACACTGCAACTAATAAGCCAAGGAATCGACAGACATTAGGTGCGTGTACCATTTCTATAAACCACAAACTAAGAATGATAAACTATCAATATAGTTTAGTATTTGCTAATTTTACTACACTTTTTGTTATGTATATGTAGGGAGGTCGTAGGGATTATAAATTCAATTTGAGTAAAGTTTAAAAACCATATATTTTATGATAAAGGGCCTTTAACTTATGATGGCCAAAGCACTGATATTATATATTTGCTGTAAAGAGAATTATAAGAGTTTTATTTTTCTGATATTAAAAGTTACTTAATAAAGACTTGTTTCCATTAACTGGAACGTTTCGCTGTCTTGGTGGCCGGCGCTGCCCCTGGGCAGACCCGTCCCGCTGGCCGCGGCTCCTCGTCGCATCCCGGTGCTGGGCGGGCGCTGCCCGGGCGGCTCCGCGCGGGATCGCTCTCGTCTGTGCAGCCTGGGAAAGCACCGCGGCTCTTGCAGGGTTACGCGGGGGCCTCCCAGCACGGGGCTTCTGGCAACGCGATTTCCGAGCCGCTTTGATGGGTTGAGGTGAACTCGGGTCCCTCCAACAGCAGCAAAGCCGCTAGTCCCGAACTCAGCCCAAGGGCAAGTTGCAGCTGTCCCCTCCCCGTCCCATGGAACTCCATGTGCGCCAGAGCCCCCTGCTCTGCAGGGTTGTTCTGTATGTGCCCGGCCATGGCTGCATCCTCTCCTTGCCTCTTTTGCCTGTTTTCCGGTAGGAAAGAGCCTGGGCGCCCTCTCCGTGCCGCGGGGGGCTGGCGGGCTGGAGCCGAATCCTTGGGCCTGGTCCCCGCTGCCCCCATCGTCCCCCTTCCTACAGCCAGGACCCCGGGCGGACGCGGCAAAGCCCCGCGCAAGCCCCTCTGTCCCAGCACAAGCAAGAGCAGCCGCCAATAAAAAGGTGTTTTAAGGCCATCTGCCTTCAAAAAATAAAGGTAATTCATGGGTGTCCCCCCTGCATCCCTGTGAGCAGGACACCTTGGCCCGTGTGGCCTCAGCCCCTGGTCCCGGCACGTTCTGTTTAGCAGAGTGAGCGGCGGGGCGGTTACGGACATGGGCTTGAGCCTCCCGTCCTCCTAAATTTGCTGCAGTTAATTTATTTTTCCATGCTCAGGAGCACTTCTGAGGGGTGACTAAAGAGCCAGGAATTTTAACTCTTGTTAGCCGAAGGTTAAGCCCTGGCTGCTGGGCAGCCAGATTTCATGGGTCCCTCCATCTACCAGGTGGAGAGATTCATAAAACCTCCATTTATAAAACGTTTAAAACTTAAAAATGAAAGCTTAAGAAAAAAAAAAAAAATCAGCTTGTTAAGAAAATCAGCTTTTTAAGGGAAAAAAAAATCAGCATTTTTTTTTTTTTTTTCCCTTTCTTGCAGTGCAGCTCGGGCAGTGCGGCCTCGAGCTGCTCCCACTGCTGGGGCTTGCACGCTTCAAAAATAAAAAAAGCCAGAGTTGAGCTTTGCACTTGCGGCAGGAGGGTTTGGTGCTGGGGCGGCTGCTCTTTACGACAGGTTTTGCCCCCAGCCCCAGGCTCAACGTGCAGCATCTGGTGCAGCCTGAGACGGCAGCGACTGCAGCCCAAAGGGCGGGAGGCAGCGCAGCCCAGGAGCCCCGCGGGAGTCGCCGCCGTTTTATTGCTCATGTTTTGCAGCGCTCGCTGGCCCGGTGCCTTGGAAAAGCGGCGCGGGGAAGCGCTGCCGGCCGCATCCGGCGCGCGGAGCCGCGGGGCTCCGAGGCTCGTGATGATTCCTGAAAATAAGCCAGGGTTAAAATGTTTTGCTCAGCTATAAACAGAGCCCATGCTGCCCATGATGTTAGGCATAGCTTGGGCACTGGCAATAGGAGACCAAAATGTGTGCAAGTCTTTTTTTTTTTTTTTTTTTTTTTTTTTTTTTTTTTTTTTTTAGGAAAAAAAAAAAAACCCCCCCTTTTTTTTTTTTTATTTTTTTTTTTTTTTTTTTTCTTTTTGTTTCTGGAAGCCGGCCATGCGAAGTGCTGATGGCAAAGCTGTGTGTTCAGATGCCTCACCCAGCCGAGCTCTCCAAACCAGCATTTGATGCTTCATTTTTTTCCTTTCTTTTTTTCATCAGGCAGCTGATGGCATCAGTAGTTACTGCCCCGGCCTGGGGAGCAGCTGCTTCGCTGAGGTCACCAAAGGTGGCCCATGGCTGCCCGGGGCTCCTTGGCCTAAAACCTGCTGCAGGAGCCCGACACCCCCAACGGCCCCTCTTGGTGGGACCAAGCTGGCAGTGCCCTGTCCCCCCACGGCCCCAGGTTGACATGGGGAGACCTGCACTGCTGCAAACGTGTCAGAAACTTTTCTTTTAACATTTAAATTTTGCTTCATTAAAAAAGATCTTAAAAAAAAAAATCCTTTAGTGTTCCCCCCGTAGCATAGGCTCCACCTCATTTAACTATGTTGCATTTAAGGGCTATCTGGGCATTGCCCCAGACCCTGAGAGATGCACGTGGCATCAGCAAAAACAGGATTTCTCCAGTGTTTGTGCATGCAGAAAGCTGCAAAAATACCACCCAGCCTCACACCCTTTTTGCCAAGAATGAGACCAACAGGGTTTAAACAAAACTTCAGGAAGAAACATTGCTTTTACATATATTTTATTTATTTATCCCGGCCATGTTTTTATTTGCTGTGCCTGCCCCACGTGAAGCCTGGGCCCAGCTGCACCTGCCTGCGCAGTGCGGCAGCCCTGGCCCCAGCCCAGTTAAAACGTGCAGCACCCAATTTATATTGGAGCAAAGTTATAGTTAGCGCTGCCGCCGTTTGCACCGACGCAGCCCCGAGGCACCGGGGCAGCCGGGCGCGGGACACGCGGGGGACGGCGCCGCTCACCGCGCTGCCGGGAACGCGAGACGGGGCCGCGGGCAGCGCAACAGCGGCCGCCAGCAGCTCCGGCGGGAAGCGCCGGGGGTTTTCCAGAGAGCTGAATGAGGGAGGCACAGGAGGGCGGAGGTGGGAAGGGAGCTCGGCAGAGCCCCCTGGCAGCCCCCTGCTCCCGTGGGATCCCCAGGATGCCATCCAGGCAGGTTTGAGCAGCTCCGAGGATGGAGACTCTGCCTGGCTCTGGGCACCTGCTCCCGCTGAGGGGCTAAACCGGCTTCAGGATGGGATGGAGGAGCCGACCGAAGGGAGCAGGTTTGGGCTGCGGGCTGAGGTGCTGCAACTGCCCTCCTTGCTGCCCCTGGCTCTGCATCAGCCCTGCGTGGCCTCACGGACCCAGGGAATCCCCCCCGCAGGGGGGTGCGCGTGGATTTGATCCCAGCGGGGGAGAAGCGCTGAATCAGGGAGAGCAGGAGGCTCCCGGGCTGCCATCCTGCCCTGCCGGCCACAGCCCCCCTGGCCCCCCGGTGCCAGGGGCAGCACCCACGCTCTGCCCTGAGTAAAATCAACAGGCCAAAGACTTGAATCTTTACCTTTTTTAATCAAAAACATACTCTGTTACAGAATTTCAGGAAAGTTAACTACAGTATATTATCCACAAACTAGGTCTAATGAAAAACATACAGTAAGCTACAAAGGAACTACTGGGAATTCTGGTGACCGCTTATCAAAAGGCAATGGCTAAAAGAACGGATTGTACCTAGGCTTTCATGCTCAAAAACCCTCTCTCAGCGAGTTTTGGGCCGCATGTACTTCCCGGCTCTCCCTCGCGCTGAACCACAACGTGGCGGAGCTACAACCTTCACCAGAGCGACAAAGGGCCGAGGAGCAAGAAAGCGCTAGGTTGGATTTTCGGTGGCGATCTCTGAAGGAGGCCTGTGAATTTAGGAGTGACGCACGACGCACCCGCAAGGCACAACAGCAGCCAACAGTGCCAAAATCACTTGAGACTTTTTTAGCCAACAGATCGTTTCTGGAAACGTTATTGTCAGGAGCAGCTTTTTGGAGGCGGATGACGCGACCAGAGGGCACGGGCAGCACCCGGGTCTACCCACGCTGCTCCTCCTCGGCCCCATCCTCGACGGCTTCCTTGGGCAGTGACCGTGTGCTGGCTGCTGCCTCAGGGCTGGCGGGACCCAGCTCGGTGCTCCACAAGGTGACAAATGCCACCCGCGAGACAACCTGCAAGGAAAAGTCCCAGAAAAAGAGCCCCGGCCCTCGCAGAAACGTTGCCGGACATGGAAAGACACCGCGGTTACCATCAGGACCAGGCCAGACTGTTGCTTTTCACGGGTATTTTTCAACTCTTCAAAAGAAGAAGGTTATCTCTCAACAATTTTATGTCCTTACCAATTCCTGCCAACAAAAAAAGCATCTTGTAACTTCATAGAACAGATGTTAAGTGGCATGGGGCCTGAAAGGAGAAGAGCAGGCGGAAGGGAGGAAAGAGGATTTCTGAAACGCAGTCTGAATCCCACCCAGGGGAAGCCCCATCTGGCTGCCCTGGCCGGGTTGCACAGAGCGGGCGCCATCCCGATCACCCCAGGAGACGGCCCCTTGTGAAGCGTTTCCTCTGCGAAGGAGGAGCCATCAAAGATGTCCCAACAGAGACGCAAACACCACCGAGGGCTTCAGGGGCAGAAGGGGCCCCACTATTTCCTCCAGCGCCGGGATTTTCATGGTTCCTGGCGAGACGAGCGAGGCAGCCGTTGCTGAGCTCCGCAGGGAGAGCCGTCATCTTCAAGTGTCGCAAGAAAGATGGTCGTAGAGGTAAGGCACAAGGTAGGACACGTGGTCAATGACTACTGCTGCTACAGCCCTGCTTGGCGCTCTTGCTACGTCAGCCCCTCTTGGTTCAAGCAGCCAGAAGAATTCCCAAGTTCTCAGCAGGTTTCAGAGCCCTTAATCATGATTCGTGTTCCACTCAGGGGGTCCAGGTCCCTTCTTCCACAGCCAGCAAAGTCACATCAGGAATGAGCCCAGCAACTGTTTCTCAACAGCACTGCTCTGCCATCACGTCACCCTTCAACGTACCGCGGTGGTGCAGCACTGCGTTTGGAAGGGCTTTTTAAACCACCCTCCTGTAAAGGTTCATTCTGCATCTCTATTACGCTATTTCCAGTGTTATTCCTGCAAATTAACCCCCTCACAGCTAAATCCACCTACTCTTCCCGTGCGAACCCCCGGCGTCAAGAACAGGGGTGAATGCAGAGTGTCCTGGGCGGTGCTGGGAGAGCCAAGGGCACGAGAACGGGAGCACGGGCGGGATTCTGCTGGCGAACAACCACTTGCTGAGGAACGGGAACAGAGGAGAGGGTTCCGGCACTGCTGACCCGCCTGCCTGCAGCGGGAACGGGATCCTCAGAGCTGTCAAAACAAGCAGCTGCTTCCTGGATTTCAGGGAAGAGCTGCAAACAGGAGCCTGCCAGCAATCCCGGGTGCTGCTGCTCAAGGGCTTCCAAGGCATTGCGCACTGCTTCACTGTATAAAAGTGCAAAGAAAAAAACTTAAAAGCATATTAAAAATTAAGACCAGGATGTTCATGTCTTGTCCTGTAGCAGTTAGGACTGAATCTGATTGCTGACTGCACAGTAGGTAAAATAAATGGCATTTCATTATTTTTACTGCCTCACAGTTCAGATTTCTTCCTATCCAGAAACCTTGATTTTTTTGGTTCTGACAAAATCCTTTGACATTCTGTTTTGTTGTTCTTCATTTTCTTTCCTTTGGACTTTGTAGGGTGCTGTAGGTACCATTCACTAGAGATGGAGGTTAACCCTTGCAAGATCTCCATAAAAACAGTCCTACTGCCTTAGCTCTTTCCAGACTCCAACACAGGCAAGAACACCATCAGGTGGCAGGAATCCTCCACTATTCTATCAAAGTTTGGCAGAATAAAAACATAAGCAAATAAAGAGGAGGACTGCTGTGAAGTAGCCCACATCCAGAGCAGGCATCCATTAAGATAAGCACCTTTGGAAAAGGCAACCTAGGGAACAAACTCACAGATTCCCAAGTAAGTGATCGCTCCACTCTAAGTCATTCACCTGGCAGAAGCCTGGACATCAATAAGCTGCCATGTAAGAGGCAGGAAAAAAAAGTCATTTCCTTAAAAGTTAATAGGAAGAAAGCAACACAATTAATGAAAATACTGAGAAAACCGTCCCATTTCTGGCCGTCACGCTGAAATCACATCTTCTCTGCTTCCGTCTGTAAAGCAGAAACAAGGACTGCTGACTTCTTCCATAAGAACGTGAGGCACAGGGGGAGTAATACCTAAACGCTGCGTGTCACAGCCCTCTACAGATTCCTGAATCTATGCAAGAAATTTGGCAAAAAGATCCTGACTCACCCGTTCCATGACCCGCACTTACGTTCCCCACGAGGACAGCGCTGCGGGATCGGCTCCGGATGGAGCTGGCAGGGCTGAGC
Organism: Nothocercus julius; assembly: GCA_013398735.1. Taxonomy (NCBI): domain Eukaryota; kingdom Metazoa; phylum Chordata; class Aves; order Tinamiformes; family Tinamidae; genus Nothocercus; species Nothocercus julius. The sequence continues at coordinate 2,039,140 of VZSV01000098.1, forward strand.
ACAGCGCTTAAGTTGGAATCTACGGATTTCCAGCCTGCTTCAAGTTCCAATTCCCTGCACACATGCTGAAAAGTCAAGAACTCCTGCTCCCTCCTCACGCCCCGCCAAATAACTGAAAAAGAGGTATCCCTGGGACACATTTATCGAGAAGCAGCAATAGGAAGAAAATCTGGAATCGCTTCCTGGCAAACTTAAATCAATGAAAAACGTGACCACTCTTGGCTGCTGCTGCTGCCCTTTTAAAGGGAAGAATCCATCACTCCAGACCAATGGTTTCAAGGTGCAGAATTATGTAACAAAAGCAAACTAAATTTATAAAAATCAGGGTTTTCATAATTTTATTTATACTATTAACTAGAGAGAAAGCATACATATTGTATCTGTCATACAGTCAGTACATCTGCAGTTTTTTTCTACTATAAATTCTCTATACAAAGTCATTGCCAATTGATACGGTCTTTGATGGCATAGGGCTTAAAATAACCAAGAGGTATAAAAACAAGTTTGCCATCTTGCCCTGAGTGGAAATGGTGAACAGATACAAAAACTGGATCCTAAGTATTGATACATGATTTAATGGCATATGCAAGTAAAAAGAGTCATGCAACTTTTTAAAATATCTGCCAAGTTTTACTTGAATAAGATCATAGAAGTCAGTAGTAATTATGAAAATATCTTCCTGCCATTAGGTATTCATTAAGCAATTTAAGTGGCAACTTTGCAGGCTGGGTATTTCATGTTATATTTAAACTGAGTGCCAGCACTGAAAGTATCCATTTGTTTTAGTGTTTCAAAACTCATATGTCTATACAAATAAAAATCTAAGATATCCTTTTAAAAACTAGTGAAGGAAAAGCAACTTTCTTTTCCTTTTTATTTCTCATCATTGCCAAACAATGTATGTCTCGTCCCTCTTTTCTGGCAACTTCTACCTTTTAATCTGGAAAAAATCATAACAAGACAGTCAACAAAATGAAGTCTTCTGTTAACTCTTGTTCTCTAAAAAGAACATCAGTTGGAATTTAAAAGTTGCTATAACGTGTTTATAACTATTAGAAGGAATTTTCAGATATAAATATATATATAATATATATTCTGCATACAAAAGGCTCCTGTGAGGCTTAGCATCAAGTTGCCATGATAGAGAGGGAAAGTTTCAAAGGGAACAAACCCAATACTGTAACGTCTCTGTAAGACATTTGCCCTTTACTTTAAGCCCTGAGCCATGTATTATGACAGTTAATTTCTGAAAATAACCAAAATCCAACTTCTGCATGTTCAGTTCCTTTCTGCTAAGAGCAAGGCGGCAAACAAATTTTTAAAACCTGGTTTTAGAAGATTAAGCAGAACAAAAGTAAAATATATCTTTAGGTTATAAACAGAATTGTATTTTACAATCCACCATCCTCACAATATAATGGCCCACAGCAGTGCAGCAGAGGGATCTCAGTCTAAAGGTTGTGGGTCTGCAATCGGCATGGTATGGAGAACTTCATCGAGAAGCTGGAGCGCCCGGTGTAAGTGGATTTCAATCCAGCAGGGTGTCTCTTTGATGCTCTGCCTTGGGTAATCAGGTCCCCAACCTTTTACAAAACTCATCCTGAGAATGCACAAGCGCCGAAGGTCATCTACACCAATTCCAGCAGCAGCTGACAAACCTGAACGGGAGAGGTTTCAAGTAAGTGCTCACACACACGCTCTGTTACCCCCTGCTTGCTTAGCGATGCCCTTCGCTTAGCTGTTCCTCCACGTGCAGTTCTCCCTCATCATAGCCAAGGCCAATCAATATTTCCAGATCGGTGCTATAACGAATGCAGCAACAATTCCACATTTCTTCTCATTAAATTTTTCATCATTCTGCAGTCTTTTAAAGTGTTTTAAATTGCAAAAGTTCCTCATAATGAAAGCAGTTGTATGATGAAACCTAACGTCTTATGTGACACACTATGCTTAAATCCCATTAACAAACCCAATCAAAAACACTTATTCTTGAACTTTGTTAAATGCTGTGCTTTTAACATAAGGATTTCAGCATAGAATCAGCCACAGGGAGCTGAATTTGAAAAATAATTACACTAGTCACTCTGGTAAAACAAAAAAGGATGAACACAACAAGCAAACTTCTAATCCTAAGTATGGCTAAGACAAGAATTAAACACTTTCACCAAAATGCTTTCAACATTTTTCAAGACACCTAGAAAGATACACTGAGCAATAAAAGGAACACAGAAAGAGCTATGAAGCCTGAAGAAGTCTAACACAAATACTCGCAATTTGGAAAGTATTCAGAGAGAATTTTAACGATCTAGAATTTATCAACCAGTAAAATTTTATCTCAGAATAATTTAAAGGCAGAAAGAGGAAAAAACACCCTCATACCCTCCTCCTCATCTTCTCAAGAACCTTAATAACAAGTTTCCTAAAACTGAATACAGGACTTGGTGGCCCAGTCCTCCCCACTGCTTTTAGTAGCATATCTATAAGCTTAGCTCTCAAACACCATTTTCAAACCTGGATCTGTTTAAGCAGCAGAAAACCTCTCTCCCCTTGAAGTAATACGATTGTGCTGTTTGACCTTGTATGTAACATACCCAGCAACACTTCTCACAGAAGGACAAGCAGCCACTTCCACACTCAGTATCCCCCCGAGGACCACAGCGAGAAATTTAAGTGCAAGGCAAGCACAAAGGGAACAAAGAGGGACTTAAATACCACTTCAGCCCCACTTCACCCAAATCCAGCCCCTCTTTCTACATTTGCACTGCTGCAGGAGGCAGGCAAGAGTGTGCATGTGCTGTTAAAAGGGAGAACAGGATTATGTGCTTTCAAAGTAAAATGGAAGATTAAAGTTTATGTACTTACTAATGGCTGGGGCTATTCCACCTACTGATCCTGGTCCAGGGATGTTTCCTGCTACTGCTGCAGCTTGAGCAGCAGCAGCAGCTTGGGCAGTGGCAGCCTGCTGTTGCATCTGACGGTGGCACTGGCGTAAATCAAAAACCTTCAAAAAATAAATACATTGTGCTATGTAGATTTACCGATAAAGGACAGAATTCCTCAACCTCCATCCCCTATTACCTGGACTGTTATGCCCTCGCAAAGCAAATTCCAGATTCACCCTTCACCTGGGCAAGAGCAAACTTTTCTTGGCTAGATTAATTTCTAACCAAAATAATTCACTGAAGTGATTCTTACCGACTCTTATCTGATGTAAGCACCACTGGCTACACCAAAACACAGTCATTTAAAACGGCCCAGGATGAGCAGGCTCAAGCAGGATTCTATGCGGAATTGACTGCAGGATCAAAATACTTCAGCCTGATGAAATCCAGGTTGTTTTATTTTTTTATAGGTTATTTCGTTAAATCCTAATACCCCCAGCAGCTAGGCATGTGAATAAAAATGGAAGCCAGCAGGCCCACCTTAACTTTGTCATTACTTTACTGAAGCAAAGTAGTGAATTTAAAAGAAATACAAACAACATACAGACCTGTAGGTACAATAGCTAAGTTTCAGTGTGCTGGCATTTTATGTTTTTGTGGTCAGGGTGGGCACTAATATCAAGAACTCTGTTCTCATACTAGAAAGCTTTCATTAGAAAGAGACTGGTGGTATTTTCTTTCACCTTCATTACACAACCTGCCTGCAAAAACTGAAGCTAAAGGAAATACTGAAAAAGGGAATATGAAAAACCCAAGTCACTGCAAATTTCATTTCAAAAAGTTTATCAAAAATGGCACTGAAATTATTTAATAATATTTTTGGGCTTATTTAAAATCCTAAATAAAATTACACGTTTGGCAG
>VZSV01000098.1:2064687-2082196 GCA_013398735.1 Nothocercus julius
CGGCGCGGGGCTCTGCGCGGTTCGCGGAGTTGCGCGCACTGGGGCCCTGGCAGCGGGTGGATGTGGCGGTCCCGGGCATCCCCTCCACGAACAACAACCGCCCCCTCGCACCACAGGCGCCTCCACACAGAACAACCTCCACGCACACCAGCCGTCCCCTCACGCAACAACAAGCCCTTTCACACAACAACTGTCCCTTCCTCACACCAGCCATCTCCTCCCACAACAGTCCTTCCCACACACACCAGCCATCACTTCTATATGCGAGCGGTCCTTGCACACCAACCATCCATTCACACAACAACCACCTTTCCCTCCGCACACAACCGTCCCCTCACACAACAGTCCCTTCCACACACCAACCACCCCTCCACGCACGCCAGCTGTACCCTCCACACACAACCACCGTTCCCTCACACACACTGTGTCCCCCACACACACCAACCAGCCCCTCACGCACACCAAGTGTCCCCTCCACACACACTGACCTTCTCGGCCCCGTTTAGCAACTGTCCCCACAACCGCCGCCAACTGCCGCTCAGCTGCAGGCTGGAGACTTTTAGTCCATGAGCTGCAGAATCAACAGATGCACCTCAGGAAGGGGGCAGGAGTCGGCAGCACGCTGATGCCTGAGCTGCGAAAGCAGCAACGTGCCGAATTTCAATTTCCAGCTGTTTCTTGGGAGTGGGATATACCTCAGGCAAAAAGGGCAAGAGAGACACACCGAAGATGGCACTCAGATCTACCTGTTCTTTCCCAAAGCCAGTTTAGCTTCCCCTCAATCATCTGGGCAAGAAACCCCACGGAGATGCTTCCCAGCAGTGCCTAACATCCACGCTAACCTCATGAGATCAAACAGCGGCCTCAAACCATACGGATCTTTGCTGATCCCCGGGACAACGTGCTGGTTTTGCCGCTCCTTGCGGGCTGCGCCTCTACTCGTGTCACCCGTGTCAGAGCAGCGTGCCCACGGTGCAGCCGTGCCCGCCTCGGCGATGGCAAAGAGCCCCAAACCGCCTCCTCCAGCCTCCCTGCCAAGCCCCGCATCCGTCAGGAAAAGCGTTTCAGCGGGAAAAAAAAAAACACCCGGCAGTGTTTTGGCACCAGCTCCCATGTACAGCCTGGGTGTCACCCACCGCGGCTTGTTCCTGAGACGCGGTGCCCGGATGAGTCAGGGATGAACCTGGCGCAGAAGGACCGGGCACAGCGCAGAGTGCAAGAAAGGAGCATCCCAGCAGGTTAATCATCTCGCTGTGTTTCACCAACACCTACGGAAAACAGCATCCAACACCATTAATCACAACTACCCTGCTTCTTTCTGCATTCCCAACGAGCTCCTCCAGCCAACAGCTCTTTCTGTTACTCTGTTAGTTTTGAACACTCCATCCGGGAGCCGTTAAGGCTTGCTGACACCGAGAAATTAGCCGGAATTAGCGCACCCAAGCCAAGTAATTAGTTTCTGCAGATTAAAATGGGGGTTGGTTTGGGAATACAGTCCACAAAGGGAGCAAGGGCTGAACAGCATCGCTCCCGCTAGCGGTCTAGTTTATTCTGCCTCACTTAAGTTATGCTCACAAAAACTGCTCACACCTAGGTACCAGTTAGCTGGCTCCTATAAGGTAGAAAGACTGTGTTTGAAGTGTTTTGTGAGCTTATGTCACATGAAATAATATATTTCACGTATTATTTCATAAGTAACTCATCCATGCATCGTGCTATGCCCAAAGTCGGTGGAAAGCGGACATTTCTGGTAGTCAGGGGAGGTTCCTCAAGACTATCCTTGGCCACAAACGTTCAACCAGTATCAGACAAAACAGCTTCTTTAGGGACTAAGGCTGATTTTCTGCCAACCGCGGTGCATTCGCCCGCTCCTGCACTGTCCCCTCCCGCCGCTGCGTGATGAACGGCATCAGGAAATCGATCCGGCTGAGAGCTACCCTTCCTGCTTGCCAAGTTAGTTTTCAGCTGGAACAGTTCCCTGATAAAGCTCATTGCAGAGCTCCGCAGGGGCCTGTGCCAGCACGAGCGAGAGGACAGAGCAGGCACAGGAGCAAACATCCAGGGCAGAAGATGGCACGATTATTTATTCTGGTTGCAATTTCAAGTGCGCAGTGAATTACACAGTAATACACTGAAAATCCTTACTTCAGAGCAGACACAACTTAACTCTTAAGCAGAGAAACTCTGTTAAAGCAACTAGAACTCTCTTTTTCTCTATAGACAGAGGCCCAGATTGGATTGTGGCAGGTGGGACTGTTAAGTGCCCAACACTCAAATGAAAAACCCCTTGAAGCAGATGCACTACAGTTTTTTCTGTTGAAGTGCTGCTTAAACCATGGATGCCACAAGTCTTTTCTTTTACCCAGTGCAGTGGCTCTCAAACCATCAGCCAGCTGCGCTAAGGCTGTCAGGGCTGGAGATGGGCCCAAATATCCAGGTTCGAAAGAGCACTCGGACACTCATTGTGGTCCTCCAGGAAAGGACAATGGAGAAACAAACCCCGACCCCTGGGTCCATGGCCAGCTTTCCCTGTTCTTTATCACCTGGCCCAGGAAAAAATGAGCTTTTCAAATAATTCAGCTCAAAGATTCATTTATTTTCCAATGACTGTGTTCCTCTACCCTAGTATTGCTGAAACACCAGTGGAATACTTAATAGAAGGAGAAAGGGGGCTAAAATATGCAAAATACTCTTTTTTTTTTTTTTCTGAAAAAGTGGGACATTTTGCAAGCTGTCAGTAAGAATTATCACAGCTACTCCAGTGAGGAACAGTATACTACAGAAAATTTTCAGAATTAATGATGTGATTTGAGGAAAGTGCTTTGCTGTATTGCCACCCTACGGTGAAATTTCCCACTCACGTGACTAAGGCATTTTTAGCCACTTCCACATCCTGAAGAAGGACACTGGTTAAATACTGGTGAAAAGTCCTGTCTAACCTTACTCATTTTTTTGTGTTTTCCTACAGCCATGACAGGAATGGGAGATGGGAGCAGAAGTTCCAAGGAGAAAACGTCTCCTCCTGGACATGTGCAACAGTTGTGGACTACGGTGCAAAAAATGCCCACGCACACGTTCCTGTGAGGAGGTAAATGATCCCAGTTTGCTGACAGAGGCTGCTAGTTATGCACGAGTGCTTCCTCTCCCTCTCCTAGATACGCCACTATAATCACTTAAAAAGAAAAAAAAATCATTCAACATTTTGCAATCTGTAAACACAATCTACTCCCCCTTCTACTCCTTTTCTGGGAGAACCAGCTGCAAACCCACTCATCCAGGGAGAGAATTTGCTCAGATGCATGCAGGAAAGCTCCAAAATGTCCATGCTGAACACCAAGCACTGTGAAACAAGCAGTATAATTTACACAATTCACATTGATTTTATAATGGCAAATAATAAGTCTAAATATAACTTGTCTCATCTCTTTCCATTTGTAATACTGCTGGTTTGTTCTCAAGGCACACGCTGAGCCAAAGCCCCAGGTAAGGTGCTGGAGGAGCCGATGCAGTGAACTGCTGTTACAGGACACTCTGTTTTAGGTATCTTTTTTCAATGGGCAATGATCTCGATAGGCAAAATTGTGTTTTTAACAGCATAGATGAAAGGGAAGTGGGTGGGTGTTGGGAAATTCAATCCGATCTTTCACGATATCACAGCAAGCAGGTGTGAACAAGCTAATGCTCAAACCCCCCAGGGTCTTTAAATTCAGAAGTGCGGTATAAAAGGGCACATTCTTCAGGGTGTGTGAACACTTCAAGACTCTTATTTTTCAAACCAACTTGGCATTTCCATCCTAGTGCTTCACATACACCCAAGTCACTTGAATCCAGTTCCTTAGTTAAATATTATTCCTTTGATGTGCCCTCAAGTTTTGCTGCTGTTGATCATCACACTCGCATCCCTGGCCTCATTCTTCATAAACAAGACATTGCAGTTTGATTATTTATGATAATCAATATTAATGATTATCATATTATGATATTATGATTAATATAAATATGGTTCTATAGGATCAATGCTGTATTAAAATCTGAAAGTATCTGAATTAATTATCTTACAATTGCTGCATGTATAATAACACATGTGTTAATGTAGAGTCTTCCTAACTCAGGGCTATTAAGGCAAATTTGAAAGCCTGCAGAAATACCATGTCCAACAAAATGGTGCCTTTTTTTTTTTTTTCCAGCTACCAAAAATCCCTTGAACGTAAACTTTTCTGAAATATAAAATACCTGTATCAGTGAGATTAATTTTATATTTCAGCATTCCTCCCCCACCTGAAAACATTACTTTGATCAAACTTCTGCAGCTTGCTTTATCTCAAGATTCCAATCAATATGTTTTTATTCTTAATAAAAAATGCATTAAATTGTTCTAGTGACTAGATGCCAAACCACTGATTTCAGTCAGTCCTATCATCTTGCCAGAAATTAGATTTATAGACTGAAAACCTATTAGGTAAATAATTAATAGATTTTTCCTTATAAGTGAACATAATTCAATAATAGAATTTTTTTTTTAAATCTGTTATATAAAAAAAAAAAAAGTTTCTAAATGAAGATTCTGTATCCAGCTTCTTCAACACAGACAGATAAATAATCACATGTATGGTTTGGATAGTTATCAAAAACTGAACCATGTCCAGCACCAAAAATCCATTTCCACAACTGGATGTAGAGCCCAGACTTGGTCACAAGCTGCACTGGAGATCTGCAGAAAGCAGAATCCACCCCCTACAAAGACTGCCCCCCCCCCTTGGAATAGCTAAATGTTTCTGAGCTTCAAGTTATCAGTTCATGAGTTTTTCTTGCAAGTTCATGCAGATCCCAACAGACAAAAGATTTAACTTAACTGTCTTTGATCAAAGTTCATCAATTCACCTAGCAACTATATGTAAAACTACGTAACATCTGTAGTGTTAAAAAAAATCTTCAGGTATTATTTCCTCCCTCCTCTTCTTTCCCATAATATAATAAGCTTCTTTTGCTTTCCCTGTGCTGGTACCAGATGAAAACGAAGCAAACTAAAGGAAACCTTCAAGCAGAAAAGGTAAAAGAACCAGCTTTAAAAACTAAAAAAAAAAAAAAAAGAAAAAGCACTTATATATAAGTAATCAGTGTTTCTTAAAATCCCTATTGTCCCCAAACTGTCCTGACCTTGACTGCAGGCATAGAGCTCCACAGTATCACTTTCAGAACTGAAAGCATGTCATGTTTTATTCCTTTAGCAAAACCGGAGGCCTTTTGCTTTCTGGCACGAGAGCACTCAGGAATTAGTCATGGCAGATATTTTCTAATTTTCTCACTCACACAATGAGGAGAGGAAAGGGAAGAATCAGAAAAGCAGAAATCCTCCCTGCTTTCCCCTTTCTCTCCCCTACAGATATCTAGGCACCATGAAAATCCCTATTTTTGTATCATACAACCCTCTCAGAACCAAATACAGGACAAGACAAAATCCACCTGCAGTTCAAGGCCATCAGCATCCAACAGGAGCAGCCCTTAAGACATTGTGATTTAGGTGCTGAGGATAAGTTTTGATTTAGGTCCTACAGGATTAGACCTTTAATTAGGTCTCTTCATTTGCTGAAACACCAAAGCCACAAGCTATCGTTGCACATCAGACAGCAGCAGCCACTTACTTGACAAGAGCACTAAATGCTAGAGACTGTTTTACTTGGCCTAAAACACTTAAAGGACAGGAAATGTTACCTGAGCCTCCGAGGGCGGCTTGTGTTATTCAAAGGGCAATTTACACAGCTGCAAATTTTAATCTGTGCTATTTAGTATTTGCTTCTATATGGAAGATATTCATCCCTTGGACCTTGACATCCCTACTAAGTTTAAAATGAGAATACTGACTTTCGAGCTGCACAGGTTCACACTTTTTTTTGTCTTCTATCCAGGGTGAAGTATTTTTAGCTTTGAATGTGTTTAAAGACAAAACTAAAAAGGGAAAATCAAGGATCTCAAATTTCTCTCCATTTGAGAAGCTATGCAAATAAAAGAGATTGCCCAAAGCTCCATCTGTAACCCTTGCTAGTATAATATCGCATTACTTACTTGCTGTCAAACAAAATATTTTCAGGCAGATATGCTTGAACCCACAGGAGTTTTGTCCTCCAATAATTAACATATGCTTAATGGAAAGACAAATCCATTAATAGGGAAAATAAGAATTTCCTGGTCCAAATTCTTCTGTCCTTCCTGGCACACACAATTCCATTCATTTAACTCGAGTCTCATTAGTGGTCAGTTTTTAAAAATAAGTTGGTGTCCTTACGTATAATTTGGTAGCCTTATGTTCAGAAAAGGGGACTGTAGGAAGTAGAGCTAGCTCGGTCTGAAAAAAAAGGGGAGATTATAACTTGATTACAGTTACTATAACAAATTAAATCCAAAATAAATATAGGAATTTCAATTCTGGTCTCCCTCACTCTGCTCATGTCCTAGTCCCACAGCAAGACAATCCAGCTCCACAATCCAGCTAAAAACCACCCAGCAGGGAGGCTTCTTCTGCACACACTTCTGGCTGTGTGGGCTTTTGGACTTCCTTTTGTTAGCATTTCCATCCTTTGGTTTTGTCACTTGGGCACTCAGACACAGTGTCCAGTGGATTTCTACAAGACCTTTGTAGTTGTTTCCAAATTTCACATCCCAGCTGTGAAGAGCTTGCAGGTACGAAGCCACAGTTGTACTGTGGCTAAAGACCACGCAGGTTTTGTCAACAAAGCGGAAGGTGATATTAAGCTCTTTGTACCCACTATTACTGTTATTTCCAGCATATTACCTTATAAAAGAAAAACAACTTCTGCAGTCTACAGACTCTCCCAGCTTTACACCATTTTTAAGGGAAAAGTCGTAGAGATCAGTGGCTTTCTGCTACAAATATATTGTTCCAATCTGCAGTCTTTCCAGTCAGGATCGGCAGTCCTCTGAAGACCACATTATGTATTTGAAAGACAATTAAAAAACTTAACATTGGTGTAATTTAGTTCAGAGTAATTGCATACTTAGCGCATAGTAATTGCAGTAAGACAAGAGTATGTTAGAGAGGTGAGGCTTCCAATTCAATCGGAGCAGTTTAGACAAATACTAGAAAATCACTCCTTTTATTTGTTCTTGAAATCTTGCTGCTGCATTGCAGCCACACACACTTTTTAATGAAGAGAACATGAAGAGTATAGTGAGTTATATGCAGGATTTAACTTCCTCATTTCACCAGGTCTGGGTCAAGATTACCACTGCATAAAAACAGATAGTGCAAAGTGGTACATCATTTACAACTGAGAGATCTTTAAACAGTATATTTTTGCAACTTTATTATTCCAGATTTAAAGCAGAGAATAGTAAATTAAAACAAATTCATTTGCCATCTGTATTCTTATCAATTCAACAAAAGTGCAAGCATAAACTCTAGCAGCTGCACTTAAACCTGCCAAAGTTTTGAGTGTTTATTAGAAAGCTATGAAGTATTTCAGCTTTGAGGAATCCATGCTTGGGGAGACCTATCTAGGGCAAACTTGTCAAAAGCATTCATTCAATTTTTGAACAGAAAATGGAGCTAAAATGTGGGAAATTCTAAATTCTAATTAGCTTTAAGAGAGGGCGATTTAAGGTTGGTCTATAGGTCATTTAAACTGAAAGAATAAAGTCATTAGGGAAAAAGATGGAGCTAAACACAGGTGAAATGCCTCCTGTAGCTGTATTTCTACCAATAGAAATATGTTTTTATCAGAATAATATGATTTTACCAAAAAGAAAACAGAAAAAAAAATAAAGCCTTTGAAAACACACTTGGAGATGCGCATTAGGGAAGATTTCTTTTCACCTGCCTAAAGACCACCAGAGCACATTTCAAAACTTCAGTGCTGCACGGCACAGGTATACAAACCAGCATTCATATTTCTGAGTTTTAAATAAATCAACCTGTTAAGAGTGATTCTCCTCTGAGAGGAGGCCTAAACTCCAGTTATTGAAAATATGTATATTTTCATATGTATATATATGAAAATGTGTATGTGAAAGGAGTATTTGTAAAGGCTCCTCAACTTGAGCATGGCAACACCACCAGTTATAAATATCTGGCAGGGTTAGAAATACTTTATTATTTCAGTGTAATAGCCTCCTTACCTAAAAATCAGATAAATAGTTACAAAATGCTGTATTTGAAATAGATGGAATAGATGTTATACATAGTTTGAAATAGATGTTATACAAAGGCTTGTGACAGAGACAAGATACTTCAGATTCTGGTGTAGAATTTAACCTTCCTGAAGACTGTATTAAGTGAAATCACCCAGTAGTCTGCTCTAGGAGCCTTTCCCTAGCGCAAGTGAAACGTCTAGGCTGGAAGGCCTGTGCTTATCTGTTCCAATTTCTGGCCAGCCTAGGTGTTTGCAGCAATCACTTCAGAATTTATTCCAAGTTCCAGATTTTGGAGTACTTTTTTTTTTTTTTTTCGTTTCTGTTCAGAAGTGATGAAGACTGTACCTGGTACGTGCTCCACCAATCCCCCGTTTGCAACAGTTCTCCATGTACCACAGAACTCATTTGGGTACCAGAAACCCTGCCCTTAGCAAGTGTCACTGAACACCAGCCTATTTTACATCTTCCTGTGGAGCCTATGGAGTTAGTACTATTTTTGCTTTTTCATTGGAACTTCTATTGTCATAAAATCCTCAGCTAGTGTTACCTCTTGCCCATGTAACACTGACTCTGCCTGTCTCTTCAGCTCTGTTATGTCATTATCTCCTTCACCCATCTGTGCAGTTGGTTTATAGCGTTGACTGAAGTGAGTCAAAACCAGTTTCTTAACTTTACACAATTTGGCAAAACCAGAGGCCATTTTGGGTGTGCTGTGACCATGCTCTCTGGCCTTCTCCTCTTGGGTATCATCCAACGTGGCTTCATGAATCAATATATCTGCTTCATAGCAAAGCTTCATGGCTGCATCACCAACCACCCCTGAGCAGTCTCCTAAAAGGCAAATTTTTCTTCCAGGAATAGGCTCTTCTAAGACATCTGCAGGAGAAATTTTTACTCCATTTTCTAGAACTACTGCTATACCATTCTTCAGTTTTCCATAGAGAGGACCTGGCTGAACTCCTGGTAAATAAAAGCAAAAGAACCAGTCAGTGCCATATGATCATTGCTGCGTTTCAAAGACCTCTTAAGAGCTGCACTACATGTAGAGCTGTCTCACTGAAAAAATACAGCCTCTATACAAGTAGCAATTGACATTTCACATCCTTCACACCAACAAAAAGCTTGTAACTTTAACAGAAGGTGCTTCTGGAAAAAAAAAAAAAAAGCTACGTTTTTCATATCAGAGTGAAAAAAGTCAGGCAAAAACATTGCCATACTTTTCTCTGAAAGCCATGCTATGCTTTTTAAACCTTAACTTCTGAACTTGTTTGCTCTTCTCAGCATGAGAGTAGTCAGCAATGCTAACTGGCAGTAGCAAGACACACTGATTCGAACTGCTGCATTGGTATAATGCATTTAAATGTTTTTACTAGAAAATGGAATTAAAGTGAACTATGGAGAGATACACACAGCTCTAGCTTGCTAGAATACCTAGAAAGGAGGTCACAGAAAGGTTTCTGCTCCTAGTGAACCCAGTTTTGTTACAACTGCTGAATGCTGGAGTGAGCACTCAGCTTAAATGCATGCATTTAGACATCTGTGCCTGCTGATGACTTCTCAGCATCTGAAGCTGCAATGTGAACACAACTGCTATTAGAATCTGCTCTTTTGGTATAAAAAGGCATCTAATGGTTCCTACAGGTGTAAAAAAGGCAGTTATAGCTCTCATGCAAATGCAGCAAGACCGTAAGGGCATTCAGGAATAAGTTCCAAAAAATTCTGATCTCCAAAGCATTCAATAATTTTAAAGAGGGGAAAAATAAAGTCCATATAGTTACCCATCTCTTTTAGTTTTTGCACGTTGAGTTTACCCGCCCGTGGCTTCTCTTCCACTGCAAAGCCAAAGGAAGGAATGCGGTGGAAGAGACGGAAGGCTTTGACTACGAACTGCTCGTCATCCACCAGCAAGTACGAGTTCTCCACAGGATCCAGATGGAGTATCCTCCCCTGGGCTTCCCCTGAAGGTGCTTCATCCTTGCCCAGGGAAGAAAAATCTTTAAACTCTTCTGCAGGGCACTGGTCCCGTGTCGGTACGAGCTCATGAACAACGTAAGGAAACAGAAGCTGCGAGTGGGAGAGCTCCAGAGTCCTCCATATGAAGCTTCGTAGTCCTAACGGTCCATAAATATCTACGGGTGGTTTGTCTGGGTCAGGGCTGCTTTGGAGGCTCAGGGTACACAGCAGGCCAGGAAGTCCAAAAAAGTGGTCACCATGAAGATGAGTTATGAAAATCTTTGTGATTTTCCCTATTGATAAGAACAACAGGGGAAAAAAAAAAAAAGGAGAACAAGTGAACACCATGACAACTTAGAAATCAATCACTTTTTGGCAAAAAGGAGAGCAAGAAATGAAAGGAAGGTGAGAAATGAAAATAAAACACATGTTTAAGAACTAAACCCCAAGCCACTAAGTGTATTTTTCCACTACAGGAATAACTTTCCACACAGGGCTTATTTTAACTTACAAATGATTTGTCCCAAAAGACAGTTGAGACATAAGTTTTAGCTAATCCTAAGCAGAGCATTCTAAGAACACGGAGCTGGATCAGCCAGTGACATCTGCCGCATTAAAACGCAGAGCAGTTCTGGAAAGTGGTTGCACTTTGATACATTACATGGAATCTGTGGACTAACGAGAAACATAAGGCGGAATTTGTGTTGTTTCTGCTTTTGACTTTAAGACACAAAGTAATCACAATTTCAACAACAAAAAATACCTTTCGAGAGCCAGAACCCCACAGTTCCTACCTAATCTGTTTCAAACAGATGACAGTTTTCACTTAAAGATTTGTGCTTTCTATCGAGTTTGGATTTGTCTCACTCCAAGTTCCAGGCACTGAACCTGGTCCTTGTTAGATTTAAAAAAAAACAGAATTTTCTCTTCCTAAAGATGCATATACATTAATCTAGCTGCATCTTCGCTTAACTAATGGAGTTCCTTCTTCTTTGCTGTATGGCATTTTCTCGACTCACTGAGTCTTTTAGTGGCTTTTCCTGCCTTCCTTTCCACAGAAGTCAAACTTAAACAAAAGAGACATCAAAATGAAACACACTGTTCCAGGTAACAGCTTCATCTTGAGCTAACCAGTTTGTAATTGCCTACATCACTTCAGCTGCTCCTTTCTACAAAAGGGAAACCCAATTTGACTTGCAGCCTCTTCAGTGCTGTCGTTTGTGAACTCAAAGATGTCACGGAACCAAAGTCTTCTTAATCAGCAATTAGGAGCAAGTAACTTACTTGTGAAAGCTAAGAAGCTCTTTAAAAGAATTAGTTAAAATTAGTGCTTCCGTTTATTCACTTTGATATTTATTCAGATGGTAGTTTCAGATTTGGGGGGAGCAGGAGGCTATTTCTGTGTTTATAAATGATATTCCAAGTTTAAAATTCATCTGTGAAAGCATGCTTGCTGCTGGAGACCGCAATGAGCGAAAGCAAGGGGGGTTCCCACACTACTGGCTAAAAGGAAAAAGCTAATAGGAAAACACATAGCTTTATTCAGAAACAGAACCCAAATATCTCCGGGCAGTAAGATTCACAGCAGGTATTGACTGGAGCTGTCTCTGGACAAATACAGACCGTGCAAGTTTAGGTCCATGGCCCATGTCTGAAACCACAAGGCCTAAAAAAATTAATGTGGGGGAGCTTCTTTCTAGAGCGCAGTTCTCCGCACAGTTGTGGATCCTCGGCAGGGTCCCCCCTCCTGCCGGCAGCTCCCCGCAGCACTGACCTGCTTTCAGGTGGCTTCTCATGAGCTGCGTCTGGGTGCCCTCGCCGCAGTCGAAGAGCCAGCACTGCCCTTCCCGGCGAAGCGCTACGGCCGACGCGGCCCGCGCCGGGGACGGGTACGCCGAGCCCGTCCCGAGGAAAGTCACCTCCATGGACATCCCGAGTGTGTCCCTTGGCCACCTGGAAGAGGCGTTTTAAGTTACTGAACGTGCTTACTTTTTGCTGGGGAAGAAACACGTGTCTTTGCTTTAAGTGTGGGCATCCTACTTCAGGGCGAGGATCAAATTCCCCGTCTCTAAATAAATAAATAAATAAATAAATAAATAAATACATACCCTGGAGCAGGACTTCGGGACAACACAATGTTTACAAACAGCAGGTTTCCATTTGATGCCAATGGAAGGTTTGCAGACATGCACACCACATGTTAGAGGTGACCTTTGTTCATTAACTAGGTATTAAAAAACAGAAACAATCAAACAAGAAACAACCCCCCTAACCATCTGGAAATACTCTATTCTTTAAAACCGCTACTGTTTCTTTCTTCTCCACTTCTTTTAACCTTGTTTTTTCCCGTTGCCTGATTGTTGGAGTGTTCCTTTAACCATTTTCCCCCCCCCAAAGGCAGGCGCTTTCCTCTTAAAAGCCTTTCCAGCGCGACTAATATCAAATAGCCCATGCCGGCGTTTAACAGCCATTAGTGGGCTGCAGGAGGAGACAGCCCAGCACGACGGAGGGGAAAGATCCACTTCCTTCGGAACAACTTAAGAGACCGCAAAAGGCGAGAGCCGATTTCCTTTGCCTTGGGAAAAGCATCTTGAGAACAAACGCTGTTTTACTCATCGGGGTAAAGTGAAAAATTAAATACTGCAAAATCTTTATGTAGCCTAGAGGCTCTGCAATACATCAAGTGACACCTATGGCCACAGAAGGATCTATGTAAGTGGCTGCCACACGTGAGCTGTTTGTTTATTCACTGAACCGCGTGCACCGGCAGGACAGCGCTCTGGGCGCTGCGTTCGAAGCTCACGGCTGGTTTTTAACTTGCCTGGACATATATGAGGCATATTTGCATTTCCTTTGGCGTTAAGTCCTCCGAGACTTGGTCTCTACCGCATTTCCCGGTGCGTTTCCACATCACCCTAAACAGCCTCAGGTACCTTCCAAGGGAAAGAGCCACCCGTCTGCTCGGGGCTGGTTATTCCTAGCAGCTCCGTAGCTCGGCCGAACGGGGAAAGGGACCGCTCTGCTATCGCCGGGGTTCGCGAGGCACGCGGAGCTGCTGCGCGCGGGTTCCCGGCTTTGAGAACCCCCCCCACGGCCGCGGGGCACAACGGCCCTTCCGCTTCCCTCGCCGGGGGGAAGCGAACCCTCCACCCAGGAACGCCGCGGCCCCTTGCGTTGTTTATCCGCTGCTGAGCTCCGCCCGGCGGCCCCGCACTGCGCTGCCCCCCGCCAGCGGCGGCCTCCGAGCAGCGGCTTCGCTGTCCCGGCTCCCCGCGGCCTCCCCGCTTCCCTCGGCGCCCCCGGGCTCCCTCGGGCCTCCCCGGCTCCCTCAGCGCCCCGCGCCGCCCCGGGCCTACCTCTCCCGGCGGCGGCCGAGGCGGAGCCCGCGCGGGCCCGGCCCTTCCTGCCCCTGCCCGGCCCCCTCGGCGCCCTGTTTTTAATTACTCGTTTGCCTTTTGCTTCAGCTCTTTTCTTTTTCTGGTGTGGGTGGAGGGAACACAGCGACCCCGAAGCGCCTCAGAGACGCGCGACCCCCTGTTCCGCCTCAGAGACGCGCGGCCCCCTGTTCTATTTGTCGGTCACGCACAAGGGGCTGAAGTGGCCTTAAACAGATTAAGGCGGAGGGGGCGGGAAGAAAGAGAAAGGGGCTAAACTAGGTGATTTCCTACCAATTTTGCACAGGCCAAGCACTACCCTTTTGGAATAAATAAAAGGCAATGTCATTTAGGCAAAGAGAATGTATTTTGCTAAGAAAATAGAAGACCAGAACACACAATTCAACAGTTACAATATTATAAAGGAAGAAAACAAAACAAAATTCACATTTAAATACAATTTTAGTTTCAGCTGAGCCCCCCTAGATTAAGTGCCCCTAGGCACGTTAGCCCGGAATTGCTCTCACAAGGCACAACGCAGTTACGTTGAGCTGGGCAACACGGATGCGCTAGAGAAACGATTTCGCCGTTTTATTTCCTGAAAAAGACTGACAAAACGCCCTCTGTTTGCATAATCCGTGAAGCCTTTGCATCTTTGTTTCTCGCTAGGAGGCAGCTACTCCAAGGACGGCCGAAGCCAGCGGTACGCGGCGCGTTGAGCCCAGCGCGCGCGGGACGGCGGCGCTCGACGTCTCGGCGCCACGGCCACCCCGAGCCCCGGCCCCAGGGAGGTCTCGACGTGTTCTTGCCGTGTTCCGCCACCCCGCGCAGTACCGAGGAGCTGCGGCCGAAAGCGCGCCGCGTTTTCCGCCTGTTTCACCGGGAACGTCTGCGGCTTGACACGACGGTAACGCAGCGTTTCCAGAGTAGGTAGGTCAAGGTAGATGTGCACAGAATTACATGTCCCTTCACCAGCGGCAACCGAATGGCGTTAATCAAATTCTGCTGCAAACGGGTATAATTAGAGCTTTGCTCTAGATTTTCTCCTTGCTCCAGTATTCACCGTAATACCAGTCCTTGCATACTATGTACATTTTGTTACAAACGGGACAGAACGGTGCTTTGTAACAGGGGGTGTCAACTTTAAGAAAATCCTAAAATGACAGTGGTTTTCTCCTTAAATTCAGGAGCAGCATTTTATAGCCAAGACAGAACTGAAACCCAAACTGTTTTGTTCTTACTGTCCCTCTCTGAAGGTCGGTGCATTACTTCATCTAAAATCACAGAGATATCAACATCTGCACCTTGGCCTTTGAGGAGGGCTGGAGCAAGCCCCAAATGAAAGAAAACTTGATTTTTAATTAAATCCAGAGTCGGGTGAACTAAAACGCACAGCTGTACCTCTGCAACAGTACTGATCCCAATTCTCCTACAGGAGTATTCACTAAACAGGGCTGCTAATGAAAAAGCTCACGAGGTAAATTGTGCCTGTCCCTTACTTAGTTTCTACCGGGAGAGTGAGATGCAGGATTAACTTTACCCCATCCTGCAAAACAGCGTCCTGGAAAAAACAGTACAGGGAACACACACAGCTACCGCCGGGCACCTGTTAACACCCATCTGCACGTAAAGCACTGCTGCTTTTTAAGCTTGGAAAACACAACATTGTGAAATATCACCATTAAAAAACACATCCAGGAACTTGGGTAGCAAGTCACACTTTGGGTTATTAATGTATCAGAAACTACATTTTACTAAGTCTTCCTCTCCGTGTTGGCTGTTGACACGCACAAACCTATGCAACATCTTAGAACTCCATGAAAGGAGGCTGCGCTCCCCGAGCTGCTTTCCTTTTTAAAGACCTTCCACTTCTCCTCACCTCAATGTCTCCATGTGTTCCTGCCCAAAGACCCAGTCCTGCTCCTGGGGATTTTAAGGGAGCAAGCCTTGGACCAATATTGAAAAACAAAACTGAGCATCCTCAGCTCTAGGCAGTTTCTGTTGCTTAGTATTTTTCTCTAAAGTGCTCTGTACTTCCAGACTAGTACCCTAACAGAAGAGACAGGAAAGACATTTCTATGCCATTAGAGAGCAAAAGTCACTAGGGCTGTGGAAAGAGCTACGCCACTAGTCCTCATTTAGGTAAAGAATTGCAAAAAAAAAAAAAAAATGCAAAAAAAAAAAAAAAAAAAAATAAAAAAAAAAAAAAAAAAAAAGCTTAACTTACACTATGTAATGTTACAAAATGCGTCCTGGCGACAGCTTTTTGTCTTTGCATGCTGCAGAACAGAATTTTCCCTATTGATACAGATTGATAAATGCTTTTGATAAGGCCTGCAAGGAAAAAAATCAGAAAATCAAGTTAAACAGAAGATGAAAAGGGATACTGTAATTCCTTCCTACGTGGCAAGATGAGCAGTCAATTAATTAGTCAGTTAACTGTCAATTAACAGTTAGCTAATTGATTTAAAGAATAATTAGATTTGAAGAGTTCAGCAGATCTGAAGATGAATCCACATACTTAAAAATATTCTGAAAAGAATGAATGCTCTGAAGAGAGTGAAACACATGGAAGTTTGCGAGCTGACGTGTTACCTGTTGCCAATGGAAAACAAGGGCTGCAGGTTGAAGGGAAAACCCTGCAGCGTCTCTGAAGCTGTAGGTGACAGCGGAGCCTCACTATAGGATGGACACAGATACACGCGTGGATGAGGCCCTGCTGGGACCTCTCAGATGGCACTGAGGGACGGATTAGGGACGTGGTGAGGACCCTGCTGCTCCAGAGCCTGGGGACACCTACAGCCTAAGCAGAGCCTCACGGTCAGTTAAAGATAACAGTAAAAACACGTTTTTCCTCACCTCCGCAGTGGGATTTACATGAAGATTACAGCTAGGAAGATCCGCGCTCCGCCAGCTCCGAGGAAGCCCTGCTGGGCTCTGCGTGGGAGAAGGGGCAGCCCACGCCAGGAGCAGAGCAGCGT
This sequence comes from Nothocercus julius, assembly GCA_013398735.1. Taxonomy (NCBI): domain Eukaryota; kingdom Metazoa; phylum Chordata; class Aves; order Tinamiformes; family Tinamidae; genus Nothocercus; species Nothocercus julius. The sequence continues at coordinate 2,081,144 of VZSV01000098.1, forward strand.
TTCGCAGAACAGGCATCGTCCCCGGCCCCGACACCAGCCCCTGCCAAGTGTCGGTTTGGGAGCTTCCTCTGGGAACCGAAACCGCTCCTGGCCAGAGCCAGACTCCTGGTGGGAGCGGGGAATATTACTCCTCCCAAGTGCCAGATGTTCTGAAACCCTGAGTGCTGCCAGGGCCCCTGCATTATAAACGATGGCTGCTCTCACTGCCTGAAAAGAACAAAAAGTCAGACCGAAGCGAGGGCTGTAGATCTTTATTTTGTAACACGAGAGTTGTATTTACTGACTGCTGCCCTGCCCCTGCAGCCAGGGCACCCGACGGGTGCGTAGGACGTTATCTCTGTTAGTCTTCCACACAATCAGTATTTTGTCCAAAGCAGCGAGGAAGGCTGCGTTGCTCATACACTTTAACACGAACCTCCCTGATGTGCCACAACCGCCTTTCAGGCCCTGCTTCAGCAAGAGGTGAATTTTCAGAAGGTAAAAATAATTTGTACACTAAATAAATATTTTTTTTCAGTAAGACCACGTATTTAAATATACTAAAAACTAAGCATAGCAAAAATAGATGAAAAAAAGCCTTCTTTGTAAAAATATTGTGTTTGTTGGTCTTTTTTTTTTAAATCTGTACTTACTATGTAACTTGCAAACCACATAAATCACACAAGTTGGCAATGAAGCCCCTAGAGCCCCACCAGACAGCTTTTCACCAGTTTGAATAAATCATTTTTCCCCACATTATTGCTTTCTGTGTTTATATAATCAGGCTTCTTTCCTTGCTTAGTAGAAATCTTCCAAAAGTATACTGTCTTTTTCTTTACATTAAAATCAGGGACTAAGCAATAAGCAAGAGACCATTTTTTTTTAAGAGGGTGCAGAGTCTGTATTTCCATTTCTATTTTGGTGCTATTTTACACACCTCCGAAGAGGCTGCATTTTCCAATATAAATGAGGCCATGGGACATACACTTGCCATGGGTAAATTCTGAGCAAGATTCACCTCATCTCTTTGCTTTTAAGGCTTCAAGTTTGCTAATACACCCCCTTTAAAGCTAT
>VZSV01000098.1:2082286-2150425 GCA_013398735.1 Nothocercus julius
TACATACACACACACACACCCCCTATAATACCCTATATGTACCAGCCAAGAAAAAAAATACTATATATAATTTCATCATCTTCACTTCTGTTCCTAACATGCCATTGTTTTTATGGAGACTGGATTTAGAGAAGTCATAGGCTGCTATTACAAAAATTCATTGGTGCATGCTAATATAAAATAATGAAGGGCATTCAAAGCAGATGTGAGCAAAGTATAACACAAAGCACATTGTGATACCTGTATTCAAAGGTGCAGGACTATCACTGCATGGAAAGGGAGCTAAATTTAAACTAGCCGTTTTTGTTTTCATACAAAATACCCGAGAATTTACACCTGCAGAGGGAAAGGGGGAGGATCAAGTGGTCAACTTCTAAGCGTCAGATCTTTCAAGTCGTGTGTTCGCTGTGTTCGAACGAGCAGGACGTTGAACTGAGCTCACAGGGCACGTGTGAACCTCTGTACGTGCGTGTGTCAGTAGCTGCCTGCAGCACCTGGGGTTTGGCCTCACTGGCCTGGCGGAGTCTTTTGTTCAAAGTGGCAACTAAGTCCACGCAGGAGCCCTTCAAGTCAGTGCTATCATAAAAACATTAAATTCAAGTCCTTTTGTGAAAGCAAAGTTATGCAAAGTAAAGGGAGAAAATTATCGTGCTGATTTACTTAGAAAAAACTGAGCCTTAAAAAATAGACTAATGAAACCAAAGTCCTTTAGTACATCACCTTGGAGTCTAGCACAGATCTCCCTCTAGAAGATTTCTGCAATTACTTCAGATTCTGTCTTGATACAATTTCTGCCGCAACAGCACAGCTTTGTTTTTTAAAGTCAGTAAGTGATTAATATTTTTTCAGACTTTCCAAGGCTATATTTCAACTGCTTCCCATCTCTCCTGACAGAAGATTTTACACAATGATGAGAATTCAGAATGCAGATACTGCTGCAGATCCCACATGTGCACACCACACTGCTCCTCAAAGCACATTCTGAAACACAGAGCAGCCAAGGAAGCAAGGAAGTCTGGACATGTGTGTCTTTAATCATCAGACAAAACAGCCCGTTAGACTGCCAGGTTTGTCCAAAGCTATCCTTACTTTTTCTTGACAAATTCTCTTACGTTGTCACAAATAACGCAACGTGACAACACCAGGAGAATCAGATAGAAGGCTGATTATTAAAAGCAGAAGTGAAGGATTTTGGAAATCAGCCATGAGGAGAGGGCTGTAATCCGTAACAGTAAGCATGCAGCTAAAACATCATTACTGGAATTCTTTAGTGTGGTGAGGGCTCTAAGCTAGAAATGCAACGTTATCCAAATCCTTTTTGGAGTGCCTTATCAGTTATCTGACGGATGCTATCACCCATATGGTGATAAATCTACGTCAAATCAAAAACAAGGGAGGGAAAAAGACAATAAAACGAAAGAAAATAAATTACAAGTCTCAAAAGTCACGATTTAAATTGGTCTGAAAAAAGGATCCCTGCAGAGTAGAAGATGCTGCCCGAGTGTATCTCCTGGCGCCTCAGTGTACCTTGGACTCAGGCCAGTCGTACACATCTGGCATGAAGGACTCATATTCATAGGTCCAAACTTTTGATCGGATGTAGCGGTTCTTGTCTGCAGGTTCGGGATAGTGGAAAGCCATGTTGTTCATGTACAAAAATTCCATAACCTGAAAGGTTAAATCACTGTGAAAGTTTGTGCCTTTCACCACACTGCTGTAGCATTCGCGCTCCCCCTGGAAAACGTTTAGGACTCTTCAGGTTGGACAAAGATAGATGTCAAAGTCTCTTTACAATTCCCGAACACCAGGTCAGGTATCCAGAAACTTCATTTCAAAAAACGAAAGGAGCACAATTGCGACCAACAATCTCTGCCAACCTGAAGCATCCAGCAACACCAACATTTTTATACGTGCTATTAATGGCACAAAAAGAGGTCTGGGCGTTTTGTGCCGAAGCATCTCGTGGCCAAGTATCATGCTGTACAACTGACTGAGTTAATACATACACACGTAAAACATTTTTAGCACAGTTCACTTTTATGCTTTATACTCACCTTGACAGCGATATAAATAGAAACTTCCCTGATATTAGACAGTGGAGGATAAAGTCGTCCTTGTGCAAGTTCTTCATCAGTCAACTGTTCTGCCAGTGCCTGAATTAGAAAAACGAACAAGTTCCTATTTTCTGCATCCTGAATGGGATCAGCAACATGCTGAGATGCAGGAGAGAAACAAGCTGCAGCATTTTTTAGTATTAGATTTCTCCCCAAACTGTAGAATAAGACACTTCAAGTCTCAATATTCTCAAAGGGTTGCACTGCAATCCATGCCTGTATCTGTAAATTCGACTTGTAAGAGTTTAGCAGACATGAGAGCCTATCCAGACACACCAGCACTGGAGTGTCCCCGAGCATCCCGGCCGGCCCTGGGACCCCAAGCGGACAACCAGGAGGGCAGGCACATTGACACTACCAGAATGCAGGGAGGACCTCTGCATGGGGACAAACCTCATATCTGGATGCTCAGTTATGGACAAAAATATTAAATTTTCACAGGAATCGGGCACTGCCCACAATTTTGCCTGCAATTTTCCTGTTGGTTTGATCCTCTCCCACCGCCCTGCCAGATGAAACAGAAAAATCACAGGGTTTCCAGCAAGATTTGAGATGTCTCGGAAAGCCTGGCAAGTCACGCACCGCTGCGTCTGCACCTCGAGCCTGCTCTGCTCCCACACTTACCTTAGCAGCCTCTAGGAAAACCTTATCACTAATATGCCGAACACTGCTGAGGATCACAGCGAGGGCCACCCCTACAACAGAATTAGTGCCAGTTAGGGCCATGGTCCTTCTAAAATACACGCCCTGCTGCCGAGAAGCTGACAGTCACCTGGAATGTTATTCATAAAAGTCTTCCCACAGCTTTCTACACCCATTCACAAGACTTTAACCATGTATTGCCATAATGGGTGGCCTTTCACAGGGAAGTTGGGAAAAGAAAGAAAGAGAAAGGAAAGGGGAAAGCAGGGAAATATCCCCAATCCCTTTTCTTTTGTATCCTCACTTGCGCAGATGTAACACAAAGATGAGTGTATTGACATTTACCTTCTCCTTATCCCCCCCAAAAAGCAGAGGGGCTCGTGCAGCAGGAGCGAGACCTTTAATAACACACTCTTCTTGCCTAAAATCCTCCAGCTCACTGTGTCCATGTCACGTATGGGTTCTCCCACAGAGTTCTCCAAGCCTGGCACTCGCCCTTAACTGATTTTCCTTCATTTTTATCCCTGAGTCTCATCTTTAGTTGAGCTTCTCAGTGCTGGGAACACATCTGTACGTGGCTTCACTAACGGCCTAGTGCAGACGTGAGCCTGATCAGAGGTGCTGCTACAGCCTGGTCTCCAAGGCTAGCAGAACAGAATTATCTTTATTACCTGGGAAGATGTACGCGTTGTTGCCCTGGCCTGGTTTGAAGACTCGTCCATCCTTCAAGGTCACCAGGTCGAAGGGGCTGCCGCTGGCAAACAGGCATCGGCCCTGTTGTGGGGAAAAAGCAGAATCACAGATTTTTACCAAAGAACGCTAAAATCAGGACGAAATACAGGGGTACCCAGGTCCTGCAGCTCCTCCTCGGCTCCGCCACTGACTCCAAGGTCCCCAAGCATACAGGCCAACCGGGAACAGCAAAGCAGCCCCTCGGATGTGGCAGTGCCAGATGCCGCCCGCAATTCCTGGCCTATGCAGAGCCCTGCAATCCCACAGGACACCGAGCAAACCCTCTCCTCCCAGCAGAGCACAAGGCAGGACCCACCACCTCAAGCACTGCACAAAAAGAGCAGCAGGATGGCCACGTTCAAAAGGGGTCTGAAATATCGGTACAGTATAAAAGGTCACCTGTTCAGTGATGCTTTTTGGGAGGGTGAGGACTACGATATCATATCGTGTGGGGGACATGAAACCTCAGAGGAGGGAGTAATGCATTTCCCTTACTATTCTTTGAAAAATAATTTTTAATCGGCATGAAATACTAAAACCAATCCAGAGTTTTGAATGTAAAATATATCCTCCATCTAAATAACCCTCTCCTCGAACAGCAAAACCCCTGTAAATGAAAAGAAAAAATTGAGTTCCTCTCGGATAGCGAAGATAATATTATTTGAAAATATTCAAGTTGAACACGGGACACAGAAAATGCCCAGCGTGGCAAAGGGCACCAGAGCCCAGCCCTGCTTTTGCAGGTGCCATCTAGTGGGAAAAACGAAGAATGAGCAAAGGGAGGCTAGTGAGAGTACCCTCATTTCATTAGCAACTTCCCATCTTAGCTAGAATCTCAGACCAACTAGGATTGGGCTCTTTCTGAGGTCGGAGGACACATAAGGATGATATTTCTCATCATGAAGTGCCAAATTTTGTTAGTTAAAGTACAAAGCAAGCAAGGTTAGAGAGGATTTTCTAGGTATTTGCTGTATCTTGAAAGGAAGGATACTATTACATTTTGAAGGGTGAGCTGTGGGTAAACTGAGTAGAACTGTGTTGTAACAAGCACGTTGGAGAACTGAAGAGCATTAAAAAAACAAGCATTAGATACAGAAACAACTCTAAAAACACCCTTTCATTTACTGACCAGGAATATTTGCAATAGATCCACGTGTACAACCAGTTCATGGAAAATCAAGACAAAATGGACATAGGGACCCATTACAGGAGAAAAAGCAAGACCCTCTCCATTGTGCACAAGATACTGGAACTGTGAATTTTATACCCTGAAATATGGCTAAAGTAACTGTATTCTGGCTAATTCCCAGATGCAAAATACCTGAGGGAGCTTTAACAATTTTCATTTACAAAACGTTCTCATTTACTATTTAAAGTGAAGGTCTACATTTTGCCCGAGGCTGTTACTTCTGCCCAGAACTCCCTCTCCACCTGCTCTTCTGGGCAGCAATTTCCCTCCGAACCCACGTGCTCAGGAGCACAGCTGGGGTCGGAGCTCGGCCAGAGAGAGCTGCCCCTCTCTGCAAGGAACTGTTCACACTTCCACATCAAGAAGCCAGCAACTCACTCCACCCTCTTGCTTTTACATGTGTGAGTCACTTGATTTGGGATTGTATTTAAAAAAACAAAAACAAACCTATGTCTTTTCACAAGCCCCACCCCTGAAGTCTTCAGGCAGGCCCTGTGGACAGGGCAGAGATCCCTGCCAGCTGGAGCCGGAGGTTCCAAGGGAAGGAATTAGCTGCCAGTTCAAAGCTGTGGAGCTAGCGCTGTGTGCCTCCTGCTGCCTCCCACCTCCTTCCCCTCTGGTTCTTTTCAGAGCAGATTAGTTTCTGCATAAAAGCAGTGCAGAAGGATAGAAGACTTTACTAAAGACAAATGCTCAATCAGAATAGCTTACCCTGAAATATGCTGGTGACAATGTTGCTAAAAAAAGAAAAAGAACCTCCCTCCCCCCCCAAACACACAGAGTAATTGCCTTGGTGCAAGAGTGCAAAATGAGGTTTGTTTATAATCGTTCCCTCCTGGACTTCTGGTGGCACCAGGGTATGAGCTACAGGCGAGGTGACAGGGGACATGAGGACAGAGGACAACCAGCAGAAGCCTGTGCTGGAAGCCTGGTCCTCCCGGGCCGCTGTTAGTGATGCCGACCTGCAAACACTAGGGAACGACCGAGCGCAAAGCAGGGGTCCTGACCAGACACAAGGACACATGCTGCTTAAGAACTTTATCCTTAACATGGCAGCCGTTATGTTTTAAGGGCTGCACTTAATGGCTATTTTGATATTAACATAAGCTGTTTCTTTAGAAATGAAAACAATTTTAAAATGGTGGGAAAGCAGCAATTGATAAAAGCTACAGAACACTCAGTACCTAATGGCCTCTTCTTAAAGAAATAAGAAGATTTAGGCTATTTTGAGTTTTACAGCATGTCATTATTCGAGAATCAAGATTTCTTTTCAAATCACGCCAATTCACTTTCCAAGACGACAAGAAAGAAATCTGTTATTACAAGAAGAAATTCCATGTAGGAATTGAGGTGTTTTTGCATTCTCAGTGTCAGTTTTTACTGTATATCATCAAGTGCCCAGTAAGTCATATTTCACAACACCACGTACCTCTGTTAACGTATACGCTTCCTCTGCGGTGCACTCAGCTTTCACGGTGGGGTTACTAAGTGCAAAGATGATGGGCTGCTCGTTGATAGAGGCCATGGCTTTGATCACGTCATGCGAGAAGAGCCGTCCGGCTCCTGCAACTCCTGCAGACGCAGGGGACACCCAGAAACTGGATCAGTACTCGACTCGCCAAGATCACGAGTACAGATCAAGCCCTCGTCACCCCCAAAGGCTGAGCAAACCATCACAGCCTTGTCATGCCACAGCAGACAGATCCCAAGCACTGCTTTGATACTGCCTGCTTGAAGATCTCATTCTTCACAGGAGCCTCCAATTCCTGTGTTCCAAAAGCCTATTTTACATCTTTTCCGTACTGCTCCATGTAAGGAACACTTATCACCACCCTGGATAAGCAGAGGGTGACTGCAGCTCTCCAAGGATGATTCATCCTTGCTGGGTGTTAACTGTGCAAGGCACTTTCCCTTCATAATGGCATTTCTGACCACACCTAAATACACAAATACATAAAAATGAATACACCAGATATAGGCTTAAGGAGAGCTACTCAGTCCAAACTTTTTTTTCCACCCCAAAAAGTGACATGCAGAGGAAATTAGAGAGTTGTAACAGGAAATACTTGTAATCCCACCTGGCCTGTGGGGACAGCCACAGTTACGTATGTATCTATCTAGTTATATATGTGTGTATATATATGTATTTAAAGGTATGGCATACATGTGTCAGTGACTTTATAGGTGGTGACAGCAGACTGCAGGACGGAACAGCCTCTGTTCTTTCCCCTGTGGCCGGTGCAGGGAATACATCCGGGAGCAGAAGTGCATTCCAAAATATGATCCTTATTCCTGCCCTTCACTGGATTTCAGTTCCCTGCGGCCATGCCGTCCCCGAGAACATGCTCAGAGTTGTTCTAAGCAAGGTCACTGACAGGCTGGACAAGGACTAAAGCAACAGCCAACAAAACAGGCACAGAAGGAGCTGCAGCAAAGGATACGCTGAGAGATAATTTGCAGGTCAGTACATTTTCAAGCAGAAAATAGCCCTCAGTTTCTTATTTATCCCAACAGAAATGGGGATCACTGTCACCAACCTCCTTGGGGCCATGCAACCAAAAGCAAATGCTGCAAATAACCAGGTCGTGGAAACACAGAAATGAAAAATAACCTTACTTACCAATGATAGCTGAAGGCTGAAGTACATTCACAGCCTCGACAAACGTTTTTGGTATCTGCTCTGGAGCCGGGTGTGTAAATGGCTCTTGATTGGAATCTATCACGTGTTCTCGGCCCTACAGATTCAAGTTGACGGTGTTATGAGAGGGCCGTGGAAAACACTGGCCAATGGTAATGTGGTATTTCCAGGTCTGATGCATCCTTACCTGAACCAGTAAGCCGTATTTGTCAAACATCCATATTTTCTTGTAGGCTTCCTCAGCAGAAACACCACTTTCCATCATAGCCATGACAATGAGGTTTGCAATTCCCAAGGCAGCCTGCCAGATTAAAGGATTTCTGTTTCTAATGAGTCACAAAATGGGTCTGTCAACACAAACACCACCCCATTCCCCACATATCCCACAGAAACTATTGGTTAGGTCAGCTCTGAAGCACAAGCAGTGTTGGCCTAGATGGAGGCAGATTCCTAGGATCAAGGGCATCGTGTCTAAGCAAGAAGAGAGGCAGCTCTTCAGGGTACTGTGCCCTCCTACTTTCTGTACCTCTCTCTGCTCTTGCTGCCTGTGACGGAGACTGTGGGCAGGGAAAGCTACAGGGCAGAAGGGGGATGTTGCCAATGCTTCCCTTCCTTTCCCCTTTTCTCACTGCATCATAACTTTGTGGTAAAAATCTCCTTCTACTGCACACAAATCTCTGCTGCTTTGAGAAGTCCATGTAACAGTGTGAAAACCTGAGCCCTGGCAAATGCTAAGTGCCTTTCAAAGAGTCTTCTTCATGCAAACACTCCCTTCTATGAATGTATTTTAGCTGGCCTTTTTATATAAAGAGTTCTGCAATAAATTTTGAAGGATGTGAGCATCCAGATTTTAAAGAACCAGAAAATATAATTCAGTACAACTATTTGTTGTCCTAGTGGCCTTTGGAGAACTCACCTCTCCTGCCCCAAGGAACAGCACTTTCTGCTCTGCAATGGGTTTACCAGTGGCTCTCTGTGCTGCCAGGAGTCCTGCTAAGGCCACTGAGGCTGTTCCTGCAAGAGCAATACAGACCTGAAAAGAGCTGAACAGATCTACATGGCAGGTTATTCCTTCAGGCAAGGTATTTGCATATACATTAGGGAGCATAAACAAAGCTCATACCTTGAATATCATCATTGAAGGTGCAATACTTCTCTCTGTATTTTCTCAAAAACCGAAAAGCATTGTGATTTCCAAAGTCTTCAAACTGGATAAGTGTGTTCTGGCCATACCTACAGAACATGGCAAATATTCTTATAACTAGATACACAAACAAGTTCTTTTAAAATAAATTCTGCACCTAATCAATTATCTCCGGACAGAAGATCTCCTCAGGCTTCTCATTGCTTAAAACAGTTCTCCTTTCTGTGTGTACTTAACAGATAACTACAAATGGCAAGTTCCAAGTCACAGAGAAAAATCACTACAGAGCCAGAAATACATCCCCTGTCTCCTTTCTTTTAGTCCTATCTTTATTCCTTAGATGACTTTCAAGGACGCTGTGTCATGCGCCCTTTCTGCCAGCAGTTTTGGCCACAGTCTTGTACAGAAATTTCCATGTCATACCTGTCTGTAATGGCTTCCATAAACTCATCAATTAGGTCATCGTAGACCTGTGAGCGATCCCTTTTCTGGTACAGGCCCATATAAAATGGATCTTTTAAGAGCGTCTGAAAACAATAAATCAAAGAGAGCGGCAAGATGAGTCACTTCCTCAGTATACACTTCCCAGGGCTCACAGTAACACATTTTGCACCATTCTCAAAGATACTGCATTTATACAGCCACTTTAACTGCCTCCAGCCTATATCAACACTCAGTATTATCAGCTGGCACTTGAGGTTGGTGATGGCTGCTTTTACAATGGAAGAAATCAATACAGTGAACAATAAACTGCTTTAATAAATGTGATTCACATTTCCAGCCTCTTAGAGTCAGGTCAACTTGACTGTCTATTTTACAGTCTTCCAGCATTCAAATTACTTCCAAAAGGTCCATTTCACTGTCATGTTAGCTGGAGTTTTTCAGTCGCTGATATAAAATAAATTGCCATTAAATAAAATATCCGGTTTCACCTTAAAACAAAGTGCTCAAAAAAAAATCTCCTCTTACAGTACTGAATACTTTTATTATAGTACTAAATAATTTTAACAGTTCTGGGGATAGTTTACAGCTGGGAAAAGTTTAGTCAAACTCACTGTATTATCAGTTCCAACGTCGATACACACAGGCAAGCACTTATCTGGATGTATGCCGGCACACGCCGTATACAGACACAGTTTTCCTACTGGAATTCCCATTCCATAGACACCAAGGTCTCCGAGACCCAATATTCTTTCTCCGTCAGTGACAACAACAGCCTGCAAACAAAAACAAGCAAAGTTATATATGACTGCTGGTTTTTAAGGTTTAGAGTAATACTAACTGTGCTTTTTTTTTTTCCAGGCAAAAATTGAGCTATGTTTATACAGTTAAACCAAATAAGAAGAGCTAACAAAGCTTTTTTTTTTTTTTTTTTTTTTTTTAAATCTGAAGTGATAATTCTTTGCCCCTTGCTCATTTTTTACCTAAGTAGAAAGTAGACAAGTTAATGTTAGAATCTGCCACACTCCTTTTTGTTTGCTGAAAGCTACTGTCCCAATACCTGAAAGCAAAGTGGGAAGAATCCAGGCCACTGTGTGGAGGAGCCTCTTACTTAGGAAGTACCTTAGGTTTATGATTTCTCCTCCTAAATCTGGACCGCAAGAAGTCAGGATCAGTGTTACCCACCTCATCTGCTTTTGTGGTTTTGGACCCAGCTGGGTCATATAAATATAATGGCAAAACCTGGGTTTCCAGGCCACCATTCTGTGTTCTGATATCAGGACAAGATCACCCAATAAATGTACTTCGTACCATAAATAAGACCCAAGCACATCCCAGCATGGAAAGATAAACTAAAGCAACACACTGGCAAATCTAGCTCTGATCATCACTGTCCACTCAAACTATAAACCTCATATTTACAACAAAACACAACTCTATAAGAGTTGCTTTCATTAACTGCAGTTGCCATCATTGTCAAACAACTGCCAAGGATGCCTTATTTAGCATTATTTTTTTTTCCATAAAATACCAACCAATTTTAAGACGCTCAACTCAGATTAAACAACAACTAGGGAAAAAAAAAAAAAAAAAAAAAAAAGAACTAGATAGTGATAGTACCTTAACGTCATTCTCCGGCCAGTTGTTCACAATTGATCTTATATGACCTCTGTCTGAGATAGAAATAAATAATCCTCTGAAAGAAAACAACAAACCAGAGATATTTTATAGGTGATAATTAAAAATTTCACCTTGCTTTGTCAAACAAAATTTTGAACACTAAAATTTGCATGAAAAGAAGTGTTGAAATCCATTGCATAAAACAGTGAAAAGACATTTTCTAATATGCTTAAAATCTGACTACTGTAACACTCCAGAACAAAAACAAAAGCAGGGAAAATACTGTTCACCTGCTGCTACCTGGATTTTACAGAACTAACTGTACATGTATCTCATCCCCTGCCCCTGAATAGGAGCAAAAGAAGTCCATTTTTTTACCATCTTTCGGACAGCAGTTGCATCGTGCAGTAGAAGCAAAAGTTTAGCCCGTTTTTTCACAGCACTAAAGCTCTCAAGTAACAGCGCTCTGGAAACGCACAGGTATATCATGGAAATGAGCTGAAATGACTGCCAGGCTGCATGGATTTCCTCAATGTGGAGCTGATAACCTGAATGGCTATTTTGAATCACTGTGGCACCCAGTTCAGCCCCCAACCAAGCACATTTAGTGCTTCGAAGTAACTGAAAATGGGCTTCTAAACCAGGCTCCCCAGCCCTGCTGGCTGCCAGCAGCTCTACCTGAACAGGTGATGCCCACAGGAATCTCTGAGGAACCTACCCGAGCTTCCTCCTACCTTGGAAGGGTGCCAGACCAAATGACTTACAGAGATCTTTTCAACCTACATTTCAACCCTCTGCTCCTACACAGATGCTCAGCTCCACAGACGCAACTTGGAGAGCTGGAGAAAGTCACAGCCACCTCCTGGGAATGCAAGGGCCTCCTGAGGAAAGCTGGAAATAGGGCTTCCCCCCCCCGCCCCAAAATAAACTGTGTCTTTAGTCATTATTTAAGGAATCAGCCTAACTTTTATGTAGCTAAATCCAAATGAAAATGAAATAAAGCATTTCCAAACCTCAGGGAAGTATATAGAGAAAAGGATAATAAAAGTAGCAGCAATATGTATGTATTGTTCTTACTTTGGTCTCCTGAAGATGTGTCCGTACTGGGAGCAGGCAAGGCCTACTGTTGGTGTATACACAATTGGCATTAACCTCTCAATATCATCTTGTAATACCCTATAGAATAATTTTTCATTTCTCTCTTGGATTCCCATTATGTAGATATACCTGTAATAAAGCAAAAAAAATGTATGTTTCACAGTTACACTTATGTAAAACAATGTGAAAAAAATGACAAAGCAAAAAAAAAACAAACTTGCTTCATATTATATCTTCACAAAATTCCTTCCTGCACTCAAGCTGGGTTTTGAGAACTAAACAAAAGTTGGAGAGAGAAGAGTAGCAGTTCTGAAAAGCTGTAATTAAAAATAACTGACATGACATACCACGCATGCTAACAAATTAAGGCATAAACATGCATTATGATAAAAGATAACCCACAGATTTATTACAGGATGCAGCTGGGAGTCTCACTACTATTAAAAAAAATTCAGCTAAGAAGAGAGGTCTTGACAGTAAAATCTTCTTAATCCTAACATTAACACAACTGCAAGGCTAATCAACTCCTAACAAAAGTCCTCTCTGAAGGAGATAGCTCAGGGTGTGCATTAAACCTTCATTTTTGCCAGTGGATATAGCAGCCTCTCATAAACTAAGTCACATCCAGTGTAGCTGACTGGACAGGTAAACATCATTAACTAGGGATTATCTTTGGTTACAGCTGCTGGGTGCTTGGCCAGCACAGATGATTTCACCATTTCAGATCAGCAGGTGAAATGATGTGGGTTTAAAAGTTATCCTTCAGATGGCACGATAACAAAGTTTCAGTGTGGTTCAGTACGCTTCAAATCATTCTCATGCTACTCTTTACTTTATGAGACTGCATATTTTCTTGTGCAAATACACATACTTTTACAGGAAAATGGCAACAAAATGCTAAAAACATGCAATTCTCCTCCAAATACTAAGTCCATAATTTCCTTCTAGCAATAATTACAGTACAGGATAAACACTTTTTTCCCCACACCTAATTTGCAAGTTCCTAACTTACCTAAATTCACACATATTTTTCCAGTGTCCTCAAATATTAAAAAAAATAGTTCTTTGCTCTGACAACCTGCTAGCCAAATCTTACATATAAAAGAGGCATAACAGCAAGGTCTTCAGCAAGCTGATGCCCCTTAAGTTTGCAGCTCTGTTACTGGCATATTTGTGTACAGCCTTCTTTGTTACTTCATGACTATGCAATGCTCCTAAATTGCTCCCCAATCTCCTTAATTTACATAAGGAGCTGATGGAACAAGTCCGTACAAAATTGAAAATAAACTCCAATAACTGGAAAGCCTAGTGGAGACCAAGAAAGTGTGCTTGGTTATCCCAGTGAAATATTTTTGCCCCAATTCCCATCTACCAGCATGACAAAGGTTGGAGGAGCACTTACTTTTCCAGGGGGTCGTTCATTTTTGCCAAATTCTTATGAAATCGTAAGGCTTGGATATCTTGTGTCTCAATTTTCGGAGGTAGAAGTCCTTGCAACCCAAGCATCTGTCGTTCCAGTAATGTGAAGGCCATGCCCTGAAAACAAGAGAGACATTTAGTAGGTTTTTTTCCAGTTTATTTATAATGTATTTGCCATTTCTGACTATGCAATTCCAGGATACCCAAGCACACTGCTCAAATATGTCAAATGTACCCCTGTCCTGCCATAGGTGGCAGAGTTAGAACTAGGAGATCCCACTGCAGATAGGCTGAGGTTTGAAAGTAAAAATAACACCGGCATCTTGAAATGTTTCAGAGGAACATAAGGTTGACCAGGAATAGGGAGGTCACACAGTCTTGTCCCTGCAGTCACAACCAATAACATTAATCACAGAGTTTTCTCTGAATTGCTCCATTTGCTACATTTTTTTCATGCTTCCAACAATCTAGTTAAAACCTAAAAAGTTATTGAATTGCCTGAGTGCTTATACTGAGTTCACATCTCAACCCAAATCCTTCCTTTTTAATTACAGCTAGTGCTAATCTCTTAATCTCTTCAATTTGCTACTTCCAAAAGGTCTTATCTGTAACAAATTAAGTTTCAGAAGAGTTAAATCACAAAATATCCACCATTCGCACTCTCCCTTGTTGCAAGGCGTGTGGAGTTTTACTTCAAAAGTTAAACGCCACTGTTGAAAACAAAATTAATTTAAAACTTTTTAGTATTTGATTTAAAAATGATTTGCACCCTAGATTAGGTCTCAATATGACTCTAATCCTTAAGACATTTTGAGTTATTTAACAACAATATTCAAGCAGGCATTAACTACTGGCACTTAATATACTTAACAACCTGCTGTGAGCTACCTGTTAGTCAGCAGAGATACTGCCACCAGCAATTAGCTCCTATGCATAACTTGGCAAAATTTAGTTGATATAAAACCAAACCTCAGAGCCAAAACTGCTGATCTCAGTTCTGGCAGCAACTGACTCCACTTTAAGTTTTTGCCAGAAGAAAACCAATAAGTTTTCTTTAGTTTCCTCAGCTGGGTCAGTTTGGTGAATGGTTAATCAATATTTGTGAAAGCAGGAGCTGAAAAGGCGAGAAAATTTTCCCTGTGCCACGGCACTGGACCAAACCACAAGTCAAAGCAGAAGCTGAAAGGGCAAGAACTGCTCCTGCAAATGCTTTGAAAGGGAAGGAAACAAGAAACATCAGCTCTGCAAACCAACAGGGACTCCTCTGTTTGCTGAAGCAGTTAGATTAAAAAACACAGGCACCCTCTTCTCAGGCTTCCCCACACCTGGGGCAGACTGACTGCCAACCTAAAAGAAGAAAAAGTTTTAAAATGTTGGGTTTTATAGAGCAGTTATAAGACAAAACCCATCTACAATCAGACAAATCACAAGAAAAAAAAAAAATTGCCTGCTTTAGAACAACAAAATCAGCAATTCAAATATGTTGGATTAGAATTCTAATATGAATTAGAATATATACCTCTGTAGATAGTCGAATAGACTACCATAGGTATTTGTATAAAGCGTGCATATTCTTAATTATAAAACCCTGTGGTTTCATCAAGACTATACTTGACTGTAATTTCGCATACTCGAATCATTTCTGGCCAACACAGGTCAACTAGACCTTAGGAAACTCTATTACTAAAAATAATGGATTTTGATTGGTATCATTTTTCTCTTTGTTTATTCAAATCACCATTTATTCTGACTACACTGTTTTACTCTGTCCACCTCCTTTTTGGTACTAACTGTACACTATATTCTAAAGTAATAAGATCCTTGAAGATTTAGAAAGCAAACTAGTCTACTTCAAGGAGGGGAAAAAAAGATCTAAAATAAAAAATAAAAATAGAAAAGCTTGAAGAAAATAACCCCAAAGTAGACCGATCCTCTACATTTCTAAGTAAGATTTAGCTTTCTTTGTCAACAAACTTGACATCTAATAATAAATTCAAAATATCCTTTTCCTATTATCTGCAAGTTATTTGCAAATTAGTTTTTTCTTCCTTCACGTAAATTGTTATATTTGTGCTTTCTGATACATTCTTTAAGTGGATTTCAGATTATGGCTTATTCCTGCTCTTTTCACCCCGGCCTCTTGTCATTTGTCGGGTGTCACCACCACTGTAGCCACGTGATGCCTCTTCTGAGAAATGATTTGAGGAATCAAACGTTGCGAACAAGACCAGAAGCAGAGAAGAGCAGGGGCAAACCCAGGGAACAAACACCCAATGCCACCCTTTCTCTCTGCTCAAATGCATTTCTTCAGCAAGATTCTCAGCATTTGGGTGAATACAAATAAACTAGAAATACAAACAGAGCTGAATCAAATATTTTCAGGGATATTTTGACCCATTTTCAAACACTTTTTGAAGGAGTTCAAGGTTTCTGTCCAGGCATACTTATTTTTCTAGCCTTTGGAATTCAGTATATAGATGACTAATTATGGTATTAGCTTATGTTGAGAGTTAAAACAAAAACACTCACTGATATGATATTTTATTTCCAAATTACACAATTTAGTTGCAATCAAAAAAAAAAAAAAAAAAAAAAAATACTATCACCAGTATAAATTCAGTTCTAAAGAATTCTGCTCTGTTTTCACTTCTACATCTTCCACAAGATTTGTTAGAAGATCTTTGAGGAAAATAAATAGATCCAACAAAGTTGCATGAAATTGAAGCATGTAAAAAACACCTATCTTCCATTTCTCCTTAAACATCTCCTAAGTTCCTTACTCCATCAGTTTAGGCCTTTTTAAAATCATGACAATTTCTGCACACTGTTACCTGCAGTATGGCTGATTCAGGATAGGAAGCTAAGCACAGCTGGGAATATTTTGAACATTATTTTAGGCACTGCAAAAAAACAAAAATGATGCCAAAAGATTGGTGATTTACGGTGTTATGAAGAAAAAGAAAAGTTAGTCTCTTATCAGGAGATTATGTAAACACTTGTCCATAAAGTCATTAATGTGTCCCTGGTCTAAGATATGCTAGAGACCAGAATCCCTTTAGTGGCTCTTTACTTACCAAACTAACATTTCACTGTAAAACAGCTGAAATTTCTCCCTGGTAAAACTACTAGAAGCTTCCCTTTCAGAAACTACTCATAAAATCCCTTAAAATAAAGTCTGTTTAATTTCCATTATTGGCACAGACATTGTGTCATGACTTTTTCTTAATTTCCCTGTACAGTAAACACAGTGACAATAAACTGTCTAGGTCCTTAATAATACTGTCAAATGAGCCCTCAGGTCTGTATTAGGCAGAACAGCTACCCATGTTTATTCAATTTATTCACATTTCTTTCAGTCTACAGGCAGCCTAGGTTTTCAGTGTATCTGGTGTTAAGAGAACTTTAAACACAAGGAATTTGTCAAGCAGTCCTAAGCACTGCCAGACGCTTGTTTATGAGGAGCACAATTGAGTCTTAGCCCATTAAAAGATGCATTTTTATTTCTGTCCAAGCCTAACTGGGAGAGATGCGAATGTCCCTACAGAAATTTAATCCTCATTCCAACTAGGACATAAGAAGTTTAGTCCAGAATAGCACTCTAAAGAACCCGGAGCCTCTCCCAGCTTGCTGTGTGTCCTGTTCATCACCTTGGACCATCTTCTTGGTTTGCATTTAGGACTTTGGGGGTGTTCCCTGTCAGGGCAGAGATCTTCATAAGAGCTCCACTATCACAAACTTATTAGTTTCTCCCTCTCATTTTAGCATCTCCAGCATGGTTTGACAGCCCCAGCCATCAGTTCCCGAGGAACCAGGGGGACACAGGGACTTGCAACATCAGGAGTGATGTTCTCAAAGGCCCTTAGGATCCCATCACCGACCCCGGGGCCCAATTCCCACTGAGTTAGGCTGCAATCAAGCACCTCAGTACTGTAATGATTTGGACTTAGCTCACAGCAATCACTTTTTGGTTTCATCTGACCCGCAGTGTTGAATGGACTTTCTCAACATGTTTTACACCAACTTTCACTTAGATTAGTTGCCTTAATCCTCTTTACAGCTTAGAAATAACAGGTGTCCTTTTTACACAGTGCAGACAAAGAATGCACTGTACCTAGGGGAAAAAACAGCCCTCTTGAAGACTACAAATGAAATAATTATAGGCAAATTTATCACACTAAAATCAACATAATCCTACAGAAAGAAAAAGCAAGAAAATGAAGTATTGGCACTTTCTTTTTTAGTCAGGACAAGTTCCCACTTCATAACTACATACGGTGCCTTACTGGCATCGGGATGTTATTTTTGCTGTAAGATTGGCCTCCTTCAGAGGGAGGATTTAATGAAACAGTCCTCATGTAACTTTAAATCATTGGCATAACATATCCAGCAGTGTATCCCAGACTTTGAAGTAGAACCATAAACTACATTTTCAAAATAAAGCAGGATTTACATGGGGATGTGGGCTTTTTCTTAAGTGTGCTTCCTTTTGCTAAATCTCAAAGTTCACTCCATGCAAATGAATAAGGTTCATTCATATGAATCAAAGGTGTCTTTGCTATCTAAAACATAGATTCAAAGCTTATCTGAGTTTATATATACAGGATAATATGCAGACCTCCTTTGATTTCTTTCATTTTTCAAGCTGGATTTAGCAGCTTTCATCCTCCATGAACACCATTTTGTACTGGCAGGAGAACTAAAGCCCAACATAAAGTGCAAGCTTTTTATATTTTCCCCCTCAATATGCCTTCAATCCTCTGCTGAAGCTACAAGGCCTTGGTTAGATAATAACTGCAATAAAACTACATACTTAGAGCTCACTTGCACCACAGTCACCTGTGTTCATTTGAGAGGGTTTGAGTCTGGCTGTCCTCACCTCTCTGGAAGCAGGGCCTGGCAGAGCATCCTAGCAAGGCAGTTTGCAGGACCAAGCTGTCATGGCACAGTGATCTCCCCCTGCCGAGCTGCAAAATGATCCAGCGCTTAAGTTATTAGGCCTTTAAAGGGCTTAGCTCCTGCAGGTAAAGACACCTGCAGCTCTCGTAGCACATCTGCATGCAGGAAACCAGGTGTAAATCGCTATGGCTGCTGAGCAGATTTGGCTAACCAGCATTTATGCATGATCTGGGTTCAGCTGGAGCTTCTTCTCCCCCAGACAGAAGCCTTTACTGACTACTAAACCAGTTCCCTTTGGGGTTTGCTTCCAAGCACAACCGATTACGGTGAAGTTGCACTTTGCAAATCATGATCATGATGGATGGCAGTGGATCACCTACCACTGCAGCATTAGCGAGCACCTCGGAGACGTTTCAGGGAGCTGCCGTCTGTAACTGAGCAAACACCATTGCTTTTGCTCTCCTTTCATGACATCAACCCTACAAATCTCAAAACCAGGACAACTCCCTTCCTTCCCACACCTCAAGCCCAACAACTCGGAAGCTGCAAGCAGAACAGCTGATCCAAGTTAAACACGGAGTAACACCCCTTACCAGCTTGGCACTTGTAGCACCTTTCCAGGCAGGTGATGACAGCTGGCTACCAATTAAACAGATCCACCTTCCTACCAAGTCTGAATCCTCTTAAAAGCAGGCAGATCTTCAAAGAAGCTGGTAATTGCTTTAGCAGCTGCACATGAGTGGCCATTTAACCTCCACCCAAACACCTCTCCATGCCCAAACTGGGCTGGCCACAAGGCTTGTGGTGGGACTCTTCTTTTGGACTCTCTGTGTGTGAGAGCTTCTAGCAGTCTGTTTCTAGGAGTTTCTGTCAACGTTTCTGCCTTCTAGGATATTTCTTTGTGACCGAGCAGGAACTGCTGGTAATGTTTCAAATACTGCAATTCCCAGTAAGATTTATGTCACCTCTTTCACTACGTCTACATGTTCCATTTATCTTGCTTTCCTAAGGAAACCAGGATGGCAAGATGGGCATTGCTTATTCTGCACCTTGGCTGCTCAAGGAAGCAGCTATGGTCTTAAAAATTTCCAAGGAAAAGAAACCAGATATATCTAGACCACATGGTAGGAATGGGCAGTCTGTAAGAGTCTCAGCGATGTATTCAATGAGGCATATTAGTCTTAATTTATTTTTTAAAATATGTCACATACTCACTTGTACATGTACCCAGGCACATATACACATAAATATGTGTGGACCTATGAAATGTGCTAAAGCTGTTTGCTCAAGGAAAAAATTTGGGAAGAACTGCCAGGATATGAGAGCAGTACTGAAGAAGGAAGTAAAACACAAGACTGAGCAACAAAATAATATAAAAGGGGTACTGGAGCCGACCACACTGAGATTAATAAGAATTGCCACCACAGCACAGAAAATTGCCAATTAACAGCCACTGAAATACATAAAACGTCACAAATTACGCAAAGTCTCCAATTTGCCCCAGGCAAAAAGAAACCAAATATATGAATAACATTACAGGTCACATATTTTCAGTGAAATAAAGACACACGGATGCCATCCTACATGGCAGCATGGACATTACCAAGATCAGGGGTCATCACCTGCTCTGTGTGGGGAGAAGAAATCCTGGCCCACAAGTAAGGACCCTACACATTATCTCAACACAAGTAACTATTTATTTGCTGGTACTAAACTAATTAAATTGTCCAAGTGTCAAACAAGCTTAAAATGCTGCTTCTGCACAGCAGGGATCAGCAGCACAATAAAAGGTCCTGCAGCCAATTAGCTGTAATTTAAATCCCTGTCACAGAGCAGTTCAGCAGAAATCAAAAATCATCATCGGCTGTAAAATATACATTGCTGCCAGCCATACAGTGACAGTATGTTCTGCGGTTGTTTGGCTGCAGCAGCAAGGGCATTACTGATACAGCCATAACCTCTGAGCTGCCCTGACAATAAATGAAATAAATGAAACCTGGCTTTGAAACATAAAAGCTTAAGATAAAAGTTAATGCAGGCTGGATGCACCTCACAGGAGCCAAGTAAGGCTGAGAAACACAAGGATAAAAAACAAAGTCCAAATCCAATGGCAGAGTAGAAGAGCAGATTGATTTACAGATGGGGAAGGGGTAGGAAAGTGATGCTGGCATCTTAAAGTTCATATTTTAGGGCCCAGGTACATTAAGGGAGTTCACATGCTTTGTAGAGTAACTCAATATAGATTATAAAAGCTAAACATAAGCACCTAAAGCACCTAAAATAAATAAGTTATAAAATGCTAATCTTAGGTTACCAGCAAGAGATATCAAAGTCCACTATCTGTGTGTGTATGTGCATGTATGTGTGCATGTGCATGTATACACACACACATGCACACACGTACACAAAGCAACCAGAGAAAGAAGACCAGAAAGGCTAGTCTCAATATTTAATCTAATAATTTAATAATCTAATATTTTTTTCTCTGCTGAATTTCTAAAATAAGTTTCCACGTCCATACTACACCCCACTGTCAAACAGTATCACTTAAGCACTTCACAGATCTACCCAAACAGGTGCCAGCTTTAATGACAGACTGACAAAAGTAGCACTGAACAAACAGGCAGAAAGGTTTTGTCCTCGGTACAGTATCATTTCTTGGAGAAGAGAAGACAGACAGAAAGACAGAGAGAAAGGAAAAAAGGGAGAAAAGAAGAGAGAAAGGGAGACATCAACGGCTATTCATAAGCATCTCTCTGCTTTTCCCTTCTCCTCAAAAAAGAAAACAACTATAAAAGATACTGCATTGTGGAAGCGTGAAGCTTCAATTGTGCTCACTCCCCGCACAAAACTACTCCAGGCTTAAAAACACAGCAAAAAAGAATGAACATACTATCCCCATAAAAACAATAAGAAATGACCTATTGTTTTTGTTTCTGATTGCTGTTGCATAATCAGCACTTGGAAACGCTCTCAGGGCTTGAAATAATTTCCTCTGGCCCATCAAAGTGTTCATAGCTCAGAAAAGCTTTGAGACCCCCGACCCTGACAAATCGCACCAGTCCATCCTTCCTTTCTCTTCCCGTCCCGGTTTTGCTTTTGCAGTCAGCCAGACTGCAATGCAGCCTTCTCTGCATTTATGCAACCTACATTCATGTAGCACAGAAGTATCTCACCCTCAATGACAATGCAAGCCATTTTTTCTCATTTCCTTCTCTTCAGGACACTCAAGGGGCACTTTTCCCCAGAGAAGCACCAGTAACTCTGCACAGAGAATAGAGAAGACGACACCAAAAAGCACAGGACAAACCCATGAAAGTGCAGCTTTGTTAGCTCTTTTGCTCATAAAATACCCTTTTCAACACAGTTACGTTTGTCACCTTTCTTGACCACTTTAGATGGCTAAAGCTTGATCATTTCAATATTCCCAAAGGCTACTAGTGCTCTGGAAAAAAAGGAAGGAGATTGGGGGTAGGGAATCTTTAAAGAAAATAGCTTTTTTTTTTTTTTTTCCCCCTCACAAAGAGGAATTCCTCCCAATGCATGGAACCAACGCAATGTTTCTACCTCCCACTTATCTTTTTTCCAATGCTCTCTCTCTGACTCTGTGCACAGAGATGTTTCTAACTGATGTAGTACAGTCTCAATTCACAGTCTAGCAGGTAAAAACCAGGACTAGTACTTGAAGGCTAACACTTCCTATCACTAGCACGTTTGAATTCAAAAATTACTTGTTGCAAACTATGAAGAAAGGCTCTTAATCTGCTAAAATATTCTTGGAATTCAACCAGCCAAAAAATTAAGCCAGTAATTGGCAAGAATCACCACTGACTCTTAATTTGGCACCAGGGAGCAGCTGGATCAGCTGTGTAAAATGCAAAAAGCTAGGGGAAGTGCAGGCTGGCATAAGCAGAACCTCACTGCAAGTGCCTGCGTGGTAGTTCCTCAGGTAATAGACTTTAAGGCGTCGCTGCCTCCTCCAGCTTCTGCACCCTTTTTGGCTGTGGCCCAGTAGAGCTCCTTGACCTTAAAACCGAGTGCTGTTTCCATCCCAGAACAAGGTTCACGGTGCTGTTGCCAGCTGCAGATAAGAGGCTTGATAAATCTGCACTACCAACCTTGTTTGTCCGTGGGTTCAACATCAGGGGCTTGCCTTTTTCTTTTGTATGTGCACTGCGACAGGCCGTGGCGCAGGGAGCGGCAGCTACTCTTAACCGGGACAACATCTTCGTTTTTCACAATGCACCCTGGCAAGCAGAAAAGAAAATCATTCTTACACAGATGCTGCTGGATTAATATTAATATTTCTTCATCACCTGTTGTAAGAGAAATAGGAACATGTTAGATAAGGCACCTCACTCAAACACTGTGATAGTAACACAAAATTGCCTTGCTGCAGCCAGCGGGAAGAAAAAGTGCTAGTGAGGCTAGAGAACGAACAGCGCAACTGGTGTGGTTACGTTGTGCTGCGGGCTGCAGTCAGTCGGTGTTTACTAGGTACTGTAGGTATTCCTATAGCTGCACCCGAAACCTGCAGCCCAAAATAGCCACTAGCAAATATTGTAACAGTGACCCACGTAACTGGCAGCAGAGCAACGGCCAGGGAGGAGAGAATGGCTGGGGCTTGGACAGCAAGAAAACTTGTGTTTCTGCAGTACCTTTCTGGAAGTGAAACCTCCTGCATTGGGCAACAGAAAGGAAAGAAAGCATGATATAACTCTAGATTCAATTCCTGGATTTTTAAACTTCCTCAACCTAAAAAGAGAAAAAAAAAGGTTATTTTCAGAGGAAGTAAATCCTTTTCATTAAAGGCAACGCTTGCCAAACAGATATAACAATTTCTTAGCACCACTCAAAAGCCTCGTTCTTAACACTGTCCGGTACTGACCAATCTCATTTTAAGCAGTTATTTTTAAAGGAAAGCTCTTGGGAGCAGAAATTATTATTACAGACTTGTGTAACACAGCGACACAGGGGGACGCGTCCTGGTCCCGTCTCTAAGTGCTATTTCAGCAACATTCAGAGAGTGAATAGCAGTCACGCCTCAGGACTTTACACAGGAGCACAGGCCTCTACGAACCCTCAGCAAAGTTGTGGCCTGAAAATGATGGGGCCAACGTCGCTCGGGTGCAGAACCCACATGGGGAAGATGGGAGAGAGAAAAGAAGTCAGCATTGGGTCCATACAATAAAGGAAAATGAAGGCAGAGACCTTGAGATCCTCTCTCTCGATTGCAGAGCCCAAGGGAAGGGGTGTCCAGGGCTGGTAGTTGACTTGGATAATCCCATCCCTGCGCTTCCCGGATGGTGCTCCGGGGCTCCCTGCCCCAGCTACACCTTCCGTCCTAGACCATATGCAAACACTAAAAGGGGCACGAGGTATTTAAGGACTGCAGAGATGCTTGCTTTGGAGTTTTAATTTCTTCCAGATGGAAGATGAAAATTAGATTAAGGAGCAAAACTACATTAGCTTAAAACCAGCCTGAATACTTTTAGAAGACCTTGTTACAATCAAAGTTGCACATAATCAACACAGCAGACTGATTTTAGAAGCTACCAGCTGAGTATCTGCTTCAGAATCTCTCAAAGCACTAAAAGAACATGTATAAAAGACAGTATTTTTCATCATGAGTGTATCCTGGTGTCTTTTTTACCCATTGCAAACTCTAGCGGAAAGCAATGTCGACATCCAGCAGGCTCAAACTTCTCTTCATTCGTTTTGGCCTTGCAATTTACGAAAGTCCCATTTGAAACCCACGTGGTCACTTGTTTTGTGATGAAGAACATAAATCTACTGCATGGAGATAGGGCAAGGGGAAGCTTTGCCAGCTGCAACCCCACACTGCTTTTAACATGGTCATTCTTCCCCGAACAGGCCCGCGGTGGAGCAAACCACGGTGCCGGGCACATGGAAATAGCTGCACACAGCAGGATCAGATAAGCAAAATTAGGTTTGTGCTACAGAACAGGCAGCCTTTAGGAATGGCAAATTTGGGCTGAGCTGATTTTAATTCTGATAGCTCGTTTGGCTTTATTAGGCAATTTTAAGGCCATGTCCTTATGCACATGAAGCCAAAAACGATCTGTGATTATAATAGCCCAGGAAAAGTCAGCAGGCACCTTATTAACCTGGTTTGGCGAGGGCTTCAATTTGTCATGAATAACTCTCTTCAAGAAGGAACTAAAAAGCAGGCTAAACATCTCACCTTATCTCACCAGCTTAGATTTACTCTGTTGCAGGTAGTGAGCATTTTATGAACCAAACAAGAATGTGGCCCAGTTTTATAATTCCCTGACTTAAACCAACAAAGTCTCTGATCAATAAGAGACTTTTTAGCAGTTTGATTCAAGTCTTTCCTGGCCAAACTGCTTTCTGGTCATGCTCCTCCCTGCAGAGGTGCCCTAGAGGGACCTAAAATGCTCTCCTAGCAGAGGTGTCCCAGATGCCTGCAGATAAATGAGAGTGATCCGGGCTTCACTTCCTACTCATTCCCTTGGTTTAGATCCAGGAGATATGATCCCAATTAATGTATATCTGTTGTAAAACTCAGCCCTTTGGTTTCAGACGCAAGGCTGCATCTGTCCATGCCATGAGGAGGGTTAAAGCCTAAGTCCAGCACCCCAATGAGACCCGCAAGGACGGACCCTGAGCCAGAGGCAGCTATAAAAATAACTTGCTCTGAGAATTTGGAATTACAGCCAAGCGCGTCTCTGCTGAGAGCCGCCTCCGGACGACAACGGCGCTTGGGATGCGGCACGGGCCAAGCGAGGGCGGATCAGCCAGCCCAGCTGCTGCTTCTCCTGCACGAGGCGGGGAGGACACGAAGCTCCAACTCATCCCACCCGCACAGACCCTGGCCTTATGCAAGGCCCTGCCAGCAGAAATTAGGAAGAAAGCAGGGGAATTGAAAGAGGAAAAACATTTATTTTGTGCCAAAACATGTGTCAGCATAACCAGAACAAGGACTTTTTTCTCTTCTTTTCCTTCCTTCCAAGGGAAGGGAACACACAAGCTTGCGGACTGGATGCATCGCAACCAGTAATTTCTGACCCTTACTACATACGTTGCTGTATGACAATTTAAAGGAATTACATTCTTTGGCAAAGCAGATACCAGCTTTCTGCTGTACCTTATCAGGAGGCATCTGGCCAGTTCAAACTACTCACTAGCAGCGTACGACTGCCCTTATCTGGGAGCAAATGTTTTGCTGCTGCAATTATGGATTTCTTAAACTGCAAAAAGGACTTTTCAGGGAAAGGCTTGTGATATGTTTAAAAGGCACAATTCCATTGCTCCCAGAGTCGGGAAGCCCAGTGCCAGCTACAGCAGGACACGCTTCAATTTCCACACAGCCCGAGTCGTAGGTTGTACCTAATCCCGAGGAGTATTTCTCAGCAAAGAAGCAATTTAGGCTGGACGAGCCTCCCTCACACCCTGACTCTGATCGGGTTGTGCTCTCGCTCCTTTTCTCTTGAAGCAAGCCCTGCCTGGTCAAGTGTGACACAAACCAGGCACCCACCGCTGGCTTCATCACTTCGGTGCCGATAAAGCCACCTAAAATGATTACATTAGGCAAACACCAGCTATAAAGGCGTTCCCCAAGAGGAGCTCTGCAAAGAGAGGTTCCCGTGGCCTCCGGTGCCGCTCGGCCTCCGCGTTTGCCACCGTTTTAGTGACATCTCCAGCGTATCTTGAGATCTGCAGATTTAAAAGTGTAACCACATCGGGAAGCGATAATAACCTTGTGCTCGGCAGGGAAGCCAGGCCGTTCGGGAGCAGATCTTTAACACCTTGGAACTACTTTTTTTCCCTCTTACCCTCCAGTGACCAGTCCAAAGGGAAGAAAAGCTGTATGTGAAGGACTTAAGCAGACTAAGCCTGTTCACATCTCGAGGTCCAAAGCATTCAGCAAGCGAAGCACGTGCTTCGCCAAGTTCAAATGAGGATAATTTCAGAACATCTTTTCTAAAAACAACTTAAAATACCAGCAAACTTCTCACAGCACAACTAGAAAATGGTACTGAATTCCTTGGAGTTTTGGTTCATAAAATATCATAACACATAACTCCAGAATGTTATTTTGCTATTCAGTAGCGCATCTGACTTAAATATTCTCCTTAAGCTCCAGAAAGGCCATTAGCTTGTACTATGGAAGCTGCAGCAGCAGCATTTTTGGCCAACCAAAAGATAAAGTCACATCCTTGATTTTATTCCCACAAGTGCTTCCACTTGTTTTGGTGGGAGGACTTGTGGTAGCAAAGGTAATCACACGCTTGCGCACCTCATCCTGCATAATCCCTATTCTTTATTCCAGGCAGAACATGGAATATTAAATTCCTCTAAATACACAGAAAGCCACTGATGCTTTATTCTGGAGAGAAGGTGCACAGCTATTTTACGGATGTTTTCTTCAATCCAAAACGACAGATTTTGAGGACAGGGATAGAAGCAGGGCTGTTTGCAGCTCGGCTGCACACTGCAAAAGGACATTCCTTTGGGGAGAATAACTCAGCAATAAACAAGGAGAAAACAGGTTGCTGGTTAGTTCAGGATTACCTTTAGCAGACATAACATCAAGTTTCTCAAAACACTAAACCTGAGACAGTAACACATGATTTTTTCCTTAAAAATACACACTCAGCCTAACTTCGTATAGGGTTTATACACGAAACAGAGCTAACTCTGCGTCAGATGCTCCTGGCTGGATGCAAGAGCAAACTGCCCATATGGGCCAGGATTTTGCCCAGTTCTTTGAATTAAATTGCATCTATTTACATATACACAGGATTCCCTCTCACTGCTTGTTGCTAACTTTTTGGCACCAAAAACAGGGCGATAGGGGCAGTCTTGCATCCAGGATTACTCTATTTTGCCACCTGTTTCCCCAGGCAACTGCGTGTTTTAGGGTTTCCCCAACCGGTCACAGGCTCACACTGGTGCTATAGGTGCAATATTATGAGCATGCAGTCTAGGTGTTATGTTACCAGCACGTATTATATACGTGCTGTGTTATGTGCATGTGTCGAGCAGCACTTGGTACCGCGGGTGCAGCCAAACCGAGGTAAAAGCGGGGCCGAACGCGCCATGGCGGCAGCGTTTTGTCTCCTTCCAAACAGAAAATAAAAAAAGATCACGGAAACAAATCACAGAAGCTAGTCCTAAAAATACCGAGCAGCCTAACACCGCTTCCTTACTCAAACTCACTGCTATCTCTCAACTTTCGCTCCTGGCTTTATGGCTCTGCTGCTGAAGTTGGCAGCAGGGGGAAAACTGTCAAGTGCGGAGGGCTGTTGTGCCCTCCATTTAGGCCAGGCTCGTTGCCTCTGTCCCCAAAAAGATGCCAGAAACGGGGAAAAGGAAATAGGGAGAGGAAGGGAAAAGAGGGGTGAGGGGGGAACCATCTTGACAGGGCGAGGCCGCGCCCGGCCGCATGGCCCCCCGGGCTGGGCAGCGCTCAGCCTCCATCACCCTCCGCCCGGCCGCGGGGCCCGCTACCACCCGCAGAAGGACACGGGGAGGCTCACGGATGTCGAACGGGAAGAAAACGCCCCCAAAATGGGTGTTTTTAAGAGAGGCCTCCCACACGCCGCTGCCATGGCGAGGCTGTTACCGGAATGGGCTCTACCTCGTCCTGCTGCTGCAGCCGGAGCCCTCCGCGCGACACCGCCCGTGCCTATTGTGCTGCCGCTCCCATCGGCCGCAGCTCCGTCCCGCTCGGCACCTCCCGCGGAATGAGGCAAACAAGGCTGCGCCAGGGAGGGACCCCCGGGGGGCGGGGCTTTCCTCGTGACTGGCAGCCACTCGTAGCCAATGAGAAGGAAAGCCGGCCGGCCGGCAGCTGCGCTGGGCCAATGAGCTTCCTTCTTCCTCGCGGCTCCCCGCCTGGCGCCGTGACGCGGGCGGGGCGAATCGTGAGGCGAGGGGCGCGACCGGCGAAGGGCGGCCGGGGCGGGAGGCGGCGGCGGCACTGGTACCGGGACCGGCCCGGTCCGGCACGAGGACCAGGACCGGGCCCGAGGATCCGGCTCCCGGCTGCGGCGCTGGGGGCTGGCAGGCAAAGCAAGAAGGCGGCGAAGCGCGGGGAAGCCAGCGGAGAGGGGCCGCGGGCTCCTCCTGCCGGTCGGGGTATCCCAAGCAAGATGGCGGCCGCCGCCTTGGGGCCGTTAGTGTGAGGCAGCACTGGGTGCTGCCCGTGCGGGCCTGGCCAAGCTGGTAGCCAAAGGCAGCGAGTCTCGGCCTCCCCCGACCTAGCGAGCCAGGATGGTGTTTTTGAAGAAGACCTCAGTGATGAGAGGGTTTCCTCCAGGAGAGCTCAGAGATTCGGAAATGGGCCCCATGAACTTCATCCCCCTGGCAGGGGTGCTGCATTCGGACACTGATTAGGCACCTCAAAGATGGTATAGAAACACTCTTACCACGAGGAAATAACCCCTGTAATTTGTTACTATAGGAGGTCTGAAGAGCTGGAATACCCCCATGCTACATAGAGTGCTTGATTAAAACCCAAGAGTTGGAAAAAGACAAATGTTGCGGGTCCGCGCTAAAACTGTACCCAGAGCAGAACCACAGGGCGATAAAGCATCATCGTATAATAACATGTGTTTGTTCTTAGCATTCACGAACTTTTCCAGCCTTCTTGATAAGGGAGGAATAATTTGTTCTCCAGCTAAATGTTCCTGGTGACGGGAGATGGAAAGAGAGTTGATACAGGCTCTGCTCACGTGAGGCTTCCCATTTCCTTGCCCTTGAGGGTGTTGCTTCCACAGTCCATATTCTGACATGTTTTCTGGCATTAAAAATTAACAGGGCTGTTAATTCTTTCCTGGTACTTCAGATGATGCTAATAGCACGATGAATGAGCACTATGTCGTTAAAAGAAGCAGGGTTGCTACAGCAGCAGTAACAAAAAATATATGAACCTACTTAATAAAAACCTCCTTTTTTCATCATCATTCTGAGGCCTGTCATGAATTACGTGTTCGGTTGCTTCCCTCCTGCCCCAGCACAATGGTGATGGCTTGGAAGCAACCCTGAGTAATGTGATCCTGCACCTCTAAAAGCAAGAAAATTGCAAAAATAGCATGCAAGGTCACGACTTTGTGTCTCACTAAAAATAGCCTGAATGAAAAGCATTTTAAAACGCTACACTTAATAGCCAAATAGCGTAAATCAACATTGTTGTAAACTCTGTCGGTGCTTGGGGTTCCTTGCGCAATATATCTAGTGGACATGCAGTTCATCGCTGACGTAAAGTGAACAAAACTCTTTCTTGTGAAAAAAGATGACTATTTTAAAAGCTTAATCCTGTAAGAGAAGAGTCCCCATTGGTGGTATTTGCCAGGGCGGCAGGCTCTGAAATTCCCAGCAATTATTTCCAGTGGGAGAGAGCGCATGTCCCAAAAGGCATCTATCTGATCCCGATTTGAAGCTATACATGAAGAGGTTTTTTTATTTCTTTTTCTCCAGTGGTTTCTCACTTGCACTCTCTTAAAACTGTGCCATATTTCTTTTCAGCTTCCTGCTCTACTGATCATAGCTCTGTGTTGCTGTCTCTCCTCTAAATTACAGACTCTGAAACTTCCTTTTTTGTTTATCTTATGATGTTACTGATTGCAACCAAGTCTGTCTCATAAATTAAACAGAAGGCTTAAATAAATATTCTTTTTTTCCCCTATCCTTTAGATAGTTTAGTCTCTCCTTTCTGTAACAGTTCCAATTTTCCAAATACATTATTCAAAGCAATAGTACCAGACCAAAACTCAGTGTTCTTGGTTTATCTCACTGATACTGAGGGTGAGGAAAAAAAATAAGAACTTTGCTGCTCCCCTCGCCTAGATCCAGGGCCCTTTTCCTTCCCTCTGTAACTCTGCCTTGACATGCACATTATCACCCTCATAAATGTACTGATGGTGTAGCTATATACCTCTCTCTATATGTATATATATAAAATCACACAGCTGCTGAACTGAATTGGGAAGCTTGCATTAAGGTGCACATCAGTGTAACAAAAAACAGACTCTGGGTTATGCTGCACTTTACCTGAATTCCACGGGAAATGCAAGAAAGGTTATTTACATTTTTAACGTTAGAAAAAAGTTACAATAAAATGTGAATGCATAATTATTTAAGCATAGTCATAGAGATGAGCCTAATTAGTCTTATTTGCACCATGTTACTATAGCAAGAAGTGTGTGGTACCGTGGTACCTCAAGGCAAAGTCTATGAAGGGATAAAGCATCTCTTATTAGACCAATTCCACTAAAAGATACTCTCTCCGCAAGTCCTGCTTCTCTTGCATGTTTAGGACCGCACTGGTAATCACCTTAATGTTGTTTCCCTGATTTTGCTTCTTCTTCTGACTAATAACTCTGTTCTGTCTTTTAAAGCCAGGGCTGGTGTTTGCTGCCTTTAACCCCCCGGTGTAACCGCCTCAGCAGGAGCCCGCAACAGCCACGGGTCGCTTTGAGCCTCGAAGCTTTCCAGGTGCAAACACAGCAAACGAGGAGGAGGAGGAGGGCTGCCCTCTCCCGAGCGCGCCGGGTACGGCAAGTTAGCATCGCCTTTCATTTGTTTGATCAAAGAGAAATACACTGAAAGCTTGATCCTGAGCTCACAGTCAACTTAGAAACCTTAAAATTCAGTTAAAGAGGTGTCACTGAAAGTGAGTGACTGAGAAAAATAATGGTGAGCCATGCCGAGCAGCACACGGGAGTGGGGAAGGGAAGGCCCCGTGTCTGTGCCGTGTGTGCCAGGGCTGCCTGGCTCCTGCGGGGCACTAACCGTGCTAAGGACCAGCCCTGCAGGGTACCACAGGGACCACAGGGAGCCCTGCATCCCACAAAGCTTGAATGAAAGCTTTTTTTCCCTTTAGTCTGCCTTTCCCACAGTAAAAATTCTCATTTAAGTCTGCTTTTCCCAGCTCTCAGTTTTCACAGTACTCCCAAACTGAATAGATTTGAGGTCTTTAACCCTCTGTCGGATTTGACTAAAGTTGGCAGATCGGCTCAAAAGCTAAAGAGAAGAAGAGATTTGACAGAGGACTGAAGTGATCAACAGTTTAACATGACATAGTCATAAAGCAGCATTATAGCCACTGACACCCGCAACAGCTCCCCTCACGTTTGGATCCTTTTCTGCCTCTAAGGTCATTTATCATATGCTCTTATTGTTCATAGATTGCTAGCTGAATCACAAAACTCCATTCCTGCCATGGGAGAAGGCTGATTGTGGAGGGGGGGAAGCAGGTTTTTGCTCTGGACTAGCGTGCGTGGCGCTGCGGCTGGGCACGACTCAGTGCACGGGGGAGCCGGGGGCCAGCGCGTCGCGCTCCCCTCCCTGGGGGACAGGGGCGGCAGCTGCCTGCGCTACTTTTGGGGGCAACTTGGGCTAATTTTGGCTGGCTGTGCCTCACCGCCGTCCCGGTTTATGGGGGCCAGCCTGGCACCTACAGCCCGCCAGGCCAACAACGTGTGTAGCTCTACACATGCAGCAGAGCATGCGCGTGATCCCCCCTCGACTTCAATGCCTCTGCTGGACCTGCTTGGTGGTACAGGGCCTCATCGCAATTCACAGGCACCAGGGACGGCCACCGCCCCGCTGGCTGGACCCACGGCCGCCGCTCACTGTTCACGTGTGTTTTTGGCTCCCTGCAGAGTGCTTCATGTTATATTGACACTTGCTCACCTCGCAGCTCTTCTGCACATGAATAATGCAAATGGGAGCCTATTGGTGGTGGAGGGGGAACCTAAATTCAGTGCTGGGCCCTCTCCCCAGGCAGTGCCACTCGTGTAAACCCCCTGTGGGTTTGATTTCTGGGTTAATCCAGGCAGTGCGTTAGAAAGGACAAAACCCTGCTTTGCTCCGCTCTCCTGCAGAGGGCAATCCTGCCTCACCCGACACCAGTCACATTTCCAGGAGCTGCAGAAATCGCAAGTCAGTGATTGACCAATTTTAACCAAGAAACACAATTATTCCCTTTTTGAAGAGCTGCCTCTGGAGCCCCGGCCCTTGGCCCTCGGTGCCAAGGGAGGACTGCCCTGCGGGGCTGTGGTTCTTCGGATCCCAGACGCCCCTCGGGTCCAGCCAGTGCCCCAGCAAGGTCCAGCCAAGGCTGGATCCGTGGGCGATCCTGGCCTTTGTGTGGATATTTCAGCTAACACAGAGCAGGATGGGCAGGATGGGCTTTTCCATCGCTCAGCTGCTGCTTGCTGGAAGTAAAAAAGCACCGGTGCTGTCCTCCGCCAAAGGTAACCTTGTCTGTCAGGGCTTGAGCTTAGACCCATGCAGAAGAGAACTGTCAAAGCAAGGTGGATTTTGGAGACCTAAAGAAAGTTGTTTTGGTGGGAACAAGGAGGTGCTGGGTGTGCTGAAGGCAGCATGAACACACCTTTTCAGCTCAGAACTCCGTCTGTGAAATGCAGGAAAGCAACCAAACCCAAACGCCACAACTGCCTGTGCTGCCATGGAACTTGCAGGGGCTATGCAGTTTTCCTGGTGCTGCAGAGGAGCTGGAGGCGGGGCCGGGGGGAGGCAGGATGAGCACGGAGGCCCTGCAGGTGCTCAAGATCTTGCATTTTTACCCGCTGTTTCGTCGCTTTGGATTTAGCCATGCGCGAGGTTCCCGTTTTAGCAATACAGACTGTTGGCACAAGAGTCTGCCCGGGCTGTCGAAACCAGTTCTATGAAGTGCCCTCCCAGTGTAGAACTGTATCAAACTGGAGGTCATGAGCATGATATCCTAAAACCAGGCTTGTTTCTTCCCTCCATTCCCCCTAACCACAGAGCCAATCTCATGCAAAGGCTGTTTGCACGTGCTTCATCCCGGAGACTTGAGTAGCTCCGTTTAATTCCCAGTTTTTGCCCCAGCTATTTATACCACAGCACAGCCACACGTCCTAATTTGCGCAGGCACAAAGTGTTGCATCATTTGCTTTTGTTTCTGCTTAGGGATAACTTTCACCCTCACCAGAAAGGAGAGCTCACGGCAAAAGGAAAATCCTGAAGCGAGGTTTTACATTTTACTCCAAAAACATCCAAGCAATCGTTCACGTTGCTTCATGTGATGGGGAGCTCAGCGTCCTGGACAGCACCCGATGCACCATACAGAGAATCATCAAACAGTGAAATATTGCAGGTGCTAAAGGTATTTTAAGGTAGAGTCTGTCCTGCCAGAGCTGTGCTTGGGTATATTCGCCCCAAAACTTAACCAAAACTTCCACAGACTTCCTCAAGCACTTGCATATTTTTCCATGCGCAGTTTGCCACAGCAACTCCTTCCATCTCCTTTTGCTGCAATCGATTCTGCTGAACAACAAAACCCAGTGCAATGAGTTGTTGTGAGAAAAGGCTGTCTTTTTTAAGGCAGACTTTTCCTTTTTTTTGGACAAATACAACCCTACTCTGTGAGTTTAGTAATGTGATTGCTATAAAGTAACCCCAGCAGCTGCCTCATGGCAGCTCAAAACACCCTGCTGCTCACGGGCTCAGAAACGTAAGCTCCGCATTGGGATGACTGTTCTCTGGGATATTGTGCGACTTCAGATTCAAACTCTGCCTTTGAAAATACGAAACACCATATGGAATATCAGTCCTCTTCAATTCCTCTTAAAATCAATGGAAAAAAACCTACAACCCTCATTTCAGACCTGAATCACAACATGAGACATTATGTAGAGTTCTTATCACAAGCACATGAAAATGGTAGTTTGTGGCATGAATATGCGTTTGCTTTAGATTTAAAATAGATGGGAATGGCCATTAGTGTTGAGTCTCCAATAGCTCCATTTCTACCATTTGTTGACAATATTTTGTGGTTTCGCTCTGGGGTTCATAGGAAATACTTCCCAGGATGCCTGCAAAATCATATTTAAAAATAAGATGAAGTTTTTTTCCATTACTTTAATGGCAAAGCTCTGAAGATCTGTTTAATGCAGCTCCATGGTGTCCTACCAACTGCTGCGTCACAACACAATTATAAATAAACTACATTAAAAATAGCCGGATACTTGTGACAGGGTAAAGGAACCTCCTTGGGGCTGGTGACCAGAGCCCTGCCCAGCTTGGCAGCCGAGCATCAGCTTCCAGAGGCTCCGTTTCTCCCTCCAAAGCATCTTTAGCCACGGGCTGGTCCCCTCGCCACCCCCAAACCCCAGGCCACTGAGGTGAGGCCCAAGCTCAAAACCAGGGTGGTTCTTTATAAAAATAAGTAACACCACAAAGGAGGGGAGACTCAGGCCTTTAATTTTTACTGTTGTAGATGAGAAAAAATATCTGGCTTGTGAAGGGCTCAGCACGCGCAGGGAGCGACGTGGAGCCTTCGCAGGCGGCCCACGGGCTGCGCAGCAGCCGCGTCGGCGCTTGTCCTTGTGTAGTTCATGCTGTGTTTCCACCTTGTGCCCCCAAATCCCACTCCCCAGCAAAACACAAGTTTTCAAAGCGAAACTGATGCTTCCATGGCCACAATAAACAGAGTCCTGCAGGTTCCGGGCAAAGACACTCAAGTGAATGCAGCGACCCCCGTGCAAAGGCTTCTTGCTTCAGAGCATGTGACGATCTGTGGCCGCGGAGGACAACCCCGACGCGGTTGGTCACTGTTGATTCCCCAGGTCGGTCCCTCTTGATACTTAACGCAGTGGCAGCAGCACACTTTGCTGAACCAGAGCACTAGGAAAGGGAGCTCCTCTGCTCCAGCTGCCGCCCGCATCTGCCGCCGCTACCCAACCCCTCGCGTCCCTGCGTCCTCCTGCCGGGCCCTGCAGCTGTGCTGCCCAGGTGCCGGCAGGGCCTGGCCGCATCCCGCAGGATCACCCACTCCTGCGGAGCCGGGATCCCTCCCACCATGGGTAAAAGTGCTGAGCGTTAGTTGAGGTATATCAATAATCCACAGCGCCTGAAATGAGACCTCTGTCTCTCCCTCATGTCCTCTTTCCAGGCAGGAGTCGAGACCTTGTCAGGATACCTGGTGCCCCTTCACTCCGTGCTCCAGGCGCCACTTCCTCCCAATCCATCCCAATCCACGGAGCCCTCTGCCCTGGACGCATCCTCAGGGCTTGCACAGCAAATGCTGCTGCCAGTCAGTCGTCCAAGCCTCACGCGAGTTCTCTTCACATCTCGGAATATTTAGTAGATTGCTTGTTAAAAGAGTAGAAATAATCCCGATCGGAACCGCATTTAAACAGGGACCTTTGAGTTCCTAAGTACAGTAGTTTCTCTTGTACAAATGAAGCTCATGCCACTGTGCTGGAGAGCACCCTGACCACACTGGCAAGGAGAGTGAAGATTTCCTTTTGTAACACTAGCTATTTACATGTTTTCCATTTTAAAAAATTGACTAGCTTGATTAAATATAAGTATAGAACGTTTCTTCCATATACAAACTCTTGTTAGCTGATTAGTTACTAAGGTGCTCAGAAGTGTGGGTGAAA
This sequence comes from Nothocercus julius, assembly GCA_013398735.1. NCBI lineage: Eukaryota > Metazoa > Chordata > Aves > Tinamiformes > Tinamidae > Nothocercus > Nothocercus julius. The sequence continues at coordinate 2,117,643 of VZSV01000098.1, forward strand.
ACAGAAGTTACAGTAGCTCAGTCGTGTTTATACCTATTTACAGAGCAGCTGGTTCGCCAGCTGCCACCATCACATTCCAGAGGGAGCTGGAAGCAAAGTGCCCGGGAGAAACGTAAGTATCTGCTCTTCCAAGTGTGATCGTGGCCAAGTAGGAAATGCACATGTGTAAAAACCTAACGGCACAGGAACCAAGGAGACCTTCGTCCCTTGCGTGTAGGACCACCTGCATGAACTGACTATTTGAATACAGCTGCAGTTTCCAATGCAATTTTGTTCAGATGTGGGCTAAAGAGTACAGATTTCCAGTATGGAAACTGGAACTAATACGCGCAGTGCTCTGCCTGATCACTGTAATGCACAAACTGTAGCCATTTCTTTCCCTTCTCTGTGAGAAGGTTAGTAGTATTTTTTTTTCTCTTTTTGTAAGCAGTGGGAGGAAATGCCACGGAGAAGGGAAGTGACCTTGCTCATACTCTGTAGCTAGTGGGTGACAGAGGCAGCATCGTGCCCTGAACCCCCCTGTTCCTGGCTCCCTGCCCCGCTCCAGCCTGTACCCCAGAACGTGCTGGTCTGCTGGGCAGTTGCTGGCGACAGGATTCACAGTATAAGGTTGCTAAATACATGGTATTGGGCCCCAGAAGTACTAAGAAACTTCACAATTAGCCTGGTACAGCAGAAGGGAAAACTTATGTGCGAGGAACCAAATAAGGAGAATGTGTTTAGCAAAAATTTTATCTTAACCAGAAAAAAATCCGAAGTGGCTCATATACGGCAGGTCAAATTCCTTCCCCATTAGTATTCCCCAAGAGCTATTTTCTGTCTTGTGGCCAAGTTCTGCCTCTGGTTCCATTCTGGCCAGCACCATGGGCTAGAGGCAGAACACGGGAATGCCCCCGCACTGCTGCTCTCCGTGCAGACCGCACTGCGGCCCCTGCAGCCCTACGGCAGCGCAGCCTGGAACCTCTCAAAGCGGGAGGGCATCTGACCATGCTGAAAATGCTCATCAGTGTTCTCATTGTTTTAAGATGCTATACAAAAAGAAAGAGATGATGATTTGGCTTCCGTTTGTAAACTTATCACGGACTGTCATCTTTTCTACTGTGCATTTAAGTTCCAAACCAGTCCCCGAGATTGCAAGGCAAGATTGTTAAGGCAGTATAAGAAACCCAGTATTTCATTCACACCTCTTGATTCCCTTAAATGTATTCCTAAGGCATCAAAAGGGCATGCGGTTTGTGCTTGCCTTTTCAGGAAAAGGCATTCGGGATAGTGTAAAAAAATGGATCCTTAAGGACAGCCTGAAGCTGCTTGGCACCCACTGTCTATCAGGAACGGACGAGAAAGTGGCGTTTCCCGCGTGCGGTGCTTCACCATCGCTCCTTCTGGTACACTTCTGTCTGTACCATGTCACCGGGGTGCTCCGCAATGCAGGCCCCGTTGATGTCATTGAGCTTGTTGTCTGGAAGATCCTCAGGTTTTGTGCAAAGTTGCAGTGCCCTGGAGATGAAGACATCCAAGTCAAACTCAGGGTCTGTTGCAGTGCCTACCTCCTTGGATTCCTTGTGGAGATGGTGAGGAGAAGATGGCAGGCTCCGTTCTTGAATCTCAGGAAGGGGACTGGGGCACTCAAGACCCACCTGTGTGCTCTTCACCCACTGAGCAATCTCCAGAAAGAGGTTGGAAGGTTCTTCTTCCAGGGCGAGCTCAGCTGTGGGTGCTATGGTAGCTCTTTTCCAGTGGGATAAATCTAAAATCAGCTTGGGCTCTGAGTAATGATGGGGCTTATTGTCTCTCCACAGCAATTTGTCCAAGTAGGAAGGTGACCCCACTTTGTAATCACATGATTTCCCACAATCAGCATCAAAAACTCTGTCCATTGATGAGTGTGATAGTTCTAGGAACCTCTCTGAGCTGCTCTGTGAATATTTCCGTGGATCGACTTGTGCTTCTTCAGCAATGGACTCAGACCCTGCTCGTGGGTCTCGCTGGACCTCATCCATGTCGTGGTATTTATCATGTCTCCACTCCAAATCAGAGGAGAGGCTGACCTGATACCTGAGAGAGACACACTTCTGTTAGACACGCAGCCTATGGCTTCCTTAGAAATATCAACGCTCACATTGTAGTGTTCACACTACGACCTCAACTATTCTGCATTTACCTGCGGATCTCAAAAGTTCCTCAAAACTAATATTCAATCAAACGACAGCAAAACCTTTTGCAATATTACAGAACTTCTCCTTGTGTGTTAAGGCAGGGGTCTGCAGAACATATCAAGAGAACTTGCCTAAGCTGCCTGGAGGGGACAGTAATGGGGATAAAAGCCAGTGGGCCAAATTGTCTGCCCCTTCATTTAACTGGTGCTCACATTCTCTCCATTTAGGATTAAATCACGATTAGATAATCTTGATAATCAAACTGTAAGATGATTATTAAGAGTTGTTCACAGCTCAGAAATGGTCATAGACCGACAATATGAGTGCTCCTCATCCACTGCAAGAGAAGGAAGAAGAGATCCGCTTCAGTCCCCCCGGAGACTGGACATCACCAGTTTACTCTGATGCAAGGGTCTGAGAGCATCCCTCAACTATCACCTAACTGAGCACTAACTCCTCAAACCACTCATAATGACCTCCGTTGCAATTACCTGCAACACTCATATTCTGATACAGTTTTCAAAGTGGCCAGGTATTCTCTGGCTCCTAATGGAGCTGCCTTTAAGAGATGTGTTATCCCATGCTTTGGGGCTGTGTTTTTTTGGTAATGAAATGCTCTTGAGATGTCCCATAGCACACAGGGGAAACCATTTCCCATTTCTAAAACTCTTGGCTTGTGTGGCAAAATTTATAGTCCAAATCTCTCTGAGGGTGGTAGGACTGACTGCTTGTTGTGGCACACGGGAAATACAGAAGCAAAGAGGTGGAAGGGTGGCACAGTGAGCCCGAGCAGTCGGTTTGCTGCTCTGCTCACTGTAACTGCCATGGACACACTGAAGACATGCCAAGAAAAGTGTCCAGGTTTCCTCTTTATTTCATTTACTTGGTTGTTCCCCCTGAAACTTGTTCACTCTAGCAGAGAGATTAATAATAGCAAGTGAATGGGATTCTCCCAAGTGAATGGGATTTCTTTAGATTATTTTTTGAATGCTGGTGAAATGCAGTGGATTAACAAGGTCTGGAGACTCGACCGCTACCCCGAGAGGAACCTTGCTACAGGCATCCTCAACCATTCACACTGCTGGGACTGCAGGAGCTCTACAGAAAAGGGAACACAGATAATTCTTAGCTACTTCCGTCCTAGCCTGCACTGGTTGCTGGGAAGGGCCTAGTAATTGTGATAATGATCTAGGACTTAAGAGACTTCAGGTCTTTGATCTACTCTAAACTACCCACATGACTTTCAGCAAACTATTTAAAATTCAATCCAGTATGGATTTTTTTCCCCAAGAACCCTGGAACTGTGGTCACTGGGGCTTATGCACCTTGAAAAGTGATGGATACAGAGCTCCAAATCAGACCTGCTCCTGGAATGCTGCAAGAATTGTATTACTCTATACCTAGAGTTAATGTACAGAAGATGGAGGGAGAACCATAGTGTTATTTAAACACATGCAACTGGACTGAAGCCAACACAGTCTGTTAATAAAACCAACAGCAGAGAAGCACCCAGTAACCTCCTGAATGTGCAGACCCCGAAGTGGAAATCAGTGACAAAATCTGCACGGACTCTGACAAGGTGCAGGTGGAGTGCGAATTGCAACGTGGCATAAATGAGGAAAACCCAGTGTCCTTTGCAGGTGCAGAGCATGTATTACTGAACCAAACTAACTGCAGGTCCGAGACTTGCCAGTCAAACTTCACCTGAAAACTTCCGGGGAACACGTAGTCTCGAGGCCAGCCCTGGATACTGTACCTGTCCCAGTTAGACATCTGGCTCTGGTTGGCTTCCATCAGCAAAATGTCATCAATCTCATCCTCAATCCGGAACGGGTGCTGAGACACTGGTTCATCCTCCGGGCATGAATACGGGCTCAGGTAAGGATGCTGCAGGCCCATCTCGGCCGTTAATCGATCCATTGGGTTAAATGTCAGTATTTTCTCCAGAAAATCAATAGCTGTGAATCACAGAGAAACAAGCTCACTGATTCCTCAAAAGCCAGACCAGCCTCCTCCCCGGGAACAGCCAGAGAATCCCCACAACACATCCAAGAAGGCAGGGAATGAATGGCGAAGTCCCACGTGCATCTCGCACGGGCACGCTGGCCCTGCCGCACACCCAGCGCTCTCCCCTGTGGCTGCTGTGTTTGCAGGGCAACAATTTTGCAACCTACAGCTTTTAGCACAGCACAGATGATACACGTTCTACCCAGCACTGGCACCCAGAGCTGGAATCACACCCGATGAAATCCATGTGGATATTGGCAGAATTTGTGTGTTGTCAGGATTTTAGGCCAGGCTTTCAGATCCATTCTACAAGCACATTCCCTTTCAGCCAACTATTTCACATTTGTACAGGAACAGAAGTGGAATTGGATTTAGAGAGCAATTTTTAAAAAGTCTTGGCATGACCAACACTCTGAAATTATTTTGCCTGTTAATATTTAAAGAATTCTGACTGCCTAAAATTATTTTACAAAGACTGTGGACAGTGAAATCTTTTGATAAGGAGGAGAAAGGGAATTAAAGTGCAATTAAAGTGGCTTGAATTAAATATAAGCACACAAGTTTTTTTTTTTTTTTTTTTTTTTTTTTTTTTTTTGAGATTCCTTTTGCTCAGGTTATGTGAGAAGATCAAATCCTGCTATTAAAGACAATGCTTTCTGAGATGATTCTTGGCCTATGGAAGGGCCCCTTAGTGTGCAGATAATACAACTAGGCATGTGCCCTTCTTCAGTTAGATCTTTTCATTGTACCTCCAGAAATATCCCCAGTAAAAATGAAATTGCATGGATTGGACCTTTTCTTTGTGCTAAAGAATTTCCAAGGGTCTAAAATCACTCAGGCCATACCTATTGCCTCAATGCTTAAATATTAACCAATACCCAATTGTCTCCCACTGGACTATTTTATTGCTTGGATTAATTAAGTCGGATGGAATCCATCGCTTCGTAAGGTCACTGACTTCAGGCAAGCAGCATGGTGGAACAATATATTATGAGTTCAGGTCACGCAGGCAGGACAATTTCAATGAATTATGTACGCAGTGCAGGTGACCTTTCTTCCCGCAGTAATGACAGGGAATAAATCCATTTAATTCTTACTGGAAGCTGACGTAGTCTCTAGATACGCAGTGCTGATGAGTATCACGACTGCCGAGCACCTCTGACGGACCCTTTCAATAAGAGCTACGCGAGTGAACACGAGCAGGGCTCACACACAAAGCAATGTCAAAGCAAACGCACCCTCGCGCGTCGCGTGCGGTCAGTGTTGCTTGGAGGGCTGCCCTGGTGCGTGGGTACCTCCCACTCTACCTTGACTGCTTGGTTTGATGCCACCCGGTGAGGTGGGGCCACTGGCAAAACTGCCGACGCTAAAATTCGGACCGAAAAGCTGCAGTTGGCAGCCCCCTCGCAACGACACGGTTTAGGTTGCTAGCTTTAGCCGAAGGAGGGAACTGACTGGAGTGGTGAGCAGTCATTCCAGGCCACAACAGCCCGGAGACAAGTGACTCCCAGCTCCAGTCACACCAGAGTGCTCTGACAAAGGTTTTGCCTCTAGCAACCATCTCAGGGAGTTCAGACATGCGTGGAGTAAGGGCATTTATTTTCTTGTAGTATCCGATTTCATTCATCCAGGAAGCACAACAAGAAAATGAACAAGGCTTTGAAAATAACTTCTGGGCGGAAATCTCCCGGCTCGAGGAGAGCCATGTGAGTAGTGCAAAGCAAAGCTGGCTCGGGGGGCTGTGCCGTGCCCGGGAGAGCATCCAAGATTGGAGCTGTGGTTGCGCGCGCAGCTTCAGTGCTGGACAAGGCTCCTTCCCCTCCGCAAAGCCCCGGCCGGTCCCCACGGTCCTCCCTCACATCTCCTCCAGCTCCACCACGCATCTTTCAGGTACCACCACAACACATCCCTCAAACTCCCCAGCACTAGTGCACCTTCCCTTGGAGAACAACTCCTGTCACCCGCTGAGGAAGCAGGTTTGCAAGTGAGGCAGCGGTGGCCGCGCGGCCACGAGGACGTTGCCCAAGCCACCAGCACACTCTACGGTACCTTCGCTGTTCACCTCGGGGAGCAGCTTGCGCAGCGGCCTCCTCACTTCCCACGAGCTGCTGATGAATGTGGGCATCACTCGCAGCAGCTCCTCTTTGTCCTCCTCGTGGATGACGGGGATCGTCTCCAGAATAAGCTGCATCTGTTCGAGCTCATGTCCGCCTAAACAAGCAAAAACAGAAAAAAATCCCAGCAACTGCTGTTGGGAAAGATTTTTTTTTTTAAATCCTTCTCCTTGAAGACGCTTTTCTCCCCATTTTCCTAAGCGTCCCCCAGAAGAGGCTCGCAGGCAGGGACGAGGCAGAAGCAGTCGTGCCGGCGGAGTGGAGCGCAGCCAAGTGCCTAATTAATGAAGGTTAATCCTATTCTTTAGCACAGTATTGAATTTGACCAAGAGCTCTGCAGGCAATTTCCAGCTTCTTATGTGTACAAAGAAGCTGCCTGGCATAAATACCAGCCGCGTTATCGATCTCCCGTCCGCCAGCAACGCCGGGTATAAATACTCTGTCCCCAGGGCTGGGACTATCCATTAAGACAGTGAGCTGTGCAGAGCGGAGGAACCAAGGGGGATTTTCACGTTACCACGCACGTTCCTCACTGTCTGAGCGACCGTTTTCCGGCAGCTTCGCTCACCAGCAGCGCATGGTGACCTGTGCGAGAGGAACAGGCCTCCTCATCGGGAGAAATCACATTAAGAAAACAGAAATTTGCAGAACGGTGAAACTAGAGATGACAAACAGGGAACAAATGCTTCCCATTCTCAGGCTGATTCCCAAACTGGGATCAAAATGATTGAAAAACACAGGAATAAGATGCAAGACATCGTTATCACGCTAGAGGATTACAAGCTCAGCTTCACACGTGTGGTGCTGAAAGGAAGTTCTCCCCCTAGGCTTGCAGGCAAGTCTAGCACGACCACCCAAGCCCTGACAGACCTCCCTGTGTCCCACTGACCCGTGGAGAGCGTCACCATACGGCTGCCATAGCCGAGCAGGGCCCTGGCTATTCCCACCGAGGCCTTCAAGGAGAGGAGGCTCTTCTCTCTCTTCTATTTCTTCCACTGATGCTGCTTTTGGATATGTGGTCGCGAGCAGAGGGGAGGGAAATCACCGGAGGGAGCTGTGAGGCACTTGGTGCCGGCGCAGGAGGCAGCGGAGAGCAGACCCGAGCAGCTCCCGCTCAGCCCCGAGCGTGGCGCCCGCCCGGCCGCGCTGCAGCCGCTGCGAGCCGACCCACGGCACGGCTCGGGTTTTACACAACTGCCACATTCTCAGGCCTCCGTTTTGCGGGCAGAAGCTCTGCAAACTGCAGCTCTCTGGCCAGAGGGCCTCCCCTTGCAGACAACACGGGCATATTGCCCCACTCTGGGGCTCCTGAGCGGCTCGTTTTTATTTACGGGTATAGAAGTAGGCCAGAAGAAACGGGCACAAAGCCAAGAGCTTCCAATAAAAACGCTACAGACCATCCTTAAAGAAACCTCAAAAGGATTATGTGGTTTTGACACTCCGGTTTGGGTCTCTACCCATTAACCGGATCTCCTGCCATCATCTGGGGGCTTGTTAAGCCCTTGCAAACTAATGGAGAGCAGAGAGGGGACGCTGCACGGAGCACCTCCCGCCGAGCTTCGCTCTGCCGCGGCCTCTCGCACAGCAAGCAGCCGCAGGGTCCGTGCCCCCGGCAGGGATGGGCTCCATCTTCACTGCAGCAACGTGCAATACCGACTTGCCCTTCTGACTATTGCTGCTTAAAGCAGCGATGAAAAAAAAGTATTTTGAACACCCACTGAATCTCAGCTGAAGCAGATACCTAAGAGAGGCATATGAATCGCACCCTGCACCTGCCCTCCTCTCTGCTTGACCACGAATTCAGGGAGCTTTAAGGGATGGGCTCCCCGTGCTCCGCATGTCCGGGGAAGATGGAGACTGTGTCCCGAGGGGGCTGCTAGTCAAGTTTCGAGGCTCCCTGGGGACTGCAGTCACCCCGTGGCTTGTCCTCATGTCTCCCAGCAGTGACCACAGGCATCACCCACCCGCCCCAGCGCCACTTCCTAGCACGTTGGTTTTACCTCCTTGGTTTCTCTCCCTGAGATCTGACGCTGAACAACTTGAGGTGAGGTCTGCCTTCCCTGGGGCTTTAGTTGAGCAGCTAAATGAATAAGTAACATGGACAGCAGGAGTGCAGCCAGCGCAACAGTCACTGAGCGCTGCTACACCTTGACGTGCCGGGAAAGTGGAGCCCAACAGCAGCTGGAACATGTCCCAAGGAGGCGGCTGAGGCAGCCCGGGCTCCTGCAGCATTCACAGCAATTCCCCCGGACCGGGAAATTTCTGCAAGGGGAAACTGAAGCCAAGGGGGAGGAAGGAGAGGGGGGCAAACAGCAGAGCAGTCCTCAAGATCTCTAAATGATCCCGACTCTTTAATTTTCAGCTGTCACAAAAGGAAGATGGAAGCTGCAAGTGGAGCGCAGGAGCCTGGCGGAGCGGCTGCACTGAGTGTCGGTGCCGCGACACTTCTGAGGAAAGCGCTCCCTCTATTATTAATGGAGCTAATTATTTATTTACACGACTCTGCAAGCAGCTGCTTATGAAATGTGCTAGATCCTGTCATTCAAAATACTAATCGGCGCCAGTAGCAATAACGAGGAGCAGCAGCGTGGGGTCCGCGGGGAGGCAGGTAGCTCTCTGACAGCCAGCCAGTGTCTGCTTCCTCCTCGCACAAACCACCCCGGGTCCCACCTTGGTACCCAGCTCGGAACTGCCCCTTTGCTCCTCGCGGAGGCATTTTTGGAAATGGGCTGAATGAAGATTTGTTTTTCAAGAGCACCAGGATTTATGCTGTGCCAGTAAATCACACAGTCCTTCCTGATGCTTTTTGCCTTTTCTTTACAATCCTAGTACCTGCTCATGTGGGAATCCTGCAGCTTGCCAAATTTGCGCAGAACTAGGGTCAAAGCTGGGGAGGACCACAAAAAATCTCAGCTTCAGGACACTTCCAGACAGCCAGTCCCAGAGGAGCAGCAGTCGCCCATGCAATGATGCCCATCTTTCTCTTAATTCCTGCTAGACACAAAATCCCTGACCTCAGGGTCCAGACATAATAGCATAAAAGTCAACTGAGTTACTCTGATGTAACTGAAGAATGAGACCTTTCTGCTAGATGCTAATATGGACAGGCCCAGGCAGCTGGGCAGTGTTTTAGGGCCCACGCTCCTCTCTGCAGCCTGGGAACGGCTCGCAGCAAACATGATGAAGCAAGTGCGTAGGGCTCGGTGGAATATATTTGATTTTACAGGAGGGTTTGACACTAATTCATTTTTTACTACGGCTTTCACAGCTATCCCTGAGCAGACTGCAGGGCGATGCAGTGCTGCAGTCGAGCTCTTCACAGCAATCAGCTCCTGGCGAGCTTCTTATCGCTCCCGGCATGAAACTGCTCTGGCTGCAATCGTGCAGTGGCATTAACATGTTCTCCCTCAAAGAAAAGGCATATATATATTCAAGATACCAGTCACAGCTTAGATCCACTGCACAGAGCACAAACCTCTTAGCACAGGACCACGTTATCCAGTTTTCCATGCTATCACACTCTTGTAGGCATCTTCTCTCCTAACAACAAGCTTCTATTTCTTGTTGAAAACCCAATAAGAGAAAAAGATTTTGTTGTTTCAGCAGAATTGCTCTTTTTATCTTTTTTTTGGCTTGTGTTATCAGCCGAACCAGCAGATCTCACACAAACCTCGGGGCTCTGCACGGTGCAGACAGATCTAACCACATGGAGGAGACCCAGGTGGTCCTGGCTGTCCAAGAAAGAGGAATTCCCTCTGCTGGGCCATAGTGCCACCCTCGACAGGCCTGGGAGGCAAGGAAGGAGGCAGGGAGAGACAAACCCATTAGCAACGTACCGGCAAAGAGCATCCTTCCCGTGAGCATCTCGGCCAGGATGCAGCCGGCCGCCCACATGTCGATGGCCTTGGTGTAGTTGTTGGGCGAGAGCAGCAGGCGAGGGGAGCGGTACCACTTTGTCACCAAGCCCTCCGAGAGGTAACCCTGTGAGAGCAGAAACAGAGACATCAGTAACTTCGCAAGGCAGTCCTCACGCCCTGCCCCTGGCTGCTGAGTCTCCTGCAGAGATTCCAGCACATAGGATCCTGCAGGATTCTGGCACACGGAATGCTCAGCGGGAGGGCTCTCATTTTACCCGGAAAGAGGCCAGAGGCAGATTTCTTTACTTATTTATTTATATATTTTCTCAGCTGCCAAATGTCAGGTAAGACAATGTCAGAGGCTGCTCCCGCAGGGCTGCTCCTGCCCTCACTTGCTGGACAACAAGGACGCTCACCGAAATGCTATGTGGGCCCCAACAGCAATTTCACTTTATTGTAAGAGGACTAAAACACACACATGAATCTACACTCAGTCGCTTGAATCATTTTTATTTAAGCATGTTCTTAACGGCTCTGCTGAACGGGGCCCTGGCTCTAACTTGCCGGTGCCCAAGGGTCGCTTTGTCGGCTCAGGCCCCTTGAGCACCGCGCTTGCTGCTCCACGCTTTGTCAGCCTGCAATTTTCTGCTGTTTTTAATTATAGTTAATGCCATAGCCATAGTCCCTCCACAGCTAACTAACTGACTGCAACAGCAAGGTATAAAGCAAGTAACCTAAAAACCTGAGTGAGCCCAATTCCAAGCCTGATAAAACTTAGTATTGATGCTGAAACTAAATTTTTAAGCAGTGTGATGTCCCCGGGGGGGGGGTCCTAGGAGAAGCCAGGCTTGATTTGGCCCTCAGCAATGTACCTGGCTGGAAACATTCAGACCCAGCAGCAACCCCGTAAATACAAGCAGAGCTACCCAGCGTGCGCATCCTGACGGAGCAATAGAGCTGAAAAGGCCGTGACAGTAACGTCTAATCTCACCAAAGGGAACCGCGGCTAAATGAGAAACCCTGTTAGAGATCAATGGGAAGGGGCAGCCAGAAGGAGTGGGATTGAAAGCCCAGGGGAAATCCCCACCATCTATCAAGGAAAAGACTTCAGACACCCCCTAAAGAGTCAGATGAAGGAAGGTCTTAGGAACAAGGTCTTCTTTACAGAAGTTAATGCTGTTTCCAAACACGGGAATAAAAAGACCCCACAAACTTTGGACTTTGTTCCGATTTTGTTCTCATAAAGTCTAAAGATCCCATTTAAGATTTATTATTTAGAAAATTCCATTTTTACTGGCTTTGTTTTTACTTATTTCACTGTTCCGTGCAGGCCATCGGAACAGTGTGCAGGTGACATCGGAAACACCGTGTCTCCCACTCCAGCGTGGCACTGCTCCAGCCAAGAGAGTCAGCACTACGCAAGCACAGCTTCTCAGTCTTGATTTCTGTTCGGCAAAAACATGGGAGCTTTCATTTTGCTGCCCCATTTGGAGCAAAACCAAATTCAGAGCCAGGTCTTTCCCATAAGTCAGATGTGTTCCTTGAATCCTTATTCCTGGGAATTCCTTTATTCCTGTGGTGGTAACGGGCAGCTCAGAAACAAGGCTGCTCCCAGGACCGCTAACGCTCTGGACTCCTAGCACACCAGGCAGGCTCCTCCACTGCGACCCCTCCGCGCGCTCCCAAAAAGCATCAGCACAAGCAATTCAGCTCTTGCAAATCTCCACTGGTACTACTGGAACGAGTCCGTTTGCCTACGAAGCCAGGGGCCACAGGAGCAAATTGGTAACTGAGAGACATTGGTTATGGGGGCCAGCAGACACCTCGGCCAAAGAGCTCGTACCCGCGTCCCTGCTCGCCGTGCCCCGGCCACCCGGCCCCGTGCCCAGGGCTGCGGAGATGTCCGGGCGCCCTTGTCTCCACAGGAGTCAATGCCCCAAAGCCCCTGGGCAGGAAGAGGGCCCAGCAAGCCAAGGAACGGCAGCCTTGGCACTTACCACTCAGGGCCAACACCAGCATCTGCTGGGATCGAGGGCATGCTAGGATACTTTTTTTTCCAGCCAAACTGCAAGAGCAGTTGACGCTCACAAATGATAAGAGGTTTATAATTTTTCTATTCCCTCCACGTGGATTTTTGTTCCAATCTCCAAATGTGCGAGTTGTCAAGCTTTTAATCAAAAGGCTTTCTTTTCAAAGAACATTTTAATTTTTGTCTTTGTAAGATAAGCTGTAATTGAGACTGATTAGCTGAGAATTTATGCTAGTGGCTCATTTGATGCTGCTGTACTATTGCTGTTATATTATTGCTAATGTTGTTGAATCAGAATGGGCACAAAAGCCCCAGAGCATTATCGCAGCATCGAGGTTATCAGATCAGCCCCAGCCATTATTTACAGTAATGGAGATCTCAGTATTTATTGGAAAATCTTCAGAAAACAAACTCTGGGGAGAGCGATTGGGGGGGAAATTCTTGTCACACGTATCTGGGCCCTCCCTCGCTTCCCATGGTGTTTTTCTTCTGGGCTTTGGGTTTCCTGCCCTTCTCATCTCCCTCAAGCTTCTCATTTTTGGCCCGTTCACCTGGTGGTTTCGCCTAGTGGCCTGAGCAGACACAGACCTGCTTTGTGACGGTGGCCGAGGTTTTGGTTCCTCATCAAGTGAACAGCAGCAGGGAGCGACTCCACGCAAAGAAAAGAAAAAGCAGCTGTGCTTTCTGAAGCCTGTCTTCAAAAGCAGCTTGTTTCAATCTCTAAAATTTGTTCAATACAGAGCGAGTTGCTCCATTTGTCTGACTCCTCCTAAAGCAAACTCTGCCAAGTGAAGGTTACGGGTTGACTGCATCACCAGAAGCACCCAGGGAAGTGATGAGCTGAGTTAATTTTGATGAGGAATAGCTACAGCATCATCTAATGGCTGGAAGTTGAAGCTAAACCAAGCTGGACTAGAAGTGAGGTGCAAATTTTCAATCCTGAGGGTAATTCCCCACAAGGAAAAAATCCAGGGAGGGTTAATGGATTCTTTTGCCATGGGAAGCTTTAAAATCAAGATCAGATTTTAATTTCCATGATAAATTCTCCTTTTACTACAGGTAGAGTCTTAGAAACAGACCTAATTGCAAGGAAATCCAAGGACTGACTCTCCCTGCGGACATTTTCCCACGGGAGATGCTACATGTCGGGAACCCGCAGCACCCGGCAAACTCCCGGCCGGAGCAGAGCGAACCGCTTGGGTAGTCCTCGATGGCAAGAGCCCAACAGGCCAACGGTTGCTAATATTGTGGCCTAGAACCTTACAAACTTTTAAACATAAGAACAAGCTCCTGCCCTGCCATCTGGAAGAGGAATTATTCATTATCTTATGGAAAACCAACCGGCAGCCTCTGCACAGCGTGATGCCGCTAGTGTCCTCGCAGAAATCCATCACAATGTGGCTCGAACAAATGTGTCTAGGAGCATTTCCCTCCTGCCCAGTATTTTTCCCAGAGCTACACTCAGCTCCGCTGGTGGGGAAAATATTATCCTATGATCTGCATGGTCGCAGGAGGCTGGAAGGAGGATTTAGATAGAGACGGGTTAGATAACGGCGTTATGTTTCCACGCAACATCCCAAGCCTTGCACAACGGCAGCAACACTGAGAGCGCAGCCAGCTCTTACCCCCGCAACCCTTTTCAGGCTGGCTCCCTTCTCTCCTGCCTTCTCACCGGCTGATCCCGCTACGGCTCTCAAAAAACACACACAGAGCGCTATTAAAAGTTAAGGCAACAGCTGGGTGGCTACGGCTTTCCTGCAGAGCCTTCAATACCCCGGGCTCCTCACTTTGCTGCCTCTCAAGCCTTCTCATGCTCCATTTTTTGCAATTTTCAAGTATCATTTTCCTGCTTCTCCACGGCTCCTATTTGCAAGGCGACTATCATGTGTAAGAGCTGCTCAGACAAAGTACCAAAGCACTATACGTAGGATGGGCATCGAGATCTATCAGCGAGCCTAATAAAGAAGCTGAAAAACAAAGAAAAATGATGTTTTTCCCCTTAATCTTTCCACAACATGGATTTTGTGCATTGTGTTGCTTCTGACATCAGAAAGAAAAACCATTTTGGAAAGAGAGGTGATGGCACTAAGTGCACTGCATTTGCCCCATGTCCCCATCATGGATGCTTCTCATGCCCTACTGGACCAGTCCAAGCCCTGAGCGTATGGAGTGGAGCTGAGATGACCCAGAACCCCGGTGTGGAGCAGGACAGGTCTCGGACGTGCTCCAAAATTCCCATTGCGGCGGGTCAGCCCTTTCCTTTTGAGCACGACTCTGGAGGGGCGACGGAGCGCCCGCCCATTCCAGGCTGGCGCAGAATTCAAGTCCACGCATGTCCTCGTGGCCCTGTGTGCGGCTGCAGTGCTGGTTGTGCAACACCCAGCGCACCTGCAATTTCACAGCACCGGTAACAACAGCCGTCTTCGTGTCTGCCTGTTCCTCTGTCTGTTCCCCACATGCCAGTCCAAGGAGGGGCCAAGGTTTAAGGAACAGGGTCCCACGGAAGCCCTGCGATGTCCCCGAGAGCTGCAATTGCCCAGCAGTGACACAGGCTCCACAAAAGCTCCGGGTGCTTCTCTAGCACGGACAGGAGCGCCGCGAGTTGTCCCTGGAAGCGGGAAAACCCTCCAGGACCCCCCGTCCCTGCTGTGCCAGGGGCTGTCAGCTCTGCTTCTCCATGCAGGGCACGGAGAGCTGAGAACCAAACACAGCCTCCAGCAGCAGCCACGGCCCCGAATCCGCTGTGGAGAAATAAATCCCAGAGGGAAGCTCCCCTCCCGCCAGCGTTAGTGATTCATTGCTCTTTATCCCAGTGTTTAAACCATGATTTTGGTTTCTTGCTTTACCTGCTGCAAGGCGAGGGTGCTCGAGTGGTACCTGGATATAAGGGCACAAACGTGGACGGCTCCCCAGGAGGGGCTGGGCGCACCAGCAGCTCCACACAAACCAGCAGCCTCCGGAGACACATGGACACCGGCAGGAGAGGGAAAGGAAGGGAGCAGCACAGGGCGTCGAGGCCTGCGGGATGCGAGATGCTACAAGGGACATTGCAGAGCAAGGCAGAGCACTTTGAGGACAAAAAGGAGATTCAGGATGAATTCAGTAAAGAGGGGAGCTGAACAGAGGGAAGCACTCGACCTTGGCTGCATTTTACATAACGATAAGGATCTTCGGGAGGCTTCATCGGTACCGATATCTTAATTCCAGCTGCTCCTCTGCTGCCCGTTTGAACTCCACGTAGCACGGCAAAGCACTGAGACCATAAAGAGCGCTGACAGGGGGAGAAAGGATTAATTTGGAGATGTTCTGGAGGAATAAGCTGCAGGATTAATGACTCCCGGGGGGATGAAAATAGTGAGAAGGAAGAGAAAAAAAGGCAGCGGAGCTGTATGGTGACAGCATGAGCGAAGGCACAAGGCAAAAGGAGCAGCAGGAGACCCAGGTGACCATCCCCTGGGTTTAGTAGCCTTTGCTACTGCTAGATCTCATAAAATGTGCCCTAAAGTGATGTTTGCAAGCATGTGAGCACTCCGGAAATTTAGAAAAAAATACATATTTTTTTTCTTCTGAGAAAGAAATGAATTTTAAGCCTTCAGGTCTAACTGGCCTCTGAACATGTAGCCCCAGATCAGAATGTGAACTTTGCAACTTGAAATTCATCCTCTAGGTTATTTGGGAACGTCACATGAACTAATGCTCATCAGTCACTCTAAAAACACGGAGAAAGGGTCTTCACTGGCGAACACATGATGAACGGCAGGAGAAATGAAGGAAATTCGCTTTGCTTTGGAGCTGAACAAGAATTCCCAGGGTTTTCCAGGGCAGCTCAGCACAGGAGCACACTCCCTCTCCATACACGATTATCCCGAGTAAAGGGCTGCCCGCTGCAATTCACGTACATAAGACAGGTGCCAGCTAAAGACTATAATTCAGCCCACCTACACCTTCACAAAAACCAGTCCCAGGCTACTGTCACTGCTGCTTGCTATTTTAACATGTGGCAGGCTGGTTTCCAGGTTCTTGGGATGTGAGAACCATCGGCTCAGAAGAGCTGTAACTGTTTGGAGGACACACAACCTGCAACCGGTTGTGTGGACAGCGTCCAGGCATCAGGCTGCACATTCCAGGTACAACAGACCACAAGGGGGAAAAACCCGAGCACTTAAGATGTATTTTCCTGCCACAAAGATTTGCAAGCAAACTCTCACACGAGTGCTGCAACTCTGCACTACCTTCGGTGGTTCGGATCTACTGGATCTTTTTAGCAATTCATTACCCACAGAGCATCACTTAATCTACCTGGGGGCAGCTGGCAGCAGCAGCAGCCGGGACACAGGACTTTGCTCCGAGCGGGCCCACCTGGAAGCAGGACAGTAGCTCAGCAGCTTCAAATTCGGAGATGCCTGGGGGTTTCTCCCCTCTTGCTGGTGCAATGAGCTTGCAAGGAAAACCAAGGTTGAAAGAGAAGCACGGGCAGGAATGGGTCTTTCTCAGTCATCTGAGCAGGGCTGAAAGCAAATACAGGGCTCATGATGCTTGTAGGAGGTAGGAGATATTAAAGCATTTTGCACAGGTACATCCTGCAAAGAAACCTCAGCCTCTCCATCCAGCCTGACAGCTCCTGTCCACAGCAGTGCTTGCTACTGAGCCCACAGAGAATTGCTCAGAAATGACAGTAATTCTGCAACGGAACTGGACAGACAACTCCTACACTATCCGCAGGCTTTAGCTGGATTGGTTGCTGTGTCCACTCTTCCAGGAGTGTTTTTCTCCATGAGCTACCCTCTTCTGGAAAGGTCTTTCAAAGCAACTGCTTTTAAGTGTGTGTTTTTTCTGTTAATGTTGCTTTTTTTTTTTTTTTTTTTAAAGCCAGGAGCCTCCTCTTGAGGTTGGTAACAGCTACCAGGTCAGAAGAGAGCACAGGAGCAGCAGCCAGGCTAGCCACCAGTGCAAGAAGCCACCACCAAGTGCCCCTTTACCACCTTACTCAGGTTTGGTTTTCTCCCAAGCCCCCAATTCAAAACCAGAACAGACCAGGGCTCAGGTCAGAGATCATCCTTCCTCCATTCTTTTCCCACTCTCCTTCCTTCGCTTCTCTTGTAAAGCAACATCAAACTAACCAGAGCTGTATTTGACAGAAACCCACTGCTCCTTAGATGCCAAGAATATTTAAACCTTGTCACAAACAGGAGGATCAAGTGAGACTCACAATCATGCATAAAAAAAGCCAGCTAAAGAAACAGATTTTTATCTTACCATCTTAACATATCAAATAGTGACTTCAACCAAAAACTGGCCGTGTATTTTCTCATGTCTCCTTGTGCAGACCATGTGGTATTTTGCTTTCTCCTGGAACCACAGCAATCCGTGATCGTACACTGAGGAACTACGTATGTATCTTGGCAGGACAGATAGTGCAAGAATAAACGCAGCAGGACTGGCAGGACCTAGCCAAAATGAGGGGCGTTCGCCATGTCCCACCAGCACGGGCACTTTTTGCAGCATGTAGCATCTATCTGCAAAGCAAGTTCATTAAACCGCAGCGCTCTGTGGCTCCAGCCTGGCTGGCGGGAACTCCAGCTGCTTCAAAATCAGTTTGAATCAGGACTCTCTTGCTACAGAGCAAAGTGGGCTGCAGGAAGGGAAAAACCTGGTCACCGAGCACTTCGAGCAGCCAGACAGCATCAGGAGCAGCTGAACCCTAAATCTGGTCATGTTTGATTTTGCTTCAGCCTCTTCCAAAGGTGAGGACAGCAGAGCTGGGTAACTCCATCTCCCTGCCGCTCTCCCCCGGAGCAGGAAGTGCAGCTTCCCCAAATCCCGGTCCTCCCTCCTGATGAGGGGACACTCAAGTCCTCAGCACAAGATTGATAGTCCTTGGGGCTACTGCTCCCTGCACATCTACGTGGCCAAGCCACATGAGACGAGCTGGAGTCACCCTTGGGACCTGCCTGGCACTTTTTGCCAACAAAAATGCTGAATTTGGGCTCCTTGGGGCAGCGAGCCAGCATGGACGCTACTCCTCGGCATGAGCCAAGCGCTTCCGCCTTCTCCCGTGCTGCTCCCGGCCACTCTGCAGCACCTCAGCTGAGCTCCTACCTTTGTGAAGGGACTGGGTTGAACCCTCCCAGAAGGGCTTCCTGTGAATCTCCAGGACAACGGAAAGGGAAGGAACAAATTTGCTTTAAGCAGCTCATGGGCAGCATAACACATCCCGTGGACTTCTGTGGCCTGCATCCAACCAGCAGGCCAGGGAACGAAGCCACTCAGCAAACGCATCCCAAATTTGGCCAGAATGGTGAAGCAGCTCCCGTATTCCAGTGCTCCAAAGTTCAGCCGCTTCCTTCACCCAGCAGATCTATCACAGGCTGCTCATAGCTCCTTTGTCCTTCCTGCTTCGCCTGCTCCTCTTGGGAAGGCAGCAACGGGCATTACTCACCCCTGCCCCGTCGACAACACATGTTTTACAGCCGTTGTCACTCACTGAGAATTTACTGTTGGCACTGGTGATGCATCACAGTGCAGGTGGCTGCAAACCCGCCCGCGGCGCAGACAGACGCTGCTCTCCAGCCTGTGGTTTCGCTCCCATCCTGAGCTAGGACACCCTGTGGACCCTCTGCATCACAGGACTGGGTCCAAACAACACCAAGGTTTTCTAGTCTGCCTGGAGTGAGCGTGGTTGAGCAGACACAGTGAGGAGGCGTCTGCCAAGAGGCGGAAACGGAGGATGGACCAACATTCAAACCCTTCGGCCGTTCAGCACCTCCTGCACTTCCCTGTGGAGGCCACTGCGGCTTTGGGAAGAGGGCTCCTCCACCTCCTCCTGCTCCACGTGCTTCATGGAGCTCAAGATTACAGACAAAAAAAACCAAAAACAACACATCAAAAAGGAGAACAATGTATACAGAGAGTTACTACTCACTGGGAGGGTTTCATAGCCGAGATACTGAGCATGAATTAAGTATGCCTGGAGGATGCGTTTTGGTCCAAGTGCTGGAATGTCTTCTGTATCCTAAATTATTTTGGGAGGCTCAGGAGCTGCCTGTGCATACAACCCTTTGCAGAAAAAACACAGCTCACTGAAGTGCTACCTCCAGAGAGCAGCAGTCCTTCCCTGAAAGCAGGCAAGAGGCTCAGGGGAAAGCAGGGATGGAAGGTGAAGTCACTGCCGACGATTGTCCAAGGAGGGGACAGTGGCTTTGCCCTCTTCGCAGGCAGGCATTTATTTTCCTGCATTTCGCTCCATTTACTATGAAAGAATTAAATGCCAGCACTGCACAGCTCACCCCGGCGCTCCGTCTCCCTGCAGAGGACATGCACAATCTGCACAGCAATGTGGCAAGTAGAACACGCAGGAGCGGGAACTTTTATTCCTTACTGGGATCTCGACTTCCAGGGAAAGGAAGGGGCTGCTGGTGCAGCTTTTTTTGCTTGCTTGAATTCAAGCCAACACACAAGAAGAGTTTTAAATAAACTGGAAGGAAAGCAAAGCATTTTCTCACATAGGCTTGTCTCAGAAAACAAAAAGCGTGTGGCCGGCAAGGGCCTGAAAAGGGCCGTTTAAAGCAGCACAGAGCCCTGTGCTGAGCTGCTCGAGCACCCACACGAGATGAGCCCTATGGGTCACCTGCACCTCCGCGTTGTGAAAAGCTTCCCCAATCTGAGCACCAGCCTGGCAAGGCACACGGAGCGCTCCTGAGCCTCATCCCACTGCACGCTCATCGCCGGGAGCCGCGGTTGGAGCAACGTGGTCAAGTGCTGGAGGGACAGCAGGGAAATCCTCTCCTGGGAAATCTCTCTCCCCAGACAGGGAGAGAGACAGCAGCAGATCCCATTGGCAACACAAGATCCGGCTCCCAGTTGTGCAATGGCTGATCCAGCATGGACATGGAGCGAAACGCTGGAGTAAGAAACATTCTGCAAATGAAAAACTTAGACCACTTGGCACAAAAATGAGGGTAAATACAAATGCAAGGTCTACTAACAAGAGTCATATCCCCTTTTCACATATTTCTGTTGCAGAGGTGAACAACCGTTCATGTTTTATGAAAGAGGCAAAGCAAGAAACACCAAGTTTAGTCATTTAAATAAAACAAACAATCATACAATCCCCATAGCCATTTCTGCAATGAAAAATAAGAAGCATCAAAAAACATCTGAATGCACTTGAAGAGTTACAGTGCCTTGCTAATTGGCAGAGGCAAACCATGAACTAACAGCCAGGAAATACCTCCTGGTTTAGGAAAAAAAGCAGGAGGCTTAGGTTTGGGAACAGCAAGAGTCCAAACAGCATTTAGAGGTACCCTGAAGAGGCTCAGGGAACAGTTTCTCCTGGGAACAAACACTGGTCCTGTCGCTTCTGTTACACACGTACACATGCCAGGGGAGGGAACAAGCGCCAGTGCAAGTGGGCAGCACCCAGGCTGCCAAATCTCCTACCACAGCAGCGTTAACTGAGGAACCAGCCAGGGCTCCACCAGCGCAGTGCAGCTGTGACCAAGACTGCAGCACACGAGAGCGGAGGTGACCATGGAGCTGGCTCCTCACGCGGCCGGGAGCGAGAGCATCCCGGCGATCCCACTGCAACGTCTGCCCATCCTGAGCAGCCTCTCGTGAGAGGAGAAACAGGCTGGGTGAGCTTGTGTCACGTACCTTATGGGAGTAATGCTGATCCACAACCCTGGCTAGCCCAAAGTCGCCAATCTTCAACACGAGGTCCTCCGTGCTGATGAAAATATTGGCCGGCTTCAGGTCTCTGTGGAGCACGTTGGCCGAATGGATGTACTTGAGCCCGCGGAGCAGCTGGTACATGAAGAGCTTGGCGTGCTCCTCCGTGAGCTTGCCCTGCTCCAGCAGCCGCGCCAGGTCTGTCTCCATGTACTCCTGCACGATGTACACCATGTTAAACTTGAAAAAGTCCCCGCGCAGCTTGGTCCCCTTGGGTCCCAGCACCTCATAGACCTTCACGATGTTGTCGTGCTCGAGCCTGCGGATGATTTTGATCTCCCGGAAGGCGTGCTTCATGCTCCGCGCGTCGCTGATGGTGATCTTCTTCACGGCGACCTTGCGGCAGCTCTTGCTGTCGACGGCTGACAGCACCAGTCCATTCACCCCAAAGCCCAAGGGCCGGAAGTTAACGAAGCGGCAGCCCAGGTCGTAGCCGTACATGCTGGCGATGCAGTCGCACTTCTCGGCCATCGTGGGCTCGCGCCTCTTCCGGCTTCGCTGCTTCGTCACTTGAAAAACTGGGAGAGTCAAAGAACTTCCAGATCACAAATGTGTTTTGAAAGAAAGCGAGTCATTATTACTCACAGATGCTTGGGGGATTTCTTGCTCCGAGCCCATGATTACAAGATGAGAAGGTTCCTGACATGCAGACCCACTAAAAATAGATGTGAGCACACACACACACACACACACGAAAGTAAAATGTTTTCAACAGGATAAGGAATCAAGGGGTAGAGGAGACTTTCCAGGCAGCATGGGTATTTCAAATGCAGTGAAGCAGCAGTGCTCTCTGTCAAAACACAGAGAGATGATTTTCCTTGTTGCTAAGATCGGCATTACTAAGTTTTCCAGAAGCTTTATTTTCCTTCCCCGAAGTCTCCCGGACGATGCCGAAGAGCTGGGCTGGTTCGGGCTGGGACGCGCTGCGGCAGCAAGGCAGAGCCCCGAGCCACCCCATAGCCTGCGAGGTGCAACAGTGCCGCAGGGAATCGCATCCGGGGCCGGAACGTTGGGAGTCAGCACGGCTCTGCTGTTCTCACCGCGCCCGCTTCCTTGAGCATGGACCCCATTTTCCTGCCGGCTGCTTTTCGGACTGACACTCACTTTCTATGAGCTGTGCTCAGCGCCGGAGGCTGCCACGTTCGCGATGTCGACGCTTCGCCCTTGCGTGTCCTTCGTGAGCGAAGCCGAGCGCGAAGCGACCTTCGGAGCCGGGTGAAAGCGGGATCGCTGGAGGACTCGCCCGCATCGTGCCGTCCCGCTGATCCCCAGCGGGCCTCGGCTCAGGTGCTGCAAGAGGAGCAGAGAGCAGCTGCGTTGGTAACGACACAAACACACGCTCACCTTCCTTCCTGAAGGTTCAACACCCGCAAAACCGTGACCTTTTGGAAGCTCGTCAGTTGTGCTCTCCAAACACACAGGTCTTCCAGGGGTTAATCTTCCCTTTTTGCATTGAAATGCAAACAGGTAATGCTTGCTTTCTGTTTTGCTGATTTTTTTTTTAATTTAATCTCTTTGCATATTTTATGAGGCAATCTGCAGAAGGCTGAGGTTGCCTAACACACGTATGTGCCCAGTTGCCCGCTTAGCCCAGAAGCTCAACAGAGCCGCAAGGAAACCACATTAGCAGCACATGAGGTGTGCAAGCCCCAGAGGGGAAAGCTGGCCTTGGCCTCTTTTGCTTGCAATGAATGCCATTTGGGCTTAAAAACAACAAAACAAATTTCCCAATTTGGGCTTTTTTTTTTTTTTTTTCTTTTGTATGCAAATGCAAGGGAAAAGTGTTCCCAACCAGCACATGACTTGTGTCTACACTCTGCTGCTTTCTGAGATTGAGAGATTTATTAGCAGCAACTCAACTCAGATGGGAGTCAGAGGGCTTGACTCCCACCAGATGAAAGGTCCTACCATGAAGCTCAGCATCAGCCGAGCTCCTTACACTTAGAAACCTAGAAACCACTTGCTTTTAGTGAAGTTATATATTTAAAAAAAAAAAAAAAAAAAGAGAGAGAGAGAGAGAGAATCATGTTTTTATAAGAGGAGGGCAGCCTGACGACACAGCTCGTTGCCTCGTGGACATGCTGACAGCACAGCGCATTCCTGGGACACGAGCACAGCGGCTTAAGATGGATGATGTGCATCACCACATGCCTTTAAAAAGCTGGAAGCACGGAGAGATGACAGGATAACTGGGATGGGGTAAACGGGGATGACCGAGGGCGACCCCTCTGCAAGGTGCAAGGCTCAGCCCCAGGCCAGGAGAGCGGAACAGGTCAGCAACCAGTTGGGTGACCCGTGATCCTCGGCAGTTCCTGCTCTGCCACAGGGAAACCCAAAGAAACATTTTTCATACCCAAACTCAACAAGACCAACACTGCCTACCCGGGAGAACAGCCTTGGGGTTGCTTCTAAGAGCAAACTGTTTGACACAGGCAAACTGCATCCTTATACCTGCTGGATACCTCGAGACGAAGGCTCCTGCTTCAGCCAGCCGATTCTGGCCTCCTTCTCCACGACACCGAAGTCTGAAATCATGACAACAGCCTCAAAAACCCATCACAAACCCAGAAAACCTATTTGCGCTTTATTTGGGGATAGAGTCTTGGCAATTGCTATGCACGGTAGGTGACGAGACACTAATGGCCTCCAAGTATCTTAAGAATTTTCAAAAAAAAAAAAAACCCACTTTGCACATTAACTCATCAAATATACTCACGAGCTTGTCTTTCTAGCTAGACCATAAATCTCCAGGCATATACTGGGCAACCTTAAGAATCAGTCTTCTTCAGAAAGATGGGGCTGCCCTGGCAGAGCTCCAGAGCAAGGAAGGAACAGTTTTCCTAATTATTTGGATCATTTTCAGGTGCTCTTGTAGTTTCTGCTTCTGACCAGAGACCTCTGCAGCCTGCCTTTCAAGAGCACGGATGTTCATGGAGGAGTGCTCAGCACCTCACATCCCTGCCCCTGGATATCTCCAGGGGGCTGTTCACCACCGTACCCAGACTCAGAAGCAGGAGAGCGGCCAAAGCTCAGAAGAAGTGGTCAGAGTTTCCAGGCCAAGAACTCCCCAGGCTAGTGACGCCTGCAAGGCCACGGTGGTGGCCAGGCCCAGGGGACATGGGTAACGTTCCCAAGGGTGGTGGATGTGGGAAGTTGGTCGTTGCAGAAACGTGTTGCAGTACTCACTTCCCTGGATGACTCTGCTCCCCAGAGCAGGACAAAACAGGGAAGTTGGGCCTTGCTGCTAAGCTCCCACGTGGTGCCTGCTGCCACTTGCCAGAGATCCTGTCCGGTTCACACCTGGAGCAATCAGGAACCAGACCTTAAAGTCTGCACGAAAGGAGAATTAGCGCGTTGATGCCAATAGGGCAGGCACCACTTTGGGAACATTAGCCTAAAAATGCATGAAAATCCAGTTAATGAATTACAATTTGTGCACATGTTCCTAATTTTGGCTACATTTATAATTCCCAAGTCAGGCATTTGCTCATGCCCAACCAATGGAGAGCACTCCACGCATCCTCAACTTTCCAACCCCTAACTACTGGGGGACTCTCCCGGGAACTTCCATGCTGGAAGGGAGATCCCTTCCACCCCTGGCAATAAGCTCAAGGAGAGCAAGGGGAGTCAAGATCACGGAGTCAAACCGTGTGGGGGATCCTTACAACACTCCTTCCTGCGCCTCCCATGATGAATTTTCATGAGGCTTCTTTCACAATGAAGACATTTCTCCCGTTAGTTTTTGACACATAATGATCAGTCAGTCTTTAAAAAAAAAAAAAAAAAAAAAGCCTCAGGAATAAAAGAAGCAAAAAAATTCATTAAAGTGAAAATAAATAAAGACCCAAGGCCCTGCAGCCTGGCTGACAAGGAACGGCCAACACTTCCGAGAAAAGCCTTGAGGAAGCTCCTGGTTCGATCCCCACATTTTGGATAACCTCTCTGGAGCAAAGGGTGAGCTCTGGCCTTGCAGGAGAGGGCGTGTGGGGACTTTCAATATCACAGACCTGCTGTTAAACTAAACACAGTCTAAATACCCCTGGATCTGGCTGCTGGGGAGTCAGGAGACATTTTACCCAGACGATCAGTTTTCAGCCCAGTAAACAGGTAAGAAGTTGCCTACAAGTTGGAGTAATCCAGGTTCAATCTGCCTCTGCATCCTCCCTTCAGCTCCTCAAAAAGACCCCCTAGAGTCTTCCCTGTAAGCATCATCCCCAGGCCCCTGAGCTCCTGGTAAGGAAACCCAGAGCCCAATATACAGCAGCTGATCTGTCTGATAGCCAGACTGGAATTTCTCCCTGGAATAACCTCAAATACCAGCACAAATCCTCCCTGAGCTTGCACAGAGCCAGGCTGAGGTCTGGGCAGCTTTCTGTTGAGTATCCTCAAGTGCAAATCTGACTTCTTGTCATTGAAACAGTACTAAACAGAGGCTTTTTAGCTGATTTTTCAGATAGCAGCAGCATGAAATAACATTAGACAAATAGCTTCTCACAGAAAGGCTTTGATTCCTCCAAACCCCCCCAAGCCAAGCACAGAAGCCCTTGTCGCATGTGGCCATACATTTCTTTCGCCGGAGCCTGTGGAATAGCCAACATTTCTCTCCTAATATTCTAATTAGGGAAGCTGAGCCCAGCAAGTGTGCTGGGGTTCTCTCTCTCTCCTCAGCAGCTCCTTACTGATTAATCCGGTCCTCAGGACCTCTGAAAACATCTCCCACATTCAGTAATCTCGTATGATTTCAGGACACTTTTGGACATGCCCAACTTTTCTGGAAACCACGCGGATTCTCAGCACCACCTTTATAAAGCAAGAGGGTTAAATCCAAGGCTTGCAGCCAAATGGCTGTTCCTTGCAACATAAAATATATTTCCCATTTGCTTTCAAATGCAAAGGTTGTGCCTCTCTGCCTGCCACAAGCTCCTCTACGATGCACCCTACGATGGCCATAAAAGGTCCTTGGGCTACTCCTCTTGGCAAGCATGGCCTAGCAGGCTCATCTTGGGCACGCTATGGACCACGGCATCCAGCCAGGTTACTGGGTGAGTGGGATCTCCTAGGGAACAGCTCTGCAGAACAGCTCATTTGGGAATTCCTTGAATGAGATGCGAATAAACAACAAAGGAAAGAGGCAGGAATACTGGAAGCGGAGGGAGGTACTGCAGCCTGGAACAAGAGACGAGCTCCTGCTGCAGCGAGACAGGCTTTTCTGGCAGGGTAAAAGCAGCCCAGTGTTTATAGCAGTTAGCAAGGCTCGGATCTCTCTGGCACGGCTGGAGCCAGGATTTGGATCCAGATCCTCACACCCAGCAGGAGCTGCCTGGCTACAGGATCAGTCTCTCATACCCAATGTGTATTTATGGGTGCAAAGTGCAGTTACTGCTCAGCCTGTGCCAGTGCCTTCCCGGCTCCCCGGGGACACAGTGACAAATTGCTCTCCAGCTTCTCCTCCACGTTTCCCACCACAAGCTGTTGGCTGCCCAGGGGCCGTGGCTCCAGCTCAGTTGTCCCCCAGCCTCTCATCCCTTTGCTGCTTTCTCTGCTTCACCTGCCAGCAAGACATCCTGTCTTCCTCCTTCACCCTTCTTGGAGGCTATTGCCTTAGGCCCATCTTCTCCTGTCTGAGCACCTCAGGGTGCACCTCAGGGTGCTTGTTCCCAGGCAAAGGCTGGCCCAGGATGTCCTGCCCCTGTAAAAACGCTTTACAAAAAGATAGGGAAACATATACTGTGAGGCAGCTGGTTGTCCCTGACAGCCCGTGGCCTCTTCGTTACCTAGTGACCTCCAGAAGCAGACACACACATGGCGACTTGTTTCCAGTGATCTCCTGCAATCCGACTCTCCTAGATGTCCTGTTTGACACGATGTCCACAGGCAGATTTCAATCCTAGACGCAGAGATGGCGCAGCCTGCAAACGCATGCACGTTTATACGGCGCGGTAATAACAGGCTTTGTTTCACAGCACAAAGTGACAGACGTGACCCGGAGAGCTGCATCCACGACACAAGCCAGAGCAATCAGGGAAAACACAGATGACGCCATTGTGAGTTGCAAATTTTGAACACGGGGAAAACATGGAAGCCCCAAAGTTACGGTTTTTCAGGGATACTGAACCAAAGCACTGACCTTTACCCTTCTGCCACACACTGACATCTGCTATTGCCTTCAGTCGTGTTACTAACCACTCACAGGATTAATATCATGTATTGAAGCAGATAAAACAGACTCTGGATTGCTGCAGCTGACAGGCCATCCTGTCTGCTAGTGCACACAGTGCACAACTGTCACGAGTGATAGAAAAGATTAAATCATTGATTTTTCCCTTGATTTCAGGAAACTCTTTTCCCTCATCTGCCCCGGGGTGGTAGCTATTCCATGCGGAGGCAGAAGCCAGCGTCCACACGAAGGAAATCCATGACTTTCTGCAGGACTCGGAGCCTGCAGACCCTCTAGCAAACGTTGCTGTTTCAGAGCCGAATCCTCCCTTCATGGGACTCGCAGGAGCTTCAGCCGGGAGGACAGTGACCAGCAAGCAGATCACAGACGGCTTCTCCCGTGTCCTTGCTTGTTATTTTTGCCACCTAATGACCCTGCAGGCTCTTGGCAGGGCTGCGTGGGAACCTGTTCTGCTTCACTAGGAAGGTGCTAGCAGCGTTTTCCCCTACGCTTAGCAAGAACACATCGTGCTTCAGTGCAGAAGCCCGCAGAGCTTCAGACAGCAGACAAGTGTCATTTTGAAACACTGCTGAAATTGGTTTCTCAGCTCCCATTTCCCCATGGCAAAGGGCATTTATTTCTGTGCCTGGTCCCCCCTGCTCCCTACACAAACTGCTGCAGCCTCCTCCAAACGTGAAGAGCAGAGGAGGGCTGAAAAACACCCCCGTGTCCCTCTCCCTCCCTTTCACCCTGCAGCGAAACGCAGGGTCCGCTTTCATTGCCAGCACCAGCTTTGCGCTAATCAAAGCAGCCCTGTAAAAGCAGGCCAGGCACATACTTTGCTGGAAGATTTCATTACTAAAATTGCAAAATCCTCAACTTCAGTTGCTTGGCCTCGAGCTACAACCTCTCCTTTTGAGCAGACTATTTTGCTATTCTCTTTCTGGAGGTTTTGCTGAGACCCAAGAACTCCTCTGATCAAACACATGCTACAAGACAAACCTAGGTCCACTTTGCAAGTACAGCTATCTCTCTCTCTCTCTCTCTCTCTATATATATATATGTATACACATATATAATATTCTGAATGATAAAAACATTTTCTTTTCATAAGAAAAGACTTTATGACATCCCTGACTTTAACAACCTGGAACAAGTGAATATGAAACCCAAGACTCTAACACATTTAACACAACACAGGTCAATGGGAGGCCTCCTGTGCCGCCTGTGTTCTTGACAGTCCTGGAATATATTGCTGTTCTCTGCCAATTAAGACCCTGAGAATCTCTTAACAAGTGAGGGCTACAGCTCCTCTGTTGACCCACCACATCAGCTGTCCCTTTCCCGCTGCACTCCCCGCACTCTCACAACCGTACGTGCCGTAATGGGTAAATATTGACTGTCTTGGTGCCAAAGATGCAATTTTACACAGAGCATCCCGATATCCACAGGAAGAAATCGATTGTGCCCAGGAACAATTAATGGGGGTAACAAAAAAACAAACAAGAGGCCAGGGATCACTGCAACTGCATGACCATCAGCAGGGCTTCATCAGCCAAGATTTGCTCAAAATCAGGGTAAATTAGCAGTGGGCTGCAACTAAACATCCATCAGTCGTTTTCCTGAGCATTTTCCATTAACTACTGGTTCCCCCCATATATATATGCTATAGTAACAAATCTAAAAATGAACTTTCAAAGGATTTAACCGATGTTCGCAAAAAGCTTTGAAATAGCTCCCTCAAACTCACGATGGATGTGTGAATAATCAGGAATCTCTTCCTGACAAAATGTTATTTTCCACAGAAAAATCCCATCCATGCAGAAGCAGTCCATGGAAAAGGATCACCTCTGACAAACAGTCCAGCTAAGAAAAAAGGGTTCAAATGTGCCAAAGCACTACAAGGCTTCAAGACAAAATATTGTGATTTTTGGTCTCCAACTTCTTCATTTAGAAAGGGAATGAAAACATTAGGAAATCACTGCTTTTGTTGATGTTGTTTTGCAGACTTTCCTCTCACAACAGCTTGCAACCTACTACATTTTCCTGCTGACTCCTACGAATTTTAAGGACCAAGCAAACTTGCCGTGCCTGGCCATACCACAAAACCACCCCAAACCAGCCCGGCGCTGCTCCCAAACGCTCCCACAACTTCCCAGACCATTTTGCCCCATGGACGTGTTGCTGCAGGTTCCTCATGCCAACTCACGCCATGCTCCATCCATATGGAGATGCCCCACATTAACCGCTGGGCTAAGCGACACTAAGAGGAAAGAAAATAAAATAATAAAGTGGAACTGCTCCTGTTGTGCTCTTCATGGCAGATTAAGGCTGCTTTATCACAGCCCTTCATCACCAGCACAGCTCCATTAACCCAAGAGTGGGCTTGGAGCCAGCTGCTTTACAGTGCATTTAACAGCTTCTCCTAAAACACCAGGGAATCCTTCTGAAACCCTTCTGTTCTCCATCCCCTAACAGAAGTTACAGAAGTAACAACATGGAAAATATTAAATGTTAAGTTTTGTTTCAATTTGCTACAGTTCATGATTACACATGGACCTGGTGAATGAAGACAAACGTAACACAGCAGGTCAGTGTGAAGTAGGTGTTTGAAGAGAGAAGGAATTGATGGATAAAATAAAGATATATGGAACATATGACACTGAGGAGAGATGAAGGCAGTCCAGGGATACCCTTGGAAAAGTATCTGCCAGCAGTTACCCAACAGTTTGGCAAACACTGCTCACTTCAGTAGTTAGAAGCAAAAATAATTACAGCCTCTCTTCAATCCAGCAATTATCTAATGCTGGCTTTTGAATGCAAGTATTGAACAGATAAACCAGCTCTCGCAGCCATTAAGTGGGCAGTGCAAAGCCACAGAGATGCCTCAGCTTGTAAAGCCACAGGAGGGGAAAAAAGGAACAGGGAGAAGGGGGAAAGGAAGGCAAACCAGTTCAAGGCACTGCAAGGGGAGCAAGCTGGATGCAATAGACAACCAGAAGATAGGTAACCAGAAGAAAGTCACCAGCAAATCTCTCTGGGAAAGCTTATCCGTGCACTGCAAATCCGGCTGCACCACTGCCGAAAGGGAGCACATATTGTATTGCTCAAACCCCAAGAAAAGGCAGCGATGAGTCTTGGGACTCACAGCAAGGTCCAAGGGTACACACTGACCCGATGAATGGCCAGGGATGTGGGAACTAACCTGAATTAGCCTCATCAGAGCAAAATAACACTGAAGACAATGTAATTTGGGCTTTAACTTGTGTTAGCAGCTTGTGTTCAGCTCTAGAGCTTCCTGAGAGTCACAAATCAAGCTGCCGAGTTAAGCACCAGGTCTTCAGGGCAGCTTTATCTGTGCTGCCACTCGATGTTAGGAGGTACTTTTGCACTGTAGACCGCAGTCCATGCACAGGTTTCCTGCACGTCTGAGAAGAGAAAACCAAAAAGGAAGGAGCAAGAAACCCTCCTCATGGCAAAGGGAACTGTGCCCATCTGAAAAGCACTTGGGCCAGCAGGCTGCATGTTGGATTTGAACTCCGTCCCTGCGAACCAGCTCTCTATGCCGCCATACCGGGAAGTTTATGCCACTCAGAACCGAGCACCTCACTGAGATTTTTAGCAGTTTGAACCAAACGCAGCAGGGAGAGCTGAGGCCAGGTGGGCTAGGATGGACATTGTACTAGCAGAATGTCACACAGTTGGTGGTGGGGAGCAATTTGGGAGGAAGAGAGCTACCACTTGGGCTTCTTTTAGATGCAATGGACAAGTTTTGCCTTGTCAGCGTAATTATTAGTAATTAGTACAGCTCTGGAAGCCCTGACAGGAAAAGCACAATGTGCATGCCCAGAAGAGAAGGAAGTCTCATGGCACAGCAGTAGCGCATCTGTAGCGGGTACCTCTTGTTGGGTGCAGGGTGGCAGCACTGATGCTGCTGCCGCAGGCATTGATTTAACCCACACACCCAGGACAATCCAGCCCCCTTCCTTTCCATGGATTCATGGAAAATTAAAAAAAAGAATCCTGTCCTACTCACCACAAGGATGGCACTAACTTTGGGTGTACAGTGTCCCCAGTCAGCAGTGTGAGAAGGTGCCAGGCAAACGAGGGCTCGGGGAGCCCAGAAGCTCTTTGATGTACAAGGCAGCAAACTGCCATCAGCTTCATCGTCCCCAGCTTCTTTCCATGTCCTCTTGAGCAATGGCCCTGCAGCAAAGTCTACAAGTACAGAGGTGCCAAGGCAGAGATCACTTCTGAGAATCATCTCGAACCATCTAGAGTCAAGACCTGGCTCTGGCTGCCCATCTCCTGCACACTGCAGATTGGGGCACAACAGCAGAGCCGTCCACAGGCAACGTGTCCTTGGTTGCCTCCACTTGTCCTTTTTATCTCCACCTTGTGCAAGTGAGACAACAGGAAATCCTAAGGATCAGATAATGAAAGGTTAAACAAATTTCTTGGAAGGGCTGTCGGAGTCATTTTAACAGTGCTCTCCGTTATCCACATTAAACATCGCTTCTCCCTGGTAATTTCATTAGGAGCACTAAAGAAATGAAGTGCTGCTCCGGAGCTATCCAAGCATCTGAGGCCTGCTGCTTGGCCTCAAGCAGTGGGGAAACAGACACTGAGCTCCACCTGAAACACATATCCCACAGAGCCTGGATGCTGGAGAGCACTGCGGATCAGGGCTGGGAATTGCAGGATGCCAGCCTCAGTGGGAGCCATCCCAGTTTTTCTTTCTCCTCTTTCCCAAAGCCTGTTGCAACAGGAAAGCATTATTTCAGCCTCAAGAACAGTGCTGCAGAGACCAACAGCATTCATACAAACAGCAGCGATGCCATTTAGCTGCCCAGGATGGAAAGCGTAGTCTATTTTCATGGAACTAAGAACCAGATTCCCTGGGGTTTTCAACTGATGAGGCCACGATCTGCCATCCGCTTTACAAGCTGAATTCCATGGGAGCTTTGGGGCAACTGGCAGTGCAATACAGCAAACAGGTCTCAAAGCATCACAGAGGAGCCATCCTGAGGGGCAGGGTCTGGTTAGCAGATTATCTGATACCTGCAGACTTAGAAATCTTACCTTTCTAATAAATACCTATGAGCTCCAGAATGCCAGCAGCACAGCACGACTGCACCGTCACCATGGAATCCGCACACGGGCAGGTTATGGTGCTCCAAGGACACCAAGGTCCCCATTCAGTGACGAATTCCCATCAACCTCCTTAGGGCAACTTAGGAGGTTAAACAACTACAGATCATTCAGGCCACACGAAATTATGTTTCCACGTGATGATTTAGATTCCCATTACTGGGTTAATGGCTTCCAAACCCTTGGCCTTCTGCTACCCCAAACCCACAGCAAAGGCAGAGGCAGCGCTCAGACCAAGCTGCCCTCCGGTCGTGTAGGTGCGTCTGGACACAAAGGTGCAGCCAAGGAGGTACAGTTCCTCATGCCAGGAATTATAAAGCCAAATTCCCAAGAAATAATGTGCAACTGAAAGTAAGCTAAGAAATGTAGAGATACGTTACCTCTTTATAGAATCATAGAATGCTTAAGGTTGGAAGGGACCTCTAGAGATCATCTAGTCCAACCCCCCTACACACGCAGGGTCACCTACAGCATGTGGCTCAGGACTGCATCCAAGCGGGTCTTGAAGGTCTCCAGAGAAGGAGACTCCACAACCTCCCTGGGCAGCCTGTTCCAGGGCTCTGTCACCCTCACGGTCAAGAAATT
>VZSV01000098.1:2150705-2163354 GCA_013398735.1 Nothocercus julius
ACTCCAGGTGAGGCCTCACCAGGGCTGAGTAGAGGGGCAGGATCACCTCCCTCGACCTGCTGCAGACGCTCCTCCTAACACACCCCAGGATCCCATTGGCCTTCTTGGCCACGAGGGCACTGCTGCCTCATGGTCAGCTTGTCACCCACCATGACACCCAGGTCCCTCTTATCAACATTAAACATATTTTTACACTTTAATTTACCTTCCAACCACTTTTTCAACCTGTGCAGCTGCTGCATCTGCCTCCCTTTCCATATCACTGGTGAGACTGTCTAACTGGGAGACCCTGTGCAAGGACTAGGGAATTCCAAAGTTTTCTTCCATCCTTTCAGTCTCCCTCTTCTCTTTCTCTCCCTGCCATTACACCTCCCCGTGCCTGTGCTGCTCAGACTTTCACAGACCCACTCAAACCTTTTCCTTTTTATTGAACCCTCTGCAAGCATCAGGTACATCCCCTCCTCAGCTGAATTTGTTACAGCTCGAGGGTCATAACAAGATGCCTGTTATTAGCAGAGCAGAGGTGCTAATTAGAGCCGTGTAGCGTAAAGGGCCAAATCCCCCAAATCAGAAGCCTCGGGCCCAAGATTAAAGCCCGTGATGCAGAGCAGGGCTGGCTGCAGGGGTTGCACTGCAGACTGCGTTCATGGCAGGGACTTATTTTAACGAACAGATGTGGTAGGACGTGACGTGGGTTTTTCATGGGCATCGTCTCACCCTTTGGAAGCTGCTGGGGTGCAAACGACGCTGCCGGGCAGCCGTGTCCTCAGCTGTGTCAGCGTCGCCACCGGAGACATCTCGTCCGGAGGCACAGGCTGAGCCGCTGGCACGGGCAGCGCTTGGAGCAGCATAAAAACAAGCTGCCAAATTAGAGGGCCGCTGTTTGGAGCTCCTCTGAACAAAGCTCTTTTGGATGATGACAAGCAAAGTTCTCCCAGCCTGGGCAGGATCAGAGCCTCTTATGCAAGGGCTGTTTCTGGCACAACAGTGGGAAATTGAGGACGGGGCAGCTATATATGGTCCCTGACAGCTCTGCAGGGCCTCACCGAGTCTCAGCAAAGGATCAGGGAAACCTCAGGGAAGCAGCATAAAAACGATCCCAGCGCCCTGGCTCATTCAAAAATGCATATAGAGAAATAAATATGTAGAGAAATAGAGACCATTTTCATGTCACCGTAGGGGAAGGAAGTGCAGCAGCATCACTGGAGGTGACAAAGCCACCCGTGCTAGCCAAACCTCTTCCAACAAAAGCAGGAGCTTTCACTTGAAAGGCTATAGCATTCATGGCCAGGCCAAATTCCACCAGCAAAAAAATAAATCAGACAACGCTGATTAGTCTGCAGAAAGAACAGAAAACAGTGACGAACTTGCCAACACTTGAACTTAGGTTCAACAGTGTAGAAAAGCAACTGAGTCCGTTGCCCTAAATCACCCATGGCTGGGAGCTCCCACCTGCAGAATATGGGTAAGTGTGGAAAGGTTGCTTTCCCAAAGGGCAAAACATGGGAGAAGCACCAGACTTGCTGCTCTGTGGCAACTCAATAATGTCCTGAGCAAACTTTGCTTTAGTGCATGCACCGAACAGCCAACGTCCCTTCTGCTATTCGTCTAAGTAAGACATGAAGGTGGAAAGGCCCAGCTTCATACCCAACAGACACTCATAGTTATCCCAAGGTCCATCCGTGCTCCTTTCCAACCACGTCAAACACTTCACAAGAGACAGGCGACGTCTCAGATGGTACTTTAGGTTGTATCTGTAGCCTCTGTCCTGCTCCTTCTTCAATTACAGGTTTTACAGCTGTGGTTCTCATATGACGCTTGCTTTCAATGGCTAAAAATGTATTTAAATATCTATAAAACAAAACTGATTTAAAAGCAGCAGAGTTATTCCCTTTACGCAAATCCAACAATTATGAGAACCAATGACTCAGAAATCTCTCCATTAGCCATGTATCAGGGTGGAAACAGGACACCTAATCACTTTGCCCTTTTAGTTTGACACCTACAATCACCTCATCTAAGAAAGAGATGAGATCAGCCAATCCTTGCAGCTTGGAAGCGGGACGTTTCATCAGAGAGAGCTGGGACTTCTTCCCCAAAGATTCCCTGGGTTTGGTTTGAGCTTTGCGAGTGTTATCACTGGCGGGGCAGAAGATAAACAAAGGCAGAAAGACAGATATATATATATATATATAATGTAATATATATAAACGCGTAAATAGCCCTAGATTTTTCCCTACGGATTCCTTCACTCCTACCTCTCAGCAGGCCCTGAGTGGCTGCGAACCCAAAGCAACCTCAGCAAGCAGAGAAGCAGGTGTCGCTTCCAAACTGGGAGCAGTCGCCTCGCAAAAGCGCTTGCGTTTGTGTCTCTTGGAGCACGTCTAACCCCACCATAATCCCCTGCTCACCAGCAAGTCTCACACTGCAGCACAGTTTATTTTGGGGGCTTACAGAGCTGTGTGCTCAGCTCGGGAATACCAGCAGGGAGAGGAGGTCCCACAGCTCCTAACGGATGCTGAAGAGCAGGATTCCCAGGCTAAGAACTTAGCACTTCAAAGCTCCCCTGCTTTTCCCCCAGGAAAATAGTTCTAATTTAACGCCCGAGCCTTGAGGTTTTGGGAGAACACTGTGCATTACCCACCAGATCTTGGTGGCCCAGGGGAAGAAATGCGCTGGCATTGTCAAAAATATGGGGGGAAGCTTTTCTAGAGGAATAAAATACGTATTAAAAAAAAAAATTGCAAGTCCTAGTCATAAAATAGCCCAAGCGAAACCAAAACAGCCCTTGCGACTTTTCGCCATCGGCATCATCCATGGGGAATGAAAGGCTTTGCTAGACCATTGCTAATGCTCATTCTCAGGATAATCGCCTTCTACTGTGATGAGATTATGCGGATTAACTTTATTTTAAAGAAACATCAATGGGCTGGACAGCCCATGTAGGCAGATTTCCGATGCTAGAGCAATGCCAGACAGACATCAAATGAGACAGTTTTAAAAAGCTTTCCCCTAAAAAAGCACCTTGGTGGAGATGGACTGCAGGGAGCCCTCGCCAGGCCGGGATCTTTAGCTCCCGCACTGATGAAGCGACTAAACTAAGCCATTAAAGTCTCACTTTAATTGCCTTAGCAGTGCTTTGCACAAGTTCCAGCTAATGCTTGAGGTTAAAATGTATTAAGCCTTTAATAGCAAATTCTCTTCCATTCCTCCCACTTTTCCCCTTAAATTTTAATGGGGTTGGGTGGGGAGTGGGGAAACAAATCTAAAACACTGCTGAAAAAAACTCCCAGAAACACCTTCCTCATCAGCATTCTCATGGCAGCACATAGTAATTACCAATGTACTAATTACTAATACATCGCCAGCCTCACTTACAGCAAGGGTCAAAATTCACTCAGGAGGATGAGTGCTCTGCTACCAGGGGTCACTTTTAGTGAAAACAGAGATGCAACCGGGACAGGAACCCATGTCCCAAGGCAGCAGTTCACAGGAGCAGAGCGTCATTGCCTGGCTGTTACTGCAGCTGACACGAGCCCATAATAAAGGATCATCATGCCAGGAAAACCTGGCTAAATCATTCTATAAGTCCCGCATCTCAAAGACTTCCCTTTTCTTCCCTTTCTGTATTTACTGTGCAAAAAAAAAAATCTTATATTTCTAGAGCACTTTTCACATGCAGCTCTTAAAGCACTTTCCTGGGATCAAGGAAGGCTGCAGAATATATGCTATGGCAATAAAGACTTTTTTGTCTGAATGGTAACACAAGATATATTCAGATAAAAGCAGCCAGCATAGGAGAGGAGTTTATATTCCAGGATATAAGCACAAAACCATAGGGGATTTGAACAAATAGAGCTCTATTCCCCTTTGCAGATAAGTAAATCTGGTTGCAGTGATGTTAAATATTGTCTCTGCCACATTTCACACGCTCAGAAAAGCTCCAGAATTTGACCTCCTGGCTTTTCCCTCGCTGTTCTGCTGCCATGCTAAGATCAGAAGGGCCTCTAGTATCTGCTGAAACACATAACATTTTTGGATGCTGAAAAGATTCTGCGAACCTAAGCGGCATTTCCGTGAAACTTGCTCTCTCTTTCCAAAACGTACTCTGCCTGCCTTGCTGCATTTGAAGAGCAGACAGTAATTAGCTTTCAAGTAGAGCCTGAGGTTTTGTTTTTTATTTTTTAATCTTAGAACCATCTTTTTAACAGAAGGAACCATGGCATTTCTAATGATTTAAGGAGACAAGTCTGTAAAAGCCTTTCCTGAATGAGGGATTTCCTCTGTACTCTATAAACACGTGAGCTAATGAGAGCCTTCAAGGGCAGCGATCAAACTGCTTCCTACAGGGGTGACTGGCACCGCTTGCACTCTTGTTTGTGCGTTTCTGCCATCGTCACTGAGCTCAGCAGCTCTCTTTGCGGTGTTTATGTCCTGCTAATCAGCTGTTATTTCCTGGGTCACTTACCCCGAGTTACTGCTCGGTCTGTGCACCAGCCTCAGCTTTGGGTACATGATGCTGTGACATAAATCAGAGGCATCCAGGTGGTGAGTCCTGAAACTGGTAAGGTTGCCAGCTTGGACTGACCCCAGAGCCTGGCAGATCCTCCTGGTGCAGCACAAGCCTCTGAGGAGCAGAAACGAGTCAGGAGGACACCAAAGGTGCCGCAGTGGCAGATGCGCAAGTGCTGCCACCTGGCAAGCTGGGAAAAGCCTGCCTGAAGAAAGGAGGATCCGTGTGCCAGGAGAAGGAGCAGCAGAGGACCCCTCCTGTCCTCACCTTCTGCAAGAGGAGCATTTTTTACCTAAACACGGTCACCCTGGTAGACAAACAGCCCCATGCAAAGTGACACAGTGACCATCCCAGCAGCAGACCCCATGCTGGGCAGCTGCAGGGAAAGAAGGTAGATTCAAGCCCACACTCGGGCAAATAGTGCCCAGTGAGGCTGGCCCACAGGAATGGCAGCCTTCGATGCCTTCCAGCATTACTCACCTGTGGAAAACTGGCTCTTCCCCCCCCCCACATCCAGTTACTAACCCCAAAATACAGGGGAGACACTCACTGGAAGGCTTTTTCTCACCTATTCCTATCACTTTTATTAGAGCAGCTCATCAGAGAGCCAAAACCTCTCAGTTTAAGTGTTTTGCTGCAAGAGGTGAATCCCCAGCTACCTCATACTTGGCTCACCAGCCACTTCCCCACCATTTCTCTGATCACCCATCCCCAGGCTTTCTCCGAGGGCAGTAACCCTTGGAAGTTGGGTAAAGGAACCACCTGCTAAGCTTAGAAACACTTCATTTAAAACAAATCATTTCATTTCAAGCAAATCAAACTGCCTGCACTTACCACAGCTCCCTGTCTGCATCCAGCTGTGTCAGGAAAGAGATTCACAGCAAAGGAGAACTAACGAAGCTCCCGCTGTAATTAATTCTCACAGGAGACAGAATTTAATTGGATAACTTGCACGCTTTACAGTTCTGCCACTCAGTGACCAGTTTTTAGGCACATTTTAGCGTGACCTGCCTGGCTGCAGAGCTTGGGTTTGCTGCACGGCTCCTCTCCCATCTGCTCTGTTCCTCCGTCTGCCCTTGCCTGTCCTCAGCACTGCTCCTCACCTGCACTATTAGCTAGCATTAAAATACAGCCTTTAGCTCAGTTTCTCTGCTATTTGCTCTAGGATGTGTGCACAACTTTCTGATGCCCTAACCACATCTGTGGGAATTTTGATGCTAGTCCTTGTAGGTAGAAATAAATCCTTTCTTTCAGGAGCAGCATGGCTGGTGGTAAATGAGGCTCTAATCACAGAGCCCTAGAAGCGTCATGGAAATAGTGACAGTCTACTCCATACTTACAGGTTTGCTAAAAACACAGAATTATTTCTAAGGGATGGCACTGCCACGTGTCAGACCACACTCAGGCTGGAGGTGGGCAAGGAAATACTCACTAGGCTGTTGGCTTCAGGAGCAGCTCTGGGAAACACTTTCTAAAGTTCATATTCTCTGGAATCATAAAAACAAAGAAACAGAAAAAGGCAAATTCCAGAAAGCAGAAGTATCATAATTGCTAAAGAAATCACCTGAAATATTCTCCTTGTCAGCTTCATTGCTTACAGGAGACACCCGAAATGGTTCCAACATTTAAACCTGCAATACTGACAGCTGCTTTATACCCTCCAGACAGGCAAAGAAACAACTTTCTCCCTTTCTCCTTGATCTCATTTTAATTGGAACCAGCCCCAGCTGAATCAGATCCTGAAAAGCTCAGCACCTACCCTCTGTCCTTGAAGTCATGTTAGCTGGGACCTGGTTTTACATTTACATTTTCAGCCCTGCCTTCTCACAGCAGGCCAGGGTTTAATTTAGCTTTCCCCAAAGGCGCTCTGTAATACTCAAAAACTTCCCCTATTTCACAGGACCAAGCAGATGGGCAGACGAGTTAACGGTCCCCACAGGCTTTCCCCACCAGGCCCTGGCTCTCACCCAGCCCAGGTCAGTTTTGCAGCTGCTACCTGAACCTTTCACACCAAAAATACCACAAGAGGCATCACCATGTCACCCCTTCCTCACTGAGGAAAACATAAACAGCCAGGCCCGAAAAACACAAGGATGTTCTCAGCCAGAAATGCAGCAGCTTGGGAGCTGGGGATCCCTCCGGCTCCTCCCAGAGGCAACAGCAGTGTCAGGGACACAGAAGCAGGGGATGGAGAAGGAGAGTTTCAGGGATCTGTCCTGCCAAAAAACAGCCCGTGATCACCCTTTGCAGACACAGGCAATCAGGGCAGATGCCAGGCCCCACTAACTGTAACAAACACCTTGCTATGGACCCAAGATTTCACTGCCCAGCATCTTCTCCGGGCGTGAGTCATGCAGCCCACCACTGCTGCCATGCACAGTCACTGCGGGCCACAGACTGGAACATTAACGGGCTGATTTAATTTAAAGGCCCGACTGAAGTGTTGCAGGGGGAAAACAGGCAGCTAAACACCACGGAAGCGAGGACAGCTGGTGCAGCCACAGCAAGGATGACGCTCCCAGCAGCTGGAACGGGTCAGTGCATGCAGCTCTGCGCTGGGCACCGCTGCAAAAACAGGCAGAGCTGTGCAGCACGTGGCCTTTCAGCAGGCTGCTAAAGGCCATATGGGTACATCTGCCTGGTAAATAAATGAGTCAGGAGCCTTCTTGTGGCCATGACCTACCCCAACTGCCTTGACAGAAAGCACCTCTAAACTCTCTTATTCCCTACAACAGGGTGATCACCTTCAAACTGTGAATGGTCCCCAGTCCCCAGCCCATACTGGGTCCTGAACCATGGTCAGGCTTCACCCAGAAAGATGGCAGACGGTCCAGGCAAAACCCACACTATGAACACAACAGTGCCAGCAACCCCACGCCAGCCCTTGGGCTGTGTTCTGCCCTGCTTCATTGACAAGAGGAATCTGCCCTGAGAGCCCTGCAGCGAGCAAGGGTAGAGCTGGGCTGGCTGTTTACAGAAGGGAGCTGTCACTTGAGACACGAGCACAGAAAGAGCGCAGCGGAGACAGTGCCTCCTGAGAAGGTCGAGAAGCCCCAAATAACAAAGCTACACACTTGGAAAATAAATACTCAGCCTCCATAAGGAATCAGCCTGGGCTCTGAAACATGGAGCATGATTAACCTTTTTATCGTAGTTTGCCCAGCTGAGCGCCGCAGGGCTGCAGCTACCCTGTAATTACCACGGCTGCAGTGGCAGGTGTAACCGAGAACCGAATTGTGCAAACAGAACCAGGGCAGCAGGAACAGATGGACGCGGATGGGAACTGCCCTTAGGGCTGTTTGCTCTTCTCCGAGTCCAGAGGGATCCTAACACACACTGCGGAAGCCCAGAGATGCCCACATTGTTTCATGGGGATACTGCATGGACTGGAAAGTTTCCTACCTCAGGAGTAAGACAAGAGGTGAAGGCAGCAGAGGCCAGTTTCTAAGAGCACATGAGCAAATGAGAGATTAAGGACATGGCACTAGGCACCAAGAAGCTCGTGACGGGTCCACATTGCATCCCATGCTCCCAGCAAAAGCATCTGCAACCGCAAAGCAGCTGCTCGCCCAGCGACACAGGATGCTATGCGAGCATCCCTGACACAGACACCACTTACCACCCAACGAGGGAGGCTCATCTGAGTGCTGCGCTTGGGTTTTCCTTGAGTTTCCCCGCTCCTTCCCCTGCTCCCAGGAGCATCCTGGGGATAAATCTGTTAAGAGTCATGCAGCACAGAGCTGCTGTGGTGACGTGGGCTGGCCCACTTCCTACAGAGATGACTGTTTTGTATAATATAGAAACCGAGCTGGTTGTTCCAAGCACAACCACGCTGGCTGCTTTTTAAAGACAACCCTAGCTCTGATGCAAAGCACTGCAGGAACAAGCAGCACCAAATCCCCTTGCGGCCCACAGCTCTGGGAAAGTTGCTGGTAAAGGAGGTGGGGAAGGTAGTTTAGTCTTGTTCCCCGGGCAGGGATCTCCAGCAAGGTCATTCAGGTACTTTCCAGTAGAGCTGCAAAGGGCTCAGGTAAATCCTCGCACACTGTTCTTCAAGGAGGGCCCCTGAGCAAATGGCTGTTTAACCTCAGCCAAGCACAGAGCACGGAAACCTCGGCCAGGCCACGTCACCACCATCACACTGGCCCCGCGAAGGCGCGCAATGAAGTTTGAGGGGTGCAGAGATTGGTGAGGAGATGAGCAGGGAGGTGCCAGAGCAGAAAGTCAGTACTTAATATGGTTTTAATTATTTTTGAGAATTCAAGTAGGTGATTTCTTCACCAATGGAGTGAAAGACACTTGAAGACTATTTACTGGGCATTCTTTGGCCAGAAATGTTGAATTTCATTCTCTCCTCTAACATTCAACTCCGTTCATACAAGGAGGATGACATTTTGCCATGATTCATCACATCCATAAACACAGAGAGGCAAATAAAAATACCACAAGGCAAAGCAATTAATGAATAATCAATAACAAAACCAATAAGCCCAGCAATAAATCTTTTGGGAGAGCAGCCACGGGCACTTGCAAGACCACACATGCGTCGGCAGCGGATCTAGGTGACAAGGACGAAGCCACTGTGGCAGGAAAAATGAGCAGCCGTTTCCAATGAGAGCCCTCTTCCATCATACGCTCTTCCCATTTCTGCACTACCCACTGAAGCAATGAGCTCCCAAAATAAATTGCAGCAATGTCTAAATTTAAAAGGGTACATTTTTTTTTGAAGCTGAAAACAAGCATAAAGGACAGAACTTGCTTAAAACCCCTATCAAAGACCCTGAAGTTACAAG
The DNA here is from genome assembly GCA_013398735.1 of Nothocercus julius. Lineage (NCBI taxonomy): Eukaryota > Metazoa > Chordata > Aves > Tinamiformes > Tinamidae > Nothocercus > Nothocercus julius. The sequence continues at coordinate 2,160,012 of VZSV01000098.1, forward strand.
CCCCAAAAGGTAGCAACAATAATGCTAGGCAAAAATGATTCTGGTGAAAATGAGAGGTGGAAAAATCCATGGAAATACAATTTTTCTGAAAGACAAAGAAAATGAGGAAGAGAAAAAAGAGGCACTGTAGAGAAGTGTAACAGTGTGGATGACTAATGAGGGTCTCTAAAGAAATCCATTAAATCCAAATGGCCATTGGGATTAATTAAGAAGGCACTTTCAAACATCCTAGGACTAGAGAGTTAGCCTTGTTGTTAGATACCATCAGTAACATTGGAAATGATGATCCAAAAAAAAAAAAAAAAATGAAGTGTAAAAATGTTCAGTGGCTCATTCAATGTTCAATAGTTGCTGATAGTTGCTGTTCTGTATTTCATGCTGCTTATATGATGATGGGGATAGAATAAAATGGTTACCAAAGAGGATGAGAGAAGCTCAGTCTAAAACTTGACCCAATGCAGCCCTTTGTCCAAAAGCAGGACTTTCCCAATAGCTTTTCATAACCTGTCCTAAAAACCTCTAGTGACGATTTCAGTATCTGCCAAATTTCAGCTAAAATAAAGCACAGACGAGGAACGGGAAAACTTAATACAGTGACAGAACTTACAAAAGGGTTAAAGGCAAAGCCAGGAGCAGCAGACAACCTTGGGGTCAAACCCAGTTAAAACAGCAGGGCAGTAATTTCAAGTAAAAGAACTGAGGACTAGAAGTACAATTTAAATCAGTCAGCAGAGTTGCCTGGGACTGGGTCTGTTTAAATGACTTGATTCTCTTTGACAGAGTAACAGTGCTACATGACACAGGCAACCACCTTGATACGGCATTTATCCAGACTTCTCTAAAGCACATAATATTTTGACAATAAAACTCCCTTTGCACATGCCCTCAGAGTGAAACTAGAAGCAAAAATGTGGTCCTCAGGCACACGGTGGGAAGGACAGTGCTGGAAGCAGCAAAGCAGTCCTGCCTCGGCACGCAGCATTGCCAAGGGCACTGCGAGACGGCTGCAGCCGGGATGGCACTGCACAGCCATGATGACACCGGGTTCCACAGGTGCCACAGAAGTCGTGCCAGGTGGAAGGGCAGTGCATCGCTGTGAGGTTGGTGGCAACTCAAAGGATTCAGGCTACTGAAAAGCAGGTTAAGAGGAGATTCAATCACTACATATGAGAACCTGGGGAGGATTATCCAACTCGGTGGCAGCAGTGTAGCAATATCCCATGGCTGGAAGTTGAAGCTAGGTAGGCTCAGCCTTGAGAGGAGATATCATCTCCCCAGCCTGAGCACAATTAAACACTTATCTGTTTATCAGAGAACTCAGCCCATCCCTATGCTGTCACCTCCAGTGACCCGGCTTGCAGTGGGTTCAAATTCCAGCACAAAGGAGAGGGTAACACAAGCTCCAAAGAGATTGGGCTGGAGGATCCAGCAGGCCAGAGTGCTATCATGGGGAGAGCCCAGTTAGAAACACCCAAACATGTTTTTTTTCTTTTTTTTTTTTTTTTTTTTTTTTTTTTTTTTTTTTTTTTTTTTTTTTTTTTTTTTTTTTTTTTCCCATTTCTGTCAGTCATGCTACATCAGTGCAAGAGGAATCTTCCCAAGGTGTCATGCTGGTAAGCATGCTAGCTAAGTGCTGACTTATATGCAGCGTGTTCACCTCACATTAAGTACATTTGATGCCATTAAAGCCTGGATGTTTGCCACCTGTCTTCTCAAACAGAGCAAAATGCAGACTCTCTGGTCCAGAGGATCTAATTCAGGCTAAGAGTAAATAGGTAAGATGGAACAAATGGGCTGCCTTAGGGAGCGGAAGGGAGGGAGACGCAGTTTACCCACTGCAGCCATTCACCCAAACTGACCGAACCAGCCCACAGCCCTTGGGTAAAAAAATCTGTGCTTGCATCAAATATATTTTCTGCCTGCCCATTTGCTGTGCTGGGTGAAAATAACTCTGAACAGTCCCACCAGTAAAAAAAAGGTATGCATGCATATGCGTGTATAAGTGTGTATATATATGTGTGTACATGTATATATAAACATAAACACACATATAAACACATATATCTAAACTTTTTATAAAAAGCGGCATAAAAAAGGTCAAGGCGAAGCTGTCTGTTGCTCCACAAAGAGCCACACTGCTCCAATCTGAACGCTTAGCATTTTTTTTTTCAGATGCAAATCCACAGTTTCATCAGGAACTTCCTAAAGCTCCATAATCTCCCTCAAATCACCATCTCCGACATCCAGCCCCCAATACTTCACACCAAGCCCCAACACGTGGGTTGAAGCTACCTTGGGCTCCCCAAGGATGCAGAAGGAGCGTCACACAGGAGCACAGTCCTTGCTGTTTTACAACCTCAGGCGTACGCACAATTCGCTGGGATCATTTCTGTGCCCAGAAAGCCGGCAGTGCCAGGGTGAGGAAGGAGGGCTGGGACAGGCTGCTCCCACGCAGGTTTCCACACGCTCTCCAGAAGTAAATGTGTAACTCCACAGGGAAAAGCAGGATCATTTGGGGGGTTTCTCCAGTAATACGCTGAGGCTGTACATATCTCACGCAATTAAAAAGCACAATTACAGAAATTCTCCAGAAAAGCCACCCATACATCCAGGTGCTCACCCACACTCTTCCTCAGTTGCAGGAAAATCAGGGCTAATGTACTGAGCTCAAAGCCGCAACAGCCTCCCCATAAGCCGCTGCTGGCTAAGTCTCCTCTTTCCCCAGAGTCCACCAGAGAAAAAGAAAGGAAAAAGGAAAAAAAAATAAGAAGAAAAAAATAAGAAAAGCTTAGTAACATTCCCAGCTCTGGGGGTGCCCAGGGCAGCACAGCCGAGGGATCGCGCTGGAGCAGAGCGTTTCGTCCGTCAAGTCTCACTTTTCCCGTGCCCGAGGTGTCCTGCAAGTCACCCCGTCTGGAGAAGGGAAGGGATGGATGGAACTGGGAAGGGGAGCGGGAGCCGGTGGGAGCAAATGGGACGAGGCGGCAGCCGGGGAGGCGCCGAGAGGCCGCGAGCCGAGGCAGGACAGCGATGCCGGGTGGGCATCGCCTGGAAAGCGCTGGGAAACCGGCAGGAACAGGCAGGAAAATAACCCCGGGACGGCGGCGGGGAAGGAATGCGGCCGCCCGAATAACGGTAACGGCGGCGATAACGGTCACCGGTGCGAGGAGGGTTCAGGCGGCGACTGCGCGCCCCGCGGAGGGCGAGGACACGGCCAGGAGGTGCAGGAAGGGAGGGAAGGAAGGGATGGGGAAGGAAGGGAAGAGAAAGGGGGGATCTCCCACACACGCACTCACCGGAGCCGCCCGACGCCGCCGCCGCTCCGCCACAGCCCAGCCCGGCC
>VZSV01000098.1:2163574-2206430 GCA_013398735.1 Nothocercus julius
ACGAGGCGATCCCGGTGCCTGTGAGGAGCCCCCGGGGGGATCGCGGTGCTTCTGGAGCATCCCGGGGGGGGCCTGGCAATGCCTGATCCCTACAAGGAGCCCCAAGGGGATCTCCTTGACCAGCGCTGTGAGGAGCCCTGGGGGGGGATCCCGGGGATGTCTGATCCCTGTGAGGAGCTTGGGGGGGATCCCAGTGTCCGTGAGGTGCCCCAAGGGTATCCCCATGATTCCTGATCCATGTGAGGAGCCCAAGGGGACCCTGTCACTGCTCATTCCTGTGTGGAGCTCTGAGCGGATCCCAGTGGCTCCTGATCCCCATGAGGGGGCACAAGGGGATCCCAGTAATGTCCGATCCTCATGGGGTGCTCCGAGGGGATCCCACCAGTCCCATTTATGAGAAATTATTTGCCTTGAGGGTGACCAAGCCCTCGAGCAGATTGTCCAAAGAGGTTGTGGAGTCTCCATCCTTGGAGACATCCAAGTGCCACCGGGTGTAGGGTGACCCTGCTTGAGCAGGGGGTTGGACTAGGGCATCTCCAGAGGTCCTTCCAGCCTCAACCCCTCCATGATCCTGTGGATCGAGGTGCCCTGAGGAGACCCTGCTCCCCACAACACCCTCAGACACTTGGAGAGCTGTAACTCATTATTTTTTTTAATTTGCCTGTTGTGTCCCTGTGCCAAATGCCTCCATTCATGTCAGACACAAACTCACGGATGTCCTGGGTTGGTATCCAGGCCAAGCCAACCTCCCACAGCCCCAGGGACCAAAGCGGCGACCTTAGTGAGTGATGAAAAGACCTCAGCAATGCTGTGGTCCTCCAAGCATTTTCCTTAACGGGAAAACTCACAACACACTATATTTACAGCATGAAAGAACAATTAAAGGTGGCTCCTTCAACGGTCTAAGTGGGAGCAGTGAGGTAGCTCCATAGTTACTGATCCCTGTCTCCCTGTCCTCCATGGGGAAGGCAGCAAGAAACAAACAAGAGGGAAAAATGATTTGGTAAATTAAACTCTGAGGGAATTACGCAGGAGGAAATGAGAGTGTATGAACAGTTCTTGGTGGTTTAGTAGTATCTAACAGACCATGCCAACATTTCACTGCTTAAGATTTAAATGAATGTCCCCGTCCTGCTATCCTGCGAGCAGGAAGCTATTGAAATTGTGGTTATGCCTGTGAATGCAAGGGAAAAAAAGACAGAGATAAGAACAAGTAATGGGAACATTAAAATTCTTATTAAAACCTCCCAGAGAAGCTGTTTCCACATGCACTGTGTTACAGTACACTGTGAAGGCATATTGCAGCATTGCTGTGAGGCATCCTGGAGCGCTCCGTGGAGGAATCCAAGGATAAAAACAGGGAGACTTGGAAACCCATGTTTTTGAATCCAGCTCTCATGCTCAGTGCTTGATTTCACTGCACAGGGCTGTGCGCAGCCAGCATGGGGAGTATCTCCTTCTCTGAAGGCATCCAAACCCGCCTGGATGCAACCCTGTGCCACATGCTCCAGCGTCCCTGCCTGAGCAGGGAGGTTGGACCAGGTGATCTCCAGAGGTCCCTTCCCACCTCAACTCCTCTGTGACTCTCTGTGCCCAAACTTTGATACAAATTTCCCAGAAATTGGTGAGGAGGGTCCCAGAGCACTCGAGCTATCCGATGACTTCAGAAGTCTGCTTTATTTCTACTTTTCACTCTTGCATTTTTAGGTTGGGCCGAGCTTTCCCTCTGTCCCTCCCTGCGTAGTGTTGCTGTTACACCCACTGCAAAATGTTTGCCTTGCACAGTATTACCCTGTCTCCAGTTACAGCATTGGAGACCCAACTTCTCCAGCATATTTAGGCACTTAAATCATTAGCTGCTGAAATAAATAGGAGCTGGGTGTCTGCAGCAGGAATGAGTTTCACAAACCCTTTGGCAGACCACAGTTCAGTGACACCCATGAAGAGACACAAGCGCTGGGTGGCACCTTGCCATATCCCACCAAATGTGTATTTTGCTTTTTTTTTGTTTGTTTGCTTGTTTTGGTGCTTATTAAAACAGCCACTTTTTTTTTTTTTTCCAGACAGATGCCCCATATTTCATCAACCTGTGGAATGAAATGCAAAATTTCAGCAATTGTCCCAACTAGTACAGGTCTGCACAAATTCACCCTGTGGGGAATCAGTAGGATCCTCCATAGGGCAATGCACAACAGGCAGAGAATTAAGACAGTTCTCTCACACAAAATGCCATTGAGGTGAGTGCCTACAGAAAAGTGGTTGGATTTCCAGGTGTGCTAAGCCCAGATGCTGTCCTTGTGGGTCTCTGTAAAAAAATTCAGCTTTTATTTAGGGGCTCGGTATGCATTTATGTACTCCATAAAATGGGTTGCAGAACCTTCTTCTCTATACATAAATATAAAACACTGCTGTGACTTGCTCTTTGTAAAAAGAAGTTCCCATCTCACAATTTGACAATTGCCCTCATGTATTTATGTGTCATCAGAGAGTAATTTGTGTTGGAAGGGCCCTCCAGAGACCATCTCGTTCAAACCTGCTGCTCAAAGCAGCTCTGATCAGACCGATTGCTCTGAGACTTTTCCAGGTGAGTCTCCCAACATCTCCAGGGATGGGAGGTTGTACAGCTGGATTTTTTTTTTTTTTGATTTAACACCATCAGATTTCATATCTGAGGCACCCCCCCAAATAAAGTATTCTTCCCTAGACAATCTCATCTCGTCTCTAGGCTACAGGCTGCCTACCCTGAATGCCCACACTGTTCACCATATTTCAGCTCTCTTCAGCACTTTCAACTGGCAGCCCAATTTCATCCTGTCAGATGTATTATTAATCAGCAGGTTACAAATTATGTTGCTATTACTCACCTACTTTTTGCATTTTAGGCTGAAAAGAAAGTAAATTGATCCCCAGTAAATAAGCCCCAGCCCCATGGGAGGCACGCGCACCCGCCACGGGCGCAGCAAGCCTGGGGGTGCGGGCATCCTGCTCAGAAGGGCTTTTTGCAGGGGGTAGAATCACAGAACGGACCCCTGGTCCATCCTGGGCCTGTTTTGGGGCTCATTTTTTTTCAGGAATGGTGCCCAAGAGTAGGTGTGTGTCATCAGCTTGTTACTGCAGGCTCTAGGCTAGAGGTGATGTTGTCTGGACTGGCCCTGTGTGAGTTAGAGCCAGTCCTAAATAGCAAATACACCTGTGGGTTATACCTCAACCCAAAATACCACTTTCTCAGCTCACATGGAGCCAATGAACCCACACTGCTGGGTTCCAGCCAAGCTGAAGCAGCTCCATAGTTACCCCAAAATCTGGGTGCCAACTTGCCTCAAGCAGCTCCTAAAACCAAAAACGTGTTCAACAAGTAGCTGCCCAGACAAAGGCCCCCAAAAGAAATGGGCAGTATAAAATATTTAAAATCCTCCTTGAGTTTCGAATGTTTGGTGCAGAAAAATAACGAAATACAAAAATACCAAAAAAAAAAAAAAAATCAGTGCCCAATTAATGTTTAGGCCAGAGCCATTCCCTCATGTCCACAGTTCCTATTCAAACTAAGTTTGTCTTCGTAAAGGTCAGTTTATATTTCGAGTTTCAGTGCAGCACACACTAGTTTGTCTGGGGGAGGAAAAACATGCATTTAATAATGCATATGCTTTTTTTTCCTCCCTTCTATTAGTAGGAGGCACAGTGCTTAGGAGGGTCAACACTCATTTCTATGAAAAAAGGAAAAGAAACAGCAGCAAAACCAGCCCTGATTCAGCTGTAGAGACTCCACAGCTGCTCGCAGGGGAGCAGAGCTTCCAGGACAAATTCATACTCATCAAGCTGTTTTTGTCAGAAAGAACAGGCTCAGCTCAGCTAATATTTGGGATACAGTAGAAATAATGCCAGACTTCAGAAGGAAAGGTTACCTGGATGCCAAAATCTCCATGCAGCTCCTTGAAGCCGGACAAAATGATCGCAAGGCTCCGGGGCGGGAGTCGCAGCCTCGCAGACCTCCACCAAGAAGGGGAGGAACGAGCAGCTTGGGTGGAAGCAGGCTGGCCTCGCTGGGCTGCTCCAGGGTGCCCTCAGGAGCAGGGCACAGAAGGCACCTGCGAAGCATTTCAGCCTGCGCCTGTGCTCAGATTGGGGACAAAAATATTCAGGAGCAAAGCTTTTGATTTCTCAAACTGTCACCAATTTGGCATCAATTTCCTTCAAGGTTTCCTTTATTTTTTTTCCCCTCCCTACGCTGCCTTATTAAACCGACCTAAAACTGCCAAAGCAAAGCAGAAAAGGAAACGAAGCCTTTTTCATGTCGTAGGCAGTCACCTTTGCAAATCTCTGGGAATCAACTTGTCACAACTTCCCCAGCATGGGGGGTTTCGCTGCTGCAGTGCTCCCTCTTTGCCCGCCTCTGCTTTTACCCATTTCCACTGTTAACGGGGAGTAAAGGCCGCCTTTAGGGAGCAGGAAGCTCGCCGGAGAGGGAAGGCTGTGGCCATGGACCAAGTCCAGAAACGGGTGGCCCATCTGACTCCAAGTCAGTGTGGTTACTCCAAGCATCCACAGCCGAGAAATCCAGCAGTAAGAAGGGAAGTCAGCACGGCTCTTCCCAAACTGTTTTGTTTTTCCTAGGAAGAGATACTTTCCCTTTGACACTGCTGTCCCCTCCTTGCAGAGGGCCCATGGCCAAGCAGTGTCCTCCTCCTCCTATCCAAGGAAGGACAAGTTCAGTGTTTGGGCTCTGTCATTAATCAAGATAATTTGCCTAAAAAGGAGCTATTCGCATGATGTGAGGCACAGCACGAGCAGCCAGAATGAAATAATCAGGGATAGAAGGGTGAAAAAGCCTCTTGAAAACACGGGGCAGATCCCCGACAGCTGCTCCAAACATAGGAGACAGAGGACAGACTAGGCCCCCGTGTTCTGGCCTTTCAGGAGTCACTTTGCTGCTGCTTCCTCGAGAAGCCATAAAATACAATTTGCTACGATAGCAGCTTTGTTGAAATAAATCCCTCGGCGCGGGGCGTTCGCTGCCAGCACCGTCACGGCAGCCACCGCACGGGGAAGTGGCGCAGAGAGGAATCTGTTTCTAGCCACATTCTGCCCAGAAACAGGGATTATTGGAATAACAGAGGGCAGTTTTAGCGGGTTCTCACCTGCCGGGCACCACAGGTTGCGGCCTGTTGCGAGGCCTCAGAGTCACCTGGTGACTGGAAGCAAATGGTGCTGCAAAGAAAAAGTAAAAACCAAAAACCCCAAATAAACACGTATCCAGCTTGCAGCATGTTATTTAATTAAAAAGCTCTATTAAGATCATTGTGATTTCCCACGGGGAAGAATGTTTGAATTACCTCAGCGGCTTTTGTTCCCCACGCAGCAAGGCAGCTCCATCGCAAGCGCCGGAACCAGCTCGGAGCTATGAGAGGATCCTTTTCTTTTTTTCCTTTTAAGCTCTTCCCCGCAGGAAGCTGCTCGATGGGGCTGCTGTGCAGTCTGCATCACGCTCCCTTTTCCTGGTTCTCTTCTTACTCAAGGTAAAGAGCTTTAACACCAAAAACCCTCCTAGACATTGCAAATTAATCACTGCCTACAGTAAAAGAGAAATCCTGAAATCTAATTTTGACCTCGATCATGCCTCATGTTATGCAAGAGCAGAATTTTATAAAAATATGTTATTTTACACCCACGGTTAAATTTCATCTCAGTGCTCATTTGTCCCATTGCTGGAGGATGGACAGGCAGCAAAGGAACAGGGGGGAAGTTGAGCTGGAAAGCTCCCGTTAATGTTTTTGTTTCATTTACCCACTTGCTTCCAGAGATGGTGCAGAACAGGGTCACTAGATCCTGAATCCAGCCTACCAACATACCCGCGCTGCTTCCAGACGGAAGCAGACAAGAGCCTAGTGATGAAATCGCTCTTAATTAAATGTTTGTCCAGCACTCGTGAGCCCTGAGTCAGTGTCAGCACCCAGGCAAAGACCAACTGCACGAAAAGAGACAGATGCCAGTGATGAGCGGGGCTCTGCCTCAAGCTCACCACAAAGTCCAGGACTCTCGGCGGCCTGAGGAACAAGAGACGAGGTGGAAGAGGGTAAACGAACAGTCATAGCAGGGCAAGTTCTTCTGACCTCTACAAGCAGCTCCCCAAGCTGAAATTGCTCCCTCTGCCTTCAGAAGCCCTGTGGCAAACACTGAAACCTGGCATGACAGCATCAGGCAGATGAACAGCAACCAGAAAATAAAACAGGCCAGCTGGTTTTAGAGGAAAATCGATTATTTAACCAAATATTTAAATAATTTTCACAGGTCTCTGACACAACTGGCTGTAGGAGTCATACTTACCCATGACTGCCTTCCCCCAAAGAAGCATCAAGAAGCAAAAGGTGGGGCCGTTGGCTGCCACAAATGAAACCCTTTTCCGCTTCAAAAATGAAAGGCTTTATGGAAAAGAGACCTCGATGCAGCTCCCAAAAGTTAACGCGGCTTGCCGAGCCCTGGCTGAATTATTAACACGCAGCCCCGCGGCTCCTCTCGGTTGGAGCGCCCTGCTCGCAACTGTTCTGCCGGCACATCTCAAGGCAGCGGAGCTCACGCCTGGGCAGAAGCTCTGCTCGCTCCCGGCCCACTTGGGCCACAGGGAAATTTAATTATTTAGGTTTCCTCTGTAGCAACCATGAAATACTGGCTTACAATCGAAATGCTGTTGCTCAGCTCACAGCAAGAGAGGCTGTACCAGTGGTGGGGAAATGAGGCTGGCCAAGGCAAAATCCCCCTGTGAGTCACAAAAAGCAGCCAAAATTCAAAATAGGTCAGTCCAAGACTTTTTCTGACCACAACCCAACTGTAAGATACTACCAGGAGAGTCCAAACAGTTTGAGTTCACAAAATGATTTAGGTTTAAATAAAACAAGTTTAAGTGAAGGCCATGTAGCAACCAGCTTGTTCCACATTTCTGTCTGGATGCATAAAAGTGCTTCTGCTTCTACTTAAAAAAAAAAAAAAAATTGTTTTATTTAAACATGCCTTTCTACATTTTAATTGCATCCAGATTCCTAGAAAAAGGCCATGTAAAACAGGTTAAACATGAAATGAAAAAGCACTGTGTAGTTTTTGCACTTTGGTAAACCTAATTAAGAGGGTATGAAGGTTTCTTGCTGCTTAAATACATATTCGTCTGGTTTTGCACAAAAAGACCCCTCCAAATATAACATATTTCTCATTTCTATCTGCAGCCAAGATGCCTTAATGGGTCTCATCCATTAAGAACTAGTACTCAAGGGGAAAAAAAACACCTATAAGCGCAAAATTGGGTTAAAAAATAGATTATTTGAATCAAAGTTTCCTGCTTTATTATTTAAATCCCTTTCATTTTTAAATCCTTTTAAATGCATCCTGTGGTTCGGACCACAAGGCTACCTTGTATAGCAAATGCTGGCACCAAGGAGCTTGCAGATCCCAAAGGATCACTCAACACAACTGCAATGGCAGGAAGCATTTCTCAGCTTGGAGAAAGCAGAGATTTTATCTATCAGAGGTTCCTGATACTGCTAATTTACCTCGAATTCCATCACACCCAGGGCAAGGTCAAGTGCAGCAGGTTTCTTCTTACCTCTGTCCAAGACGTTGGACATGCCATATCGGGCTTCATCTCTCCAACGTTAGGCCCCTCGTTTTGCCTAGACGGAGGCAAAGAAGTGAATTTGCTCACCAACTCCATATCCGTGGCCTGCTGCTCCTCTCACCTGCAGTTCCCACCATGTAGAAGGCAGCAATGAGTACGAAAGCAACGACAAAGCTCAGGCCATAGGAAGAACATATGATTTCTTTCTCAAGTATCAGGTAATTAGATTGGTGCTACCTCAGTTTTAAACTTTGTAAAATCCAAGAAGTAAGTATTGGAAAAGCTGGCATTTGGAAGAGCACAAGTTAGGATTGAAAAGCTCCAAGTTAGCTAAATTTTGAAGGAGTATTTCATTAAACCATGAGGCAGGACCTTTAGAAACACTCACTGATACTCAGCCCTAGCACCCATGGCAGGCTGGTGCAAGCTAGAGAGAGGCACCAGGCAAAGAAAGCAGCAAAATACCCAAGAAGGAGCTGCATTGTAATGGTCTGAGGTGACCCACGGTGGACACTGCCCCAAACATTGTGGAAACACCAAGGAGTCATCAGGAGAACCTGAAATGGGGACAGCAGCTCCCTTTGCAGCTCCCCAAGCAGCATTAGCTGCTTAAGGCAGGAAGGGGCAAGGGCATCGGGAGCCACCGTAAGACAGGGCGAGTCATCTTCCTGGGAAAGCAACAGCAAAAACACAATGTCAGGAGAGGGGCTGTACATAACGAGTGCAGCTGTGAGAACGTGCCCAAGGGAAAATAGTTTAGAAAATTAAAAACTCCATAGTAACAGACTGGAAGCTGTTAACCAACATCTAATTAATCACAAACCATGCAATAACCACAATCAAACATTAAAACAAATTACAGGCAGGGAAAAAAAAAATCATAGCAACCAAGTTTATCAAGACCGAGTCCTGAAATAAATAAATAAAAGGTTCTAGGAGACCTTGGCCTTTGTGTTGCGGTGACACAGTGACATTGCCAGCTGGTCTGAGCTGGACTCACCTATTTTAGAAATAGCAGGTAGGCTGTATTTATGCTAAATGCATTTAACCATCCAGTAAATCCCTGAGAAAAGACATCAACACACTGTAAATTATTGAAATAGCTCCATACACTGCTACGTTCTCTATTGACACTCAAGCAACAGGATCTTAATGTAGCGCAGGCTGGACAGATGAGTCCGATGATGAAAGGAGAGAGAATAGACAGGGGCCTGCAGGACAGTCTGGGGCACGCTCGGGAAATTCCATAAATATAAACATGAAATAAAGGGCAAACCAGTGCAACTGCTTTGTGAAGAGATTCCTTTTTATTAAATAAAAGGCCTTGAGTTCAGTATGAAAGAGTCTAAAGAGCACAAAGAATACAAGGCCCTTAGTTATCCATTTTTCCGGCCAAACACATCCAAGGATTTTGGATGAAAAACAGTGGACAAAGCGGAGAACGGCAGCCGAGAGGCTTTTGACAACAGAGCGCAGACAAAGCCTTCGCCTTTGCCTCGAGCTCCGCTGTGTCAGCAGCTTGTTCATCAGCTCATTTTAGCACAGGTCCTGCCTCAGATTTCAAACTTAAGTCTGCCCAAGGGCCTTCACCTTCTTCTCACACAGTAACGTGATGGTTAAGCCAGAGATTCTCATGCAAGTCAACCATGGAATTGCTTTCAGCTCATGAAGCTGAGAAAAAAAATAAAGGGACCTGATGATCCACGGATACAAATCTATTTTACTTTATGTAAAATAAGCTTTGTATAAAGCAACAGATGGACCAAATTGATAGCTATAGAAACCAAAATTCAGATTTTACACTTCTTCCTGTTTTGCTGTGTCTTTATCTGAACGTGGAACATATCCCAGTACTGTGCAGAGACCATCGCTTGTATCTTGGCATCCCAGAGCAAAACATAAAAATAAGCCCCAGGAACCCAGGTTTATTTAACACTTGCCCAAATCTCTTTTAGAGAGAAGGTTCACAGTTCGTTCAGGCTCTTTTGTTCATTCATGTTATTGCTGGCCACAAGGTATTTGAGATGAGCTGCTTAGTAATAACAATAGTTACATGCTAAGGAAGAAAAAACCCACAACTTTTCATGTCAAAGCAGTTTTGACTACTTGCAGAGCTGAAATTTATCTCAACTATTCTTCTCTAGAATTCTCCACACTAAGATCTTTGAAAGCAAAAACTTCTGTAATAAAAACTGTTAAAGAGTTTAATCAGTGTTTTCAAAGTGAAAGTCGACATTTTCAGTTAAAATCCACTGTTCTGTTTCAATCCTGATGGGACAGGACTGAGCAAAAAAATCTAGCTGCATGAGGAAGTATGAGAGCCATATGACAACCGGAACGTCTGGAAATGTTTAAACTACCTCAGATCTTCCTGTTCAAGAGATGCAGAAAATTTCCAAACATACAATTAAGATAAGGAGAAAAAGGATTAAGGAAAGGAAAGCTGGAAATTGGGTTGAGGCATAAGGGGGAAAGAAGAGATTATCCACACAAATGCTTCCTTTGAGTAGCAGCAGTTTAAAATACATTCTCATCTCATAAACACAAAAGAAACATTAACCTGCAGACTTTGAATACTGGTCTGAAAATGTAGCCACAGGTGTCAACTGCTTGTTTTGAATTTGTAATTTACTAAAAGATGGTAGTTTCTCTCACGTTTTCAGCACAGAACTCAAATACTTCAAGTTCATTTAATACTTCCAATAATTTAGAATAAGATGAACAAGTTTTACACTATTCCTTTTAGGAAAGAAAGGATGAATGAAAATTGGCCTCCACTCGGTTTCTCTGGGGACAATGTTAATGTGTTGCACCTCAAGCTTCAGCCCTCCGTATCCGTGCTGCAGAGCCCAAGGCTCTTGCTAGCAGATGACGTAGCGGACAAGTCGGGAGCCACGGACTTCCCGCAGCCGCTGGCAGTGGCGCAGAATGTTGAGGATGCTGTGAAAGCGCTTGTCCACCTTCAGCTGGGTGAACTCTTTGATATCAGCCTCCACAATAAAGAATTCACCTGGAAAACAAAAAGTGATGTTAATTATAGTGTAGGATACATTTGACACTTGGAAAGTAACAATCTGGTCTCTAACTGATGAAAACACAGTTGGTTGTAGGATGACCTCACTGTCTCAAGAGCTTGTCCTATACCCTAAGTTTGTCATCAAACCCAAGGATTTCTAACCATTACATGTAATGAACCTGCATTGCCTGCAGACTCCCGTTGGCTTTGTCTGATGAAGCCTCTCAAACAACCCACACTTCTCTATCGGGGTGTAAAGCACAGAGTGGATCTGAAAACCAACACAAGAGCCCAGGCACAAGGTGCTGCACTAGGGCACTGTGGGATGGGGACACGAAAGAGTGAACGGAGAGCACGTCAGAAAGAGCCTCGATGACGAGCTGCCAGTCAGCCTCTCTTTTGGTGCTTGCTCCTAAGTATTACACTCTTGGTGACACCAAGAGCACTGACCTGAGCAACAGAAAACAGATGCTTAGGGTTTGTTTAAGGTTCACAGCACAACTTCACAAAGTGCTTCAGTGGGGAACAACTTGAGTGTTTCAGTGATGGAACGGAGTTCAGTCACAGCATGACTTGAATTCCAAGTAATTGCTTGGGGGGGTCTCCAAAATAACCTGTCCCCTGATGATGGTCTTGTAGCAAACAAGTTGTAGAGCTGCTCCTTTGCAGCACAAGGACAGAGCCTGGCACACATCAAAGATGCATTGCTACCCTCCCTTTGCCTGCTATGTGGAACAATAACATCTTATCAATAAAGACAATGTAAGAAAAAATAGCCATCTGGAACAGCATCCTATGTCCAAGGAAATGGCAAAAGAAAAGTCCTCCAGCAGAGCTGGCAGTTCCTCTGCCCTCATTATCGAGTGCTTTTAAGAAACCAGGGCCTGCACTGGAGCTAGAGCACTTAAAATGGCTGCAACAGAATCCCAGGAGAAAGTCCCCCCAGTCTAATAGCACACACTGGACAAAGGAAGGAGTTATTCCAAGCACTCCCTTCCTAATTTTGTTCTCTGTGATTTTATATTCAGTTTTCTTACAGCTGTAGAGGGGACATAATTATAGATCTAGTGAAATGACTGTACATTTAATACTTCCTGTAATATCATAAAGTTTTAAGCACGCATCTTTGCAAAACTATAACAAAGAAAAGCAATCTGAAACTAGGGAATGTGCTAATTAAGGTATCACAAAGAAACATACAATTATCTTTAAGGAGAGTAAGTAGCAGGAAATGAGGTATTCTTCCACAGGACCATGAGTCCCGCACATGTAAAAAGAGAGGTAGCAAGGCTAAAGGTGCCCTAGCTTGGAAAAAGGAGAGTAACAACCTTCCTCCTCTTCCTTTTACCCAGGAGCAAGGCAGAAGCAGCATCAGCCTCGATAAGTCAATAGATACAAGAGATACTCCATCTTTACAGGAGAGTTTGTGCTTTTGAGTAAAATATTATTTTAAATCTCATCCTGCTCATCCTGGGAGACATCTAACAGGACATACTCCATTCGGAAGGTATATCCATTAATATGATGTGCTAGGTGCCCACCAAAGGGCTCAGGGCCACACCACCTTGCTCAGATAGAGCCAAACTGTAACATGTCACAACTATAACACTGAGCATAACCGGGTGTCACTCATCCCAAAAGCAGAGCTGGCTAAAGGGTCATGGTTTGCCTGGAAATAGCAACTCCCTGCACTAAATAAGCAACTAAACTAACTCACTAAATCACCTCACTTAGTGAGAAGTCACCTTGACAAGCTAGACAGCATCTTTTCTCATCTGGAAATCAGAGAAGCAGGTCAGTTGGCAGTCAGTCCAGCCTGAGGAATAGTGGGAATCCTAAACACACGCTCACAGGAGAAATTTAAGCAAACAAATCAATGACTGCACAACCTCATCCTGAAAAATGCAATGGCTAAAGGCACTTAATCGTTTTGTGCAGGTCAAATAAGAACTGTCTGACAGGCTGCCAGAGCTTTCTCTGGACTTTCCAGATGATTAGTCACACAAAAAAAGCAACCTCTCAGATGCTGAATGTCCTAGTTTCATAACTGAACTTTCCAACATAAACAAGAAAATGAAGAACAGCTCTCAGGTACTTGAAGGAATTAAAAGCTCAACAGTTTTTACACACCCAGGAAAGCATTATCTGACAGAAAATTCTCTAACTAGTGGTGCTCTCATTGCAACCAGTGTTCCCAAGGACCACAGTGCTGATTAAGCAGTATTTCAAGTATTGGAAGGATGTTCTAGCATTTAACCTCTCTCCTGCAGCCACGAGGCCAAACTCCTAAATCCTGCCCTGAGGACAATGACAGTCAAACCCCAAAATTTACAATACTCAAAGCTGAAGGGTGGCAGCATCTAAAAACTAGACAAGTAGCTTGCAGA
This sequence comes from Nothocercus julius, assembly GCA_013398735.1. Lineage (NCBI taxonomy): Eukaryota > Metazoa > Chordata > Aves > Tinamiformes > Tinamidae > Nothocercus > Nothocercus julius. The sequence continues at coordinate 2,176,578 of VZSV01000098.1, forward strand.
TAAGAGTAACTATGAAATAGAACTCTCTTCTGCCAGCACCTTGGATTCTCTCAGTTCCTGCCCAGCAGGATGGTACATTTGTTATGTACTAAAAAGTAACCTGTTCACACGGTAAAACTTGGAGTCCCAGAGTCATCCTGGGTCATTACAGCACCACAAACACCAGTGTTGGACCTCAAGAGTTGCCAGGACCCAGAGCTAGGTGCTCCATCAGCTCTGCTGTTTTCATGGCTCCGTAGACCAAACTGAAGATTTTGCCATTTGTTTCCACGCAGGAATTCCTTCTGTGGTTTTGACCCACCTTTTCCTCTCTGATTATAGTATCAAAATAGTGTCCACAGAGTCCAAAGTTCAGCTGTTTTTGAAAGTGAAGCAAATATTTCAAGAAATCTTTGTTTAATAAGAGCCATTGTTAGACTGAGGCAAAACTTGTCTAACTGAACTCTACTTGAGCTCAAATCAAGAGACCGTTCACATGAAGTGCTCTAGTTGTATGTTTTTGGTATGCATTTATTAAAACTCTTTACAACATTGACATTCACCTGACAAGTTAGTTTGTCTAGTAGTTCTCAAAATAAAAAACATGCTAGGCATGCCCATAGTCCCAGAGCTCTCTCCCTGCACATAAGCCACATCTGAATTCCAGGAGCTGAGGATGTTAAGGCACGATGCCATAACAGAGACAAATTTGATCAGAGAAAAAAATCTAAGGCAAAGAAAAGTTTTAGTATAACATAAGGCAATATTCTATTAAGAGTAGAAATCAAGAAGCAGACATCAAGGGGACGTCAGGGCTCTATTTCTGAGAGACACAAGAGCACTTGCTCCACACTGTGTCCAAGCTTGGAAACGTAAGGCCCTTCTAAGGACATCTCCAAGCAAGACATGGACAGTACTCTCCTTCCTAGCATACATGACATATATGCATTCAAAAGAAAAGGAAAGTCAAAGAGTAAATTCTAATATTAGAGATGTACTTATCTTTGGGAAAAGGAAGCTGTAAAATACCGCCAGCTTAAATTGAGACAGATCCATTTTGCTCCCTAATCCTTCTAGAGACAGGACATCTTAAAACACAGATCTTAAGCCACTCTTCCACAAAGCCACTACAGCACAATCGTTTGCATATACCAACCTTAGATTAAATTTTTAAAATAGCTGATGTCCATTCTGCCTTAAAAATTGAAACCTCAGTTCATACAGTTTGGTTATCAAGTTTATTCATAGCAATTCCAAATTAAAGCTTTGTGCGTTCCAAAATACTTTTTTGCAACAACACTCTGTGAAAGTGATATGCTTTTAGTCAAAATAGATTAAGCAACCAAAGTCAGTTATGGGGAAACTATTCAGTCAAAATAATAACCCTTGTTCCTAAATTCTACCACTTCAGGAGCTCTTAAGCCGTGTCCTGTACAAGACTACATCATCCTGTCGCTGAAGAATGCAAATTCTGCAGCAGGTACTAAATAAACTAAACATCTGTAAAGTAGCAGCAAGGAAGCAGAAAAGCAGCTGGAAGAGCTACCAGCCCTTGCAACAGGTTTAAAAGGTTATCTAGGTGAGGCTCTTGCACAGGAAGTCAGGCACAAAGCCTACTGTTATTGACACCAACCACTATGAGCCTCATCTGCTGCAGCACCATTTCAGGCACAGAATCTATATTTTTATTTAGATATAAATATCCTGCTGGGCACTGGACAGCATCAATAGTTAAAATTATTTGGGGAGTAACACTGACATTTCAGGTACCACTTTAACCCCGTCATGTATCCCTCTCTTGTTACTAGCTCAGAAGATGGCTTATTAAACTAGTACAAAAGACCTGAATAAACTGGGCTCCTGCTGCAGTTGTGACTATTTAGCTGTCCATAGTAAACACACATGTATAGCCTTGTGGTCTTGAGTACTGTCTGGAGATGGATCTCCTTTTTATTCTCTTTTGTTTACGCCAGGGGAGAGCCCCTCTTTTCAGTCAATAGAGCCAGAGTGAAAGTTCACTGCTGTGGGCTGGGCTGCCCATGTATTGTTGGTGCTTCCATAGGGAATAGAAACAGGCAGGGCGAAGGCTGGTTTAGAGCTCAGCAACATGTGGGGAGGGAGGGAAGCCCTTGCAAGTCTTCAGACTGCTTTCTGTTTTTCTCTTCCCCAGCTGAGAATTAGTCCCAGGAGGATTTCCAAAATTTTTCAAGACTGATGTTTTCAGGCACTCCCACAAGTTAGGCTATTCCAGCCACTTTCAGAACACAGATTGTCTCTTTTCTGAAAATGTGATGTTTCAGGTTAAACCACAACCTGAAAATCACTTACTACCATAAGTCATTTAAACTCTTCTCAAGTAGTTTTATACTTCCAGTGACAACATCTAAATGCTATGAGTTTGGTGCTAACAAACATAAAAGGTACCTTTTGTATCCTTAGTTTCTTCTTCCAGGAATCTGTGGTAAAGATTTCTGACAGCTGCATTCATGGATTTCAATGGCTGGTGCAGGATCCTGTACTTGCTTACCACAGCCTTGTTCATGTCTTGAACAACCGCATTAATTTGATCATATGTTAAACGGCCCCTCATGTACCTAATAAATCAAATAAATAAATGATTAACCAGAAAATCTCAGAATTAAAGCACCATGTGTATATATCTCTTTCCTAAGTCCTAGCTGAACTTGCTTTTCCTTGGTAGAGATTTCTGCTTTGTGTTAATGAATAAATGTAGTAGTTAATATTTTCTGTTTTTTTCCCCCCCATCATTTTTTGATCATTTAATAATGCTCAAGAAAAAAACATAAAGCCTAAACCAAGAAAATGAAACATTAGAATGTCTAATTAAAATTAAAAAAAAGCTTAAACTGCCAAAATAATTCAAAAAAATGAAATAAAGGTGGTTATAGCATCACTTAAAGCAACTGCAGAAAGCAAAATAAAAAGCATTTTATTTCTAAAATGTTTCTGCCTAACAGTACAATTGAATTAAAAAAAAAAAGTCTTTGTCTATCCTTGCCGGTATTACTCTGTTTTTTGAAGAAATACCAGGTTTTTCTTATTTTACTGTGCAGCCTCCTTAACTGTATAGACACAGAAGTTCTACAGCACCACCACCGTTTTTTGAGCTCTCAGCATTTCATAAAACAAGTATCAAAATAGTAATATTTGCTGACAACAGCCTAGAGGTACAGGAAGCACAAGAAGATAAAAACAAAGTGATGTAGAAATATTAGAACAGTGAAATATTTGCAAGTGAGGCTATTCTGTATTTACAAATGTAAACACATGAATTCCAGAAAAGGAAATATATTGCAAAGCTACCAACTGGGGAACTATTACATGGAATTGAACTCTGAAACAGTACAAGACAAAACTCCAGAAATCACTGCAATAAAAGCGTAGGCTAAGTTTAGCACTTTAAATAAAGCATCTAAGCAATTTGCTCTGGTAATTTTTCAGATGTTACTGCATTTTTTTCAGTGACATGTCTGGAATACAAGCAGGAGGATGCAAACAAGTATCATCAGGGACGCAGTCCTGAGTCACATGCTCTAGGTGACCCTGCGTGTGCAGGGGGGTTGGACTAGATGATCTCTAGAGGTCCCTTCCAACCTTAAGCATTCTATGATTCTATAATCAGGAAAAGCCCGGCTGAACCCCTGCAATGTTCTCATGAAGAAGTGTACTCACCCCTGCATAGCACAAAATTATTATTACAAAAAAGGCAGGTAGCGACTGAGCTCTGATGCAAAACTATGAGGCAGTAAAAGCCAGCAGCCTCCTAAATTGCATTAAGGTCAGAGGGAGCAGAGCAAGCAAAGGAATTATCCCCGTCTGTGAATTTTCCTCCAGTGATGCAGAGCAGGAGAATGAGAGACAATGAGCACAAAGCAAAACAAGGTTCAGACTGGATATAAGGAAAAAAACTTTTCCACCATGAGAAGCAGGTTGTCTAGAGAGGCTCCGCGGTCTCCATGCTTGGAGTTTGAAAGACACAAGCAGTTAAAGCCCTAAGCAACCTTGTTCTACCCCACAACTTCGAACAAGAGGTCGGGCTAGAGATGTCCTGGGAATAATTTCAGTTGAAAGATCCTATGATCACCATTCAGTCATTACAACAAATCAAGGCTGGCTGTTTCTATTTGGTTCAGTACAATTTGCAGGTTATAAATATCCTATTTAAAAAAATGTTACAGCGCATTAATTTTTTTTTTCCCCACTCAGTCCATCAGGCGACTAAAAGCTGTAGAGCAGTAAGACTGAAGAGATCAGTGAACATGAAATTATTCCCTCATTTTAATCTGACTGCAAAAACTTCAATCTTTGAAAAAACATACAGCACAAGTAGCTAATCAATTAAAAAACATATCAATATACTAAAACAAGAATGTTAGGGATTTTAAAATACTCACTACTGTAACTCAAACAAGCAAAAAATCTGCAGTGAGTATCAAAGAACCCCTGAATCAAAGCAATTGCTCTAATTTCAAACCAACTTCGCACCAAGCTATTTGCAGTCAGCCAGTCAGTCAAGGCCATTGTCTTCCCTGCTATAAATACAGTGTGGTTTGTAACTTGACTTTAATGGGAATCAGAATATGTACAGCAATAGTAAAAATACCACGGGGTCTTTAGCAAATATACACAAGAGCCAAGTGGCATTTTTCAGGATTAAACATACTATCTTGTCTCACAATCAACACTGTGACGCTTAAGCCTCTGCCTTATGCAGTGAACACAGGCTGCACAAAGCTGTGCTGCTCAAACTACCCTCCAAGCTGCTTAAAAAACAAGAAACTGAATCCAAAGGGACTCAGCTCAAACCAGTCCCACTGCAAGGGCAGAACTTCAGAACATGAGAAAACTTTGAGAGAAGATCTGTCCAAACCACCGTGCAGATAGATCTATGCTTAATGCTAGATCACAAGTAAAGCTTTCAACTTTATTGATATTTTGGTAACTCCAGATTTAAAGTTGTAAGTGCAGCCATTTTTATAAAAATCCTCTACTCTGCATTCATACCAGGATTTCACATAACAGGAGCACTATGACCCCTGAAACCAGTCACACTCTGCACAAATTAATAATGCAATCCACAACCACAGAAGCACTCTGCCTATATACATTAACTGCAATTTATTGCTCTTTGTTGCCCTCAACCTTTTTATAAAGTCACGGGGAAACTATAACTATGCAGATTAAGGTCTAAAGTGTAACACCACCTTTATTTATGTTCCCACTATCAGTAGAACTGTGGCCAATACAGCTAAAGCCAAGGAACAACTCAGCTCATCTAAAACTAAATGCTGACCAAAGTGCCTGTGTTTTTTCTTTTATATGTGCCTTATAGTTAAGTACAAACTCATGCTATTCCATGATCCTTCTATATTTCTATCCAGCTGTGGCTAACAACTTGACAAAGGTTGACATTTAGTTCAGTCCATTCAGTAATATAAAAATATACTAGTTAAGTTGGTAACTTCAAGGTTCATCCATTTATTTTAGATTTAAAACTAATCTCAAATCCGCAGCAAAATCATATACATTCAGAACTCACACTTCTACTTCTTTTAAAACAGGGAACTGGTTTTTTTTTTTCTTCTTTTTTTTTTTTTTTTTCTTTTTGATCTACCCTTACTTCTTTTTGAAGCCCTTACTGTAACCCAACATAATTTTTCCACCTCAATCCATAGGCAGGAAAACCAAAATACAGTTATATATTCTTGAGAGAAAAGCGTAACATTGATCTACTATGGATATAAAACTGGAAAAAAAAATTGATAATCCTCCTAATAGACTGTTCTCGTCCCTCAAAAATACCTAGACTTAAAAAAAAAAAAAATTTCCCCAAGATATCAGCTTCTGAGAAGTGTTATAATGCAAGTATAGATTCTAAAAATATCACTGAAAAAAAACTATAAAAAAGAGAATAAGGCACATATTTTAATCTGCTTCAGTTAACCAAGATATCTACTGTACAATATCTTTTTTCTTCCTTCTTTCTAGGAAGGAAAAAAGATATCTTTCTGAAACAGATATGAAGGCTAAAATAATTTGCAGAGAATATATGAGAATATTCAATCTGAACAAGTTACTTCCATATCTGTACCTAAACACAGCCTGTACCTTTGTTAAACACCTGCTGCAGAGTTCTAAAATATCAAGTCACTGGAGATTCACAGTTCCATTTAATGCCCTAAAGACATTTGGGTTAGATTCCCATCCGCATTCAGCACAAAGGCAGTAAATACACCTAGGTCTTTCAGCAAAGAGCTTCCCACAGCAGTGTGGGAAGAAAGCTGGGCAATGAGATTCTTGGCTGATGCAGAACCCGTGATACCAAACTAAGAAATTTGGACCCCCTGCACTATAATACTCTTGTGCTTTAAGTCTTTTGGATGAACTTGGTGTAGAGACTATGTCATCAGTCTCACAGCCTTGGGACCAGAGCTGCAGAAAACAAAGTGGTAGTACCCCTTGTTACTATTGCCAGCAGGTAGAAAAAATCCTACATGAGAACTAGTGCAGACTGACCAGGAGAATTGGGACATGAACTAAATACTGATTCTTCTAGCAGAATGTATTAGAAATGAGAAAGATTGTTTTCTAAACATTTGCTGCTTAGATTGGACTAAATAGTAAGTGAAATTGCAAGCGTAGTTCACTCCTCAGTCATATACTACAACGCTGCTAGACAACAGAAAACACTGGTAGATTAATAGATTTAAATTCACGCAAATCTCTCTCTCAGTACAAAGACACATTTTCCTATCTGAATAAAAATATTTTTATAGCAGAAGAAACACAGAAATATAATCTTTCTATAAGCCAGAGATGAATACAGTAGCATCCAGTTAGCTCCATACCCATTCCGCATGCAAACACCAGTGGAAAACCTTGAGGGAAAAAGGAACACTTAAGGAGGTTATTGGGAAAGATCATAACCTTAATTGGAGTTTAAAACATTTGGCTGTAAAAGTCTAGGTCAACTTCTCTTGCCTTAACACAGGCAAAGGCCAAGAACCTCAGTGCTCCAGCTTCACCTTTCCAAAATTCTGTTAGGAAAGAAGTACATAAAGGAATAAAACACTATTCAGACCGCTTCATTTTAGGATTGAGCAATCAGTGGGAGAAAAATGGACAATGCTTAGCTGAACTCTGAAAGCTCAAAACCCACAAACTTATTGAAATAAGGGTTGTCAAGGCACAGATGAACTTAGAATCTAGGTAACAATTTAGCCTTAGGCATTAAAGGAATTTTCTCATTTTTGCAAAAATATTTGTCATTGCCCCAAAATCCCATTTAAGAAAAAGCTATTCCTACACAAAAGCCTTCAAGCAAGGGTACTTATTAACCAGTTCCTGATGGCAGGGAAAAAAAAACCCAGCTTCCTATTCCAGAAACTCTAAAGAAAAAGTCAGCGGGAGGTGGGTTTTGCTTTTAACAACTTTGATTTCTGTTCCTGTATCAAAACAGAAAAGTCAAAGCTTGAATTTTTCAGACACCAATATCCAGGTCAATTAAGACAGCAGTTTTATCTGAAAAGACAGTTCAGTTTAATGAAGAGAAACATACTAGCTAATAGTTAGGTTTGTTGTTTCGAGTACTGATACTAGTAAAATGAGCCATCATCTTGTAAGATGACAGATAAGCCTATGTTTAAAAGAAAAAGGATAATAATAAAGGATAATAAATGCTGTCTTAATCAGTTTTAACTAATCAGTTTCAATCTCCCCAAAATATTCATAAAAAAGAACTTAATCAGCTCTATTTGCTTCATTTTCAGTTGTCCTTGTACTGCAGAACTATTTGATATTTAATATTGTGGAACATTCTGAAATTTCAAAACATGTCTGTCAGTCTCAGTTCACCTTCCCAAACCCATTTGGCTCCCAAAGCAGCACAACAGGGTCTCAGAAAAACCATGCTTACTTACGCAGGAACATTTTCAAATTCTTCTGTAGTTATTAAGGCTGCTTCTTTAATAAATTTTGGCTCTTTTGTAGATTTCTTTGCGCGTTCAGGTTCCGTGACTTTTGTTTGTTCTCCACATTTCACTGTTGGCCCAGTGACGCTGTAAGATAAATGAATATTCAGTGTCTAAATAGCAGGTAAGCAGCCAGGAGAATACCAATATGTTATCAGGTATGCTCAATCACAGAAGTAAGTTCCAAACAATCTGTTAGGTTGGATGATATTTTCTGACTTAAAAATGAGAAAATAAAGCCAAATCCCTTTCAAATTCTGTATTTTAGACAACCTTACATCTCTTCATTTCTCTGCAAGGAATACTGCTAGCAGGTGAGTTGGAAGCAATCCAAATGCAGCACAGAGCAGTTAGGAATTCAATGTACCATTACATTTCACAGAACATGAGGCCTCACATTTTATCAGATGAGCCAGAGCATAGAGTCTAACAGACAGATTTGAAGTACCTCACAGCTCTTTGAAACAAGTTCAAATGTTGGGAAGCCTGACTCATCCATTAATCTTTTGAAACAAATAAATTCAATACCATCCAGCAACCTGTACAATTCTCTTAGGCAAGATGCAATAAAACCTCAAGGTATTTCCTGCTTTGGGGGATTATTACAACAGGGATTATGAATTTACCCCTTCTCTGAAACCTCATCTCAGGACCTTGAACACTGACCTGTTTGTCAGCCACCCAACCCAGCTGCTCTCTTACCCATTGGCAGCAGAACAGCAAAGGGCAGGATGCATTTGGCCAATTTCAATGTCACCTTGCCATTAGATATAAGGACATGGCTGGGGTGAAAAGCTCAGCAGAAAAAAATAGATAAGATACCACAAAGAACTGATGATCTTCTTTGAAATAGCCTTACCACCCATACACACACACACACACACGAGGATCTTTGTCTCAGCCCTGAAGATATAGGGCCTCAAGCACAAGCCAGGGAATGGCACAGCAGTGTCTCGCATATCCAGCCATAGGCTTGAGTTGGATGTCACCCCTTCAAATCTAGCATCCCACTTTCTATGCAACTGGACAGCAGAGGACAGCGAGCGCCACCTGCTGGACTCTGCAAATGCCTGGGACACGACAGCATGAAAGAGGGATCTCTGTGCCACACCATGATGGAGAGCAACTCTGAAACCCAGGAAAAGGAAATTAAAAATGAACAGGACTTCTCTGGACATATTTTAGAAGGTTGTTTCCCAGACTAAGGGTTTATGTCTAAAGGGCAGCTTTCAGAAGGTTAAATACTCCTGGACACATCATCTGTTTGGCCTTACCAGCTTACTTATCCAGGTATTTACTATCCAAGAATTACTAATCCAGGTTTTAATACAAGCAGTACTGCAACAGATGAGGATTTATATGCAATCAAAAAATTATTATTATTATTTTTTAAAAAAAACACTTTGCTGGAACAAGCTTGTAAAGTTCTCTGCTGAAGCACTGACAGGCTCTAAAAGAAAGACCAGATAAAGCCCATAGGTTCAGGGCACATATTGGGGCACTGAATTTATATACGCTGATGCTCTGCTTCCTGACAAGCTTCAAGAGTGGAAACACGTGCTGGCATCTCCAGACACTAGAACCTAGGAAGATACCCCCATCTGACATACACTCACACCACTCAAAAATAAAAAGCAATTCCAGCGGGGCAGAGAAAGCTGACCACTTTAAGAAACCTCCTCAAAATTTTGTTTCGGAAGCTTTTTGATTAATAAAAAGCTATTCTATTTCACATAACAGTGCCTCATTCTCTCACTTCCACCTTCTCAGTACAGCCCTCTGGGAGGTAGGTGGATGCCAGCACTAGCAAAAATAAACTTCAGACTGCAGGGTGGGAATAAAAACACCACAACTGTAATTCAACTCCCCACAACAAAATGGCTGAGCTAGACGATTTTTTTTTTTAATGGTATTGGAAAGGGTTATGTTGAAATTCAGTTCTAGGGACCCCAAGTTTGGATCACTAACCCATCCACAGAGGCATCACAACTATCAAAGTAGTATGTTTGCCGTTCTAACGGAAGCAATGCTCAGCCTTACAGAACAATTAGTTTTCTACTATAATATCACAGCTACCACTGGAAGCGTCCGTCTGACCAAATTGTTATCTCATAGGCTTTATTTCAGGGATTCGGTAGGATCCAGGACAAGCCCAACATCTGGTAACGATGAGTTTGCAGCAAGTTATTAGTCAATGTTCACAGGCCCCAAAAGTTCACAGTCAATATCCAATAACAGCAGCGCTGGAGCACTGTACCACCTTCATGCTCAGGTGTCACCTACCAGCTCGCAGTCGGTTTAGGCAGATGAGGAGGAATATTTTCACGGAGGCAACGTGCTTCATTTTGATCTCTCTCAGCAGACTTCTGGAACTCCTGAAATTAACATTTGACTTCAGAAATTTGAAAATATTAATGTGATGCAAATGAAATCAGTTTACTATTAGGACAATGCTGGAATAATTCATTACTTGATTAACAAGTGTTGTTTGCTCTCTCCCCATTATCCCAGTTCTCTAATTAATTTCCTGAACAGCAAGTAGCAAAGCTAAGAATGAAAAAACATAAACGTCCTCAAAATATCAGAGGAATCCGAATCGTCAAGAAATAATCTTTAAGAGTATGCCCCAGAAGGTTTGCATGGGGGAAAGGCTGTGATAATGGTAGGAAGACAAAATTTTCCTTTCAGGAAACTCATCTACATTCCCCAAAGTGATTTCAAGAAAACAAATGAAGACAATACAAAAACATGCTAAAACAGATATTCTCATCAAACATGTAGCTTCCGTAACTTTTGCAAAAATCTAAAAATAAAACCCCCTTTTTCAGACCCCTGCATTCATTATTATAGGGACACATTGTCAGTATGTCCATTCTAAAAAGTAGTGCTCTGGGTTTTCCATTCAAGCCTAAGGGACTTAGAATTTTACTAAACTTGGGAAAAGAAACAAGACAAACTCTAAACTTAAGCTCCGACAATCTCTGTCCACTTTATTAAGCTTCTGTGTTATCTTGGTACAAGCAGTTTTCTTGCCCTTTAGCCTTAAGGCAATGATGTTTTCAGGCAGTGATTCCTCGTTGCCTGCATTTGTCCTTTCTCTTGTCATCCTCCCCACTTCTGCAGGGGGATTCTGACACCACCATTTTGTGGAAACCAGTTGCATATAAGGCAGGGGAATCAGCAGGCATAGCAAGTGCCTTCTTCAAGGCTTGATTATTCTAGGTGAGCAACACTACCTGAAATATGCTTAGCATTCTTACAGTTGCAGCTTGTGACACTTGTCAACTTTTCCCTAAAGAGCAGAAGGGTTTTGTTTTTATAGGTGTTCATTGTGCTAGAGAGCTCCTTAATAATCCTCCAGTAAGCCTGCTCCAAGTCCCAGCTTTACGAAAACAAAACAGTATTTAGAAAGTTTTATGGGCTATTGTTACTTCTTTAGCCTTCTATTCCTATAGCTACATTGTTATCAATACACAAGCAGGAGTATTATGGGACTAAAAAAGACAGACTTGAATCAAGAGGAAAAAGCAAAGGACTGCAAAGAATGATTTCTGATTCTCTCAGGGTTTCTGAATCACCACGTGTGAAGCAATATAGCGGCAGAAATATTTCTGCAAGAAGAGAGAATAGGAAGCCATTCAGACATCATTATCTATAGGCAGCAAGATATTATAAAGGAAGATACCCAAATCTTGTAAATACAAGAGGCAGGTGCCTCTGGGCAGTACTCTTCACTAGTAGTGCAGTGTTTCACAGGTTTTTACATTTTACTGAACAGCAACAACCATTTTTTATCATATTTATTTACTTTGTCTCACAAAGCAGATGTGTCCCCTGTGAATCACCGATTCCTTCCAGGCTCACAAACCCTGCTTGCTTTTGCTCTTTGAGTTGTAGCAAGCCAAATACAATTTTATGCCATTCTGCAAATAAACTGTAAGAAAGCAGCATACTATGTGATTTTACAGACTACATTAGCCATGCCACACCTCAATCCTAAATCAGCAAATAGTTTTTCTTAGATTGACAGCTCTTGGCATCTATATACACTGCTGCTTATGTCATACATCAGTTTCCCCAGAGTTTTACTAAAACTTTGTAGAGACAGCTATTTAATTTTTAACATTTTTCCTTCATTCTAATGTTTATCCTTCCACCTGGCAGTAGTCTGGAATGACATCCTCACTTCCAGAGGAAACGATTGCTTAAAGAAGTCATATTCTACCATTAGTGCCAGCAACTCCTGTAAAAAAGATTTAATTTTCAGTAATGAAGCTAACAAGAACACATATAAATGTTGCTGGAACTACTATACTTAAAAAAAAAAAAGTAATAAACAACCACACACAACACACTACACTGTGGCAAAGAAGAGGGTTTATATGACATGAATCCATTTCATATCAGTGTCTAGTTCTGACATGATGGCAGATTGCTATTGTCCCTGAGCATCTCCATTTTTTTTTCTTAGTTTTCCCTCCTTGCATGTAAACTCTTTTCTACCACATTTGACTAACAATAAAATTTAAGAACAGCAAATGCAACAGTGTTGTCATAACAGAATTACAACTATTACAAAAAGCATTAAAAGTGCCTAAAGATCACCAGCATAGACACGCATAGCTAAAGCCTACAGCATGGATCACAAACACAACATGCAGACAAGCTATCTCATATGTTGCTAATGACGGAAGGTACAACAGCTGCCCATTGGAAAAAAAAAAAAAAAAAAAAAGAGTAACTTTGGGTAACAAGATTTAAATGAGTGCACAATGTGCCAATTGAATTCCCAGTTTGGTCTCAGTCATGTGGGTGATTACGTCCACTTCCTGTCACATCTTAGTTCAGCAGATCTCTTTCTATAGAAGAATAAAATGATTCAAGAGAAAAGTTCCTCTTTCTACAAATAATGTTATTTCCGACTTGATTAGGAAAGAGCAATCTGATCCAAATCTGATCCTACTGGCAGAGTAATCTGATCATGACATCACTGTTGCAACCAAGATACTTTTTCCACTTGTAAGCTGCCTCTTGAATCCAAATATACCTCTTCAGATCTAGAAAAGAACAGCTAGGGACTCATAAAAGATTTTTGAATTTCTCACTATTTTACAAGCAGAAAGAGATTACCTTGAGCAAATTCTTCAGTTTTTCTTGCTGTTGAACTTCCATTTCCATTTTATTAAGTAGATCATTTAGGAGAACCATCTCATGCCCTATTTTACTCAGCATAGATTTCAGTGATGGTTCTTGGCCTGGGAAGGAAAGAATGTTAAGCAAAAAAAAAAAAAAAATCCAAAAAAACAAATCACCACCACCACCAAAGTAAAAATCACATTTCCCTCCTTTCCCATGAAGACTGATTACCCATGCCTTCTCCAACCACTGGATCTTCTCAAGGGAAGCAGCAATGTTCTCTGGTCTGCTGCTGCAATATAAGCTCCTCTCTTGCATGATTCTGGAGAGCACTAAGCCATTTCTACAACCACTGCAGCTTTCAGGTAGAGGACAGAGCTCTTAAGTCTGGCTCCCAGAGCCGCTTGGCCAGGAGCACCCTGTTCTCCATCACGATCACCCTCTGCTCAGCAGAGCTAGAAAGATACCGACCTCTTGGCGGAGGGTCTGCTTGAGGCAGGCAGTCAGACCAGATGTCTGTTTCAATGTTCTTTGAGGTAGGCAGTTAGATTTCCAGCACACCCAAACCAAATGAAAACCCATTCTTAGTTTCTGCTACCTATGTTTCTTAATTGAAGAGTCTTTTTGATAGTTGAAATCTTAGTGTTGATGTGCAAGCACAAATCTTCCAGATCTGAAGAGGCCATGTTCCTCTACCGTCCTACCAATGAGGGGGAAAAAAAAAAAAAAAAAAAAAAAAAAAAAGCTTTTCTTTTTTTAAATCTAATTGCAAACACGAAGCATGTAAGCAGAATTTTAAAGTGGACTCTGTGCTATCAAAGAAGCAAAGGGAAACTTTACTTAGCCAAAGCTGTAAATATAGTAGCTATTATATATCAAAATGAAAACAGGAAACACAAAGTAATTGATGCCAGATTATGCAAAGCAATATGCCCAAATTCTGTAAATACGCAGAGTCTAACATCAGTATAATGGGCCCCCTGAACTTCACTGAGCCTTTACTGCTCCAAGGGATTCACTACTAGAGGAGTTCAAAATTTACTGTAGTAAAGAAGAAGTATGATTTATATAAGTCATTGTTCTAAAGCTCTCTCTGAAAGATTTTATTTATCAGATGATCAATATTTAAACAATGCTTAAGTAACTAGAGGAAAAGGAAATGCATGCCTCCATGCTAAAACCCCATGAAAGACAGAATAATTAAAAAAAAAAAAATCACTATATGCTGCTTAGTGCTGTGTGGGTGTATTTAAGCTGTTGGAAAACAACTGAGAAAATAAAAAACGTTGCTGAAATATATCTTCCCCAGTTATACTGTAAAAAGCCTCAGCCTGAAGGAGCTGTTTTAACAATTTCTGTATTTCTAGTACTTGCGCAGGCTCTCTGAATTTGCTCAGCTAGTTACCTGCTCATTAGCTAACGAGTTTTCGTGCAGTTGATACTCATCTGCGCTTGAACTATAACCCAAGGCAAGCACTACGGTGCTTACGATATAACTTCACAAAATAAAAAGTTAAAAAAAAAAAAATCTAAAAAACAAGGTATCGCTTACACGAGGAGGACGCTCCGCTCCGCTCCGCTCCGCTCAGCACGTCCGGATGTCACCACAGCACTGACTACCCCAAACCACAACCGGGAAGACCGAGGCACCGCTCCCAACCGCCACCCGATTCGAACGCGCCGCCGTTAACGGCCGCGCATGCGCAGGAGGCGCGCGCGGTGGGCGGGAAGCGCGGGAGGGCGGCGCTGAGAGGAGCGGGCGGCGCTGACATCGATCCGGCTCCCATCGGTGAGAACCATCGCTCTCTCCTTGCCAAAAACGAGGCTAAATCACACACGAAACCCAGACTGAAATATCCCGTAAGGTAGAACCATCAACAAAACCAGCATTTGTTAATCGGTTAAGTAATTTTATTTTGGCATTAAACAGAAGACACAACTCTGAATAACAATTAAAACACTTCCAACGTATGTGTCTTTACACTGGCATGTCTCCGGCAGAGAATCATCACCATTTCCTTCTTCCATCTCTTGGTGGTGAGGGAGGAAATAAAGAAAAACAGCTTACGCTTACCCTAAACTCCTTTTTTGTTTGTTTGTTTCTAAATAGCTACCTGTGTGTTTGCTACAGGAGACGCTGCTTATCTCTTTAAAGAAAAAAAAATATGCTGCTGCTTTTCCACAGTCATCGATCGAGTAGCTCAAAACTCCACCCTCCCCACATCTTAGCCCTAAAAAAATTCCTTAAAAACATAAAAACTCTTAAGAACTGAGAAACAGATTAACACAGAAATATGATAAAGAAAGATCATTTTTGAAGAGAAAATTTTTAAAGAGATAATCTAAGAAATTACTGTGTTAAGCAGACTTAGGAGAAAGAAAAACTAGCAAATAAAGGCTCACGTGACACTGCCAGACATTAGGTTAAGTTGCTTGGTCAACTATCCAGCATGGGAAGGTATCATCTGAATATTTTTAACAGTGAAAAAGCACCCAGATCTTCCCTGACACAGGGATCTGACAGTAACCCTTCCAAAAGGCTTTTCTACACAACCATGTTGACCCAACATTTCCTGCAACTCCCACCCTGCACCCTATATCCCCCTGAATAATGCTTGCAACTTTTACGTTAAATATAAAGAAAGTGTGTCTTTGTGCAGGCAAAATGTAAAAGCATCAGTATAAGTGGAAAAAAAAAATCCAAAGCCCTGCTTCATATGCAGTTTTTAGTTTCAAAAAAATAAAAATAAAATAAATAAAAGACAAAACAGGAAAACAGAGATACCCCAAGCCCCAAATCCAGGCCTATTCATAACCTGGGGTGTTCACATTTGATAGCTGCTTCAAAATACAACACCAAATTTCTGGTTGTTTTTAAGCAATGCTCCAGTGGGTGGTCTTGCACTAACAACCTCTACAATAATCTCAATGACCATAGCAAGAAGGAAAAAAAAGAACCACCACCAGAAACAGGTGAAATGTATCCTAACTCTCTGGAATTATAGGGAATATTCAATCCACCTATTCAAGAATTTATTTTGCTGTTTAACCATGTCATGAGGAGAATTTGGTGTTTGTGCAGCCAATGAATTCCTCCTGCTTTCTCAATCGATTTAGTAATTAAAAATAATATTTCTCTCTGCATATTTTAGGGTACAGACAGGAACTGCAGAAGTAGATTTCTTCCTAACTCTACTACACCATCTGTTGGTACATAGAAAAAGTCACAAATGCAAATCTTAATTAAATTTACAGGAAGTTGCAGTGTGTACGAGCAGGATAAAATACTACACAGCACTAAATATGGAGTGTCATTTCACATACCTCCCACAAGAAACTTTTTCAAATCAAAACACTATGTTCTTTCTGTTTCAAGTAAATAAAATAAAATATTTAACCAAAAAGTCATAAACTCTCTTTTAACATGTATCTTTACAAATCTATTTTATCACTGGGAAGGAAAAGAAAAGTGATGTTTGAGTTTTATCAAGCAAACACCCCCGAGTAAAGAGGCTGATATCCAGCGTCTTCTCTCTTGCACGTGAGTACGCAGACGCTCAGCATGCCGAAGAACTGAAAAAGAGAGAGCACAGAGAGATTTAGTTTTGGTACATCTTTCTAGTTCATTCCTCAGATCCGATACTTAAATGCTAATCAGACTTTCATCATCATAACAAGGATATGCCTCTCATATTAAAAAATACTTTGATAATGATTTTTTGTATATCACATTTGAATACTAGTTCCAACTCATATTTTGCTTTCCTAGATTCTCCCATTAATTTACACATCCACATTCATTTCTAATTAGTAACACAGTAATTTCAGTAAAACCATGTGACTATTCTGGTCTTACCATATAATTCTATTAAATATTTAAGTATATAAGATAGGTAAATAAAAGAGAATATGCTATGGCAATCATAAGAGATGATCACAGGGGAAATTGTGGTGGAAAGATTCATCACAGAAATAGTAAAAGGGATGTATAGTGGAAGTTTAAAATCCATCGTTTTACAGAGGGAAGGGAAGTGATGGAAACTTCTCAGTAATTTAAAATTCATACTATGACATATAATGCAGCAAAAACAAACCTCTCTCCTTGGGCCAGAATTAAGAAATGAAAGTTTTAGTGAAGTCAAGTAACCGATCCTGAGATGATATCCAAGCAGACAGATTTTTGCTTCTTCATTTAGTTCAGGAATGGGATATTAAACAGCAAGTGTTCTACACTGACTCAACATACCAATATTCTTTTACCAAAATCAGATACTCAAAGGAGAGGCATTTTGCTGTTATTAACTGTTCATCTCTATCAACGAGGATGAGGTTACAAAATTTGGCAAAAAGGTACAACGACAAACCACCAAGCTGAAACAAACAGGACAAATCTTCTTAAAGATACATCCACATTTCTTGGGTGTATCACTTACTAGAAGTTTTATGTCAGGACTTTTAAAATCTGTTTTTCAGCCACCGGACAACTTGTTTTGGTTTCCTACTTCTTTTCATTTAATTCATATCTTACAATTCTACAAACAGTCCAGCTGTTTTCATTCCTGATCGTATTTGTTGACCATTTTGATTCCAGGTCTCCAAGCACAGGACTATTGACTGGCATAGGACTATCGACTCGACTATTGCAAGAGCAAACTTTGAAGAGTAATTTTTTAAATCCCAGTTAAGTACTGGAAAACTTGTTATTGTTTCAATAAAGATTTCTAGACCTGTGCCTTTAAGCACACATAGCCGGCTGTCTTTCCTACCAAAAAAAAAACTTCGAATCCTCTACCATTTTTTTGAATCCCTCTCCCTTTTCCTCATGCAGACAAAAATGAGAAAACTGGAAGAAAATAAGGAAGGAATAGCGTATGGGGTCTACTTCACAGCCTGAGAAAGGACATGGTGGAAGAAAATGCCAGAGGACATCAGTGGGGATCAGTATTATTTTCCATGAGGGAAGAAATAGCAACATTTAGCCGTACCTTTACAATGGCAAATCCCAGGATTACAAGCATTGCATAGCTGAGTACACTCTGCAGCCCAGACTCCAGCTCCCCCGCACAGCCCTGCCAAGAAAGAAAGAAGTGTAAACAACCCAAAAGATAATTCAGCCGGACAGCTTGTCTTTTATTTTTCATAAATAAAAATAAACACCACAGTCTCTGAAAGGGAGCAGGATCTTGCAGAGCCTGTCTAACCAACTGCTGCAGACTCGATGGTTTCCACTCCTACTTTCCAGAGCTCGTGGCTTGTCACTCTGCCCTTGCTTGGAGAGATGCACTGTCAGTCTGTGACTCACTAATGTTTGCTGCTTCGAGGAATCTCCTCCAGCTCAGTTCGTTTATTACACAAAAAAGTACTCAAAACTCAGCGCCACGAAGGTCACCAGTGATCTCTGTAAGAGGCAATTTATGGGCTTGTGCCCCGAGCTGGAGAACCCAGTATGCAATTTTCCAGGTTAAATACAGTCCATCCTAAAAGAGCATCTTCCTTCACTTCACAAGGGTCTGGACAGTGACTCACCCACATGTAGCCCTCTGGGCTAGCAACGTTGCTGCTGTAGCAGCTCCAAAGGGAGGACTATCATCAGCAGACAGAAGACAAACAGACAGATTGATGCCTGTGGAGGCACCTGGAGCTCTCCCTTTGGTTATCTCAGTGCTTTTATGGAAATATGCAAGGAAACTATCTAGTGGAAAACACAGTGGGAGAAGAGAGTTTGGGATTGAAACTGCTGGAAAGAATTGGAAGAAATCATCCCTAAATCCTGCCTAAAATGCTTTCCCCATTGGCTCTGGCTAGTTCAGAGAACCATCATGGGCCAGTGTAACACGCAAATAAGAAACTGTTCCTTTGCCCCTCACCTTGGTGTTGAGTTCCTGGGGCTGATCCAGGCTCCCCGTGCAGTTGCTCAGGCCTTGCCTGCAGCAGCTCAGCGGGACGCTGTTGTTACCCGTGGAGTTAAACCACTGCGTGCTCGTCCAGTCGCTGTAGTTCCTCACGCCACAGCAGTGAAGCTGCCAGACACCAGAGAGCCACACGGATGTGTGAATACAACAAGAATGTGAATGCTAGCATTGAATTCAACCTCTCCTGAGCATACTGAGCAAGAACTTCTGCCGTCTTTCTGGTTTATAGCACAGGATTCTCAGCAACAGTCATTCATAAAGTTATTCATATTCATACTCATTCATATGTATGATCCCAAGGCCACACATGTCAACGAGGTCATTAATCTACATGAACTTCACATCAGGACCCCAAAGGCCAATTCTGCAAAGCAGGGAGCACCCCATGGAGAGCCAGGTGCTCAATGCTGCTGCTCTAGGATACCAGTCCTCATTCCCTCCCTCTCCCAGGCCACATTCCTTGCTTAATGCCCAACTGAGTGATTTCTAAACAATTCTCTGCTGAATTTAAAGATTTTCTTACCTGTTCTTGCAAGTAATTCACAACAGTAGACTCTGCATTTTTCCCGTCATACTTTTCAAAGACTGAACGCATTGTATCCTGCACGTCGGTTTTTACCTAGTTTCAGAGAAAAATATCCATTTTGTGTTAGCACAAGGGATCAGAATATTGTCTAAAGGGAACTACAAAAGATCTGTATCTCAAAAGTTTTTTTTTTTTTTTAAAAAAAAAAAAGCTTTAGATAACATCTGGGTAGCACTTAATCAGAATATAATATCCCGGATATAAGCTGTTCTTCCTTGACTTAAGAGCAGTCTTTGTGAGCATCAACACCTGTTTAATCCAACTTAGAGTCAGTTGTGATGCCTGCAGACACTTCATGTATTCAGTACGTTCCTGACAAGGGTCAATTCACACACCCAGTGTATGAATCCCTGTTCTGCATCCTTGCAGTAGCCACTTGCCCTGCAGTCTTCCGCATACAGGAGGAAGGGCAAGAAAGCTGGATACAGAGGAATGCTCCAACAACACGGGAGGTATTTTCAATTCTGTGATAGCACAGAGATGCTAGTTCTTACCTTTTCCCTGTACACAAATCCCAGGACAAAAGCTGATACTTCCGCAATGAAGATAATCAGGATAATGGCCAAGAACTGAAATCCAAAGAGAGAGATTGTAAGGATACACAGCAAGGACACATTTCCCACTACATGGATGGATGGTGATGAGTAAGTTTGCATTATCCACTGTCGCCAATTAAAAAAGCCTCCAGAAAGTAATTAGAGAAAGGAAATTATCTTGATTAGCCATGACAATGACCAGAGATTTCCAGCTCTTGGACTCCCCGAAAGATCAATACCGTTGGGATATTGATGGGATCGTTCCCCCAGAGATTGGGATGCCGGCTGTTCCAGAGGCATCTCAACATTACTCATCAAAAACTATAAATGACTGAGGGCTTTAGTCTGCACAAGTGAAACTAATAATTTGAGTGAAAGTCTAATAATTTACCCTGTAGCCCACTCATCATCCATCACTGCCTCGCAGCAGCACGCAGCTCCCACGAAGGGGCAGCGCTCCAGTGTTTTTTCCGAGTAGTAACATCCTCACTTGCAGCTCCACGCACCCAAGTAGTGCCCCATGCAACAGGGGGTGGAAAGGGACACGCAAGAACGTACAGGACTTACCAGCCCCAGCCCAACTCGTGACTCGCGGAGGGTGGCACAGCAGCCGATCAAACCAATGACGAACATTACGATGGCGACGCAAATAATGATCACCGCTGGCAGGAGAGCATATTCGTCTTGCAGGAAGTTGTCATAGCTCTTGTAGGTGTTAATGACGTATCCCCCGACATAGCTGAGACCGGCTGCTGCTGCCTGAAATGCAATAAAGTTGCTTGCAGTTATTTGAAAATTAGATCTGAGTTTTTCTTTTGTAATAGCGTAAAGTAATGGCTACAGATGAAAAGATCTAGGGGAAAAAACGGCATATGTTTGGAAATAACTCCCCACCCAATACTGCATGTGGAGGAATTAACTTCTAAGATGATGATCCCAGGGTTGTGCTTTTGGTTTGTTCTTTGGAGAAAACCTCATCCTTTCTGCTTTCTCAGCAGCACTCCTCTTGAGCACTTGGAAGCTCTCAAAGCCACGGTAGGACGTGAGCACGAGACAGGGACTGTTCACTGGCAACCAAGATAACTGTTTTTCCCTATCCTTGGTCTACTATTTACTACAGAAGACTCTTCTTAGACTTTCTTCAGAAAAGGGGAAAGGGACATGCACAGCTGTCCCTGATCCCAGCACAACCTTGCACAAGCCAACATATGAGCGTGGTGGCTTGGCGACCCATGCCCAATAAGCAGCTGTGGAGACTGAAGGGTTTCATCCACAAAACTGGCCCCAGCCCTGGAAATGACACCACAAGGCTCCACAACGCCTGGCCAAAGCCTCGGCAGTGGCATTAAAAACCTCTTGCGAGTTGCAGTCAATCCACCCCCTGTGACCCATCAGCCCAAGACGGGACCTGTAAAAACTGGGTCACTGGCCGTACCCACCTGTTAGAAACTTGGAGGTCAGAAACCAGCCTGTTTTCAACAGGCTGCAGCTGGATTTCATCATGCAGCCTGCGAGCTGTTCCTTACTTCTCCCAGCACGGTACGTTTTAATTAAATCCAACACTCCTCGTACTGGAGCTAGACCTTGCTAATTCCTTTACCATGTTTGGCTCCTTCCCTGCGGCCAGGTCTGGTGCCTGCTCTTAATTAGCTCTGGAGCAGGACACATCCTTCATCCACGCCTGCCATTCCTGGACACTGCCTGGACCTAAAAATTACTGGGATGAGATGCACCGAGTGATGTAACCAGGACCAAGCTAACCCGTAAAGCCATTTATCATGTCTCGTGTAAGATCCTGCTCTGTATTTATTTCAGCGTTCTTCATCTGAAAGAAAAAGATATCATCTTCTACATGCAGCACTAAAGATCTATTTTATTTGAGATGGGTGTTAAGATTAAAAAAGTTAAGTCTACCAAGTTCATCCAAGCAAAGCCTACCAAGGTCATCTGAGCAAATATTATCCAAAATTCAGAGGGAAAAAGCACATTTCTGAAAATTTTAAAAAGACTGGTTTATGTTTTACGTGCCAAGAAATAATCCTGCATGAGAAATAGGGATACAACAGGATGGTGTCCCAGCCGCAGCGCTCATACCCCAACACGCCGCCTGCAGCCTTTGGTCTCTTGCTGCTGCCATCACTGCAAACCTAGCGCAGAGCTGAGCTACGGCTTGAAATTTTCCGTCTGGATCAAGTCCTTGGAGGCATCTGCCCCGACGCAGCGAGGCGGAGCCGCGCGAGGCCTCCCGCACGTGCATGGCTACAGGCCCGTGCACGTCCGAGCCGAGTGCTCATGGCCACTCGCTGCTACTAATAAGCAGTTTTTTTCTTGAGGACATCAGCAGGCTTTGGACAGTGCCACCAAGCACTGGGATTGGGGCGTCACCCACTGCCGAGTGCCCGGGGAGACCCTCGGAAAGGCTCACGATGGAGAAAGGCAAAATCCTGGGGGAACGGTGCCGTGGAGACTTTAGCTAGTGCGGGACAGGCAGGACAGACCGCAAAGGCAGGAACCGTGTTCCTGGTGGATGCAGGGGCATCACATTTAAATAAAATAGCCATGTGGCTTAGTTAAGTGCAAAGTGTCAGTGAATCCAGTTAGTGTGTCATATTTAGAGTTTCAGCTCCAGTGTTTCGTGTCACTCTACTGCTGGTGCCTTTGCAAGTAGTTCTGCACTTCTGCAGCACACGCCAGGACAGCAAATCCCAAACCCTTTGCATCACTTCATCTTGTAAGACAGAAACGCACATGGAGACAGGTCTGAACCTCCCAACACTTCCACTAGGTTTCTGCAAGTGATTTAGGTAACAGGGGTGTTCTCTGCTTCTCCTCTGTATCTGATATTCTCTGTTTTCCACCTGTTTTTAATGTGCTTCCCACCAACCGCAGAGGAAAAGTGCACAGGAGGTGCTAAAGGCAAGTGGAGCGCGGGCCCTGGCCAGTGAGCAAACCTGTGTTGCTGGTTAAGGGCCGCCACAAATTAAAAACAACCTCGTGGAGCCATTTCGCAGAAGTCCTGCAGGGCCAGACCCAGCAGAGCTCCGTGACAAGGAGCCAACCTCAGGAGGAACACGGAGCTCATGGGAGGTTCTCCTCCCGGCTTTATCAACGCAAGCACAGACAGGCCATTCCGCGAGTTCTATTACAACATCCAGGACGACGTGTGCTCCGGTCAGACGGGAAACACGGCCAAAAAGGGCTCTATTATAATAAATTCAGAACTTCTGCTTCCAAGCAGGAAAAAAAGGAAGCCTAAAGATGTGAAAATAAAAGATACGGGGTAAAAATTTGGCCTAAGGCAAGTTCAGGTTTTTCTCCACAAACTTAGGTATACCCAGGACTTCACCCCCATATTTTACATCCCAGAGAAGATTTTGGATACTAAACAGAGAAGATTGCTTGTTTTAATTTTTGCAGGCAAATCGCAGCACCAAACTGTAACAGAAGAGAAAAACGTTTTGGGATGTCAATCACCACACTTTCCGCCCAAAGCTTTGCCCAACCTAAGGGAAGACTCAAAATCCAGGGGAAGGATTTTCTCTAACATCACAAAACCTGCCAGTTTGTACCTAAAATGAGAACAAAATCTCTCCAGAGGAGAAGTACAAGAGGGCCTGTCTCTTTGCACTGGTGACGCCAGATCTTGAGTCAAGAATAGGAAGTACAAAGTAGAACTGATTTAACAAGTTTCTGTCTAAAAAAAAAAGAAAGATTCTTACTTTTTCATGGCACCAGCGATTCCCTTAAGATGAGTTGAGCAAAGGGAAATTTTGTCAGAAAGCCCCGTTTCCCGGATGAGCATCAGAGCCGCGATCAGCTCTGCGTGGCCGCCCACAGCGCCTGCATTGCCCGAGGTGCCGACGCAGAAACCCTCGTGTTTCCTGCCCCGCGCCTCTTCCGGAAAGCGATCCTGAATTATCCGAGTGCGAAGGATGAAGCCCTTGCGGGGCTGTGCTAAAAGGAAGCCCATGACTATTAAATCCAGCCTGTGAAACAGAAGGGCTGGGGACTGGACAGGAGGAAGAGAAAAGAATCATTAAAAATAGCAACATTTGCATCTCACAGTGAGGCAGAACGGACCCTCTTCCACTTTCCCTTCTTTGATTGTGTTAATAATTTGACCTTGTGCGATGAAGGGAAACAGGGTTTTTGTTTGTTTATTTGCATTTGTAAGCGCAGGTTCCTTTCTTTCCCCATATCTGAATGCAACAGAGCTATGGAGTCAAAGTTACCAGTCAACTTGAAAGTTATAAAAGGGTAGGACTTCTTCATAAGGTTCTTTATTTTTTACAAAGGTTTTTCCCAGGATTCTCCCATTTCAGAGTGCCGATTTCATACCAAGGTCTGCCAACAGAGCTGGTTGTGGGTTTTACTGTTAAGGATCTCATGGAGGAAAGTGGTTCTGTCTTCAGACTGCCCAGTTCAGTCTGGGGTTCTGCACTGCCCAAAGATGCAAAAACAAGGCAAATTGTAGGCAGAGTTTAAGAATGAAAGAAGCACTCCAGAATAAGGGTGATTCTGAGCATTAGAGAACAGTTTTGCAAACACAGAAGGGTTTAATTCAAGTGTATTGAAAGTACTTAGCAGAGAGCATAACTCGGACTGATTCAGCTCCATTTTCTGTATTGTTAACACTTTCCACGAGCATAGAAAAATATGGTAAACAGTGGGAAAATGATGTATCGCCATAGACCCAAAATCTTTTGAAACCATCCCCTTGCACTTCCTCACTGGAGGGACACCTCAGTGTGGTGTTTGGGTTGGTATCAAGACTTGAAAGCCACTTTTCCCATCACGCTACCTTGGCCTGGCAGAGATCCCGGAGAAAACATCCCATCCAATAAGGCCTGCCCGGAGCTGACATTGCCTCTCCACACCCAGCAATTACATTCGCTGGAAACTATCTCCTTTTCTCCAAATATTTCACATTTATTTTTTGCTCAGAAGGGTTTGCACAACATTACTCCTCCCAGAATAACCGATTTTCTTACCAGCATGCACAGCAAAAGGGACAGCCCTTCCTGCCTCTCTCTGCTCTAGGGTACTGCAGGTTTTACTCTTCCCACGCCTTTTCTCTGCCAGATTTCCAAGTCTTTTCTGGCTTAATTCGGCATCCATGGAGCGAGCAGCACCTTTCCTAGCAAAATTAGGGAAAACAGACATCAGTTTTGAGCTCCTGGGATTGCAAGAGACCTCTGGACCAGCCACAGATCCGGTGACTTTTACCTCCCTAGTTGCAAAACTGGATAAAAAGCGTCCTCGAGCCCTCACCTTCTAGTAGAGGAGTGACAAAACATGTAAGTCACCGTTCATTCTGGTTTATCGGGGTCTTTCTACAGCAGGCCCTGGGATTCAGAGTGGGGCAAACTATCCAATGTGTAAAGTCTGTTAACTTCTGCTTTGTGGTTTTGGGCAAAGTCATTTAAAACATGCGGGAACTCACAGGTCTCAGACTCTCTGACCTGCAGTGACTTTTTGGAGAAAACCTTCTCCCTTAAAAAATATCCTCATCGGAGTCCGTATCGGAGGACCTGGTATTTAAGCATCCCTCTGCATCCATCCCTGTGTTCATGGCGAGCACTCCCAAACCACCTGTAAGTGGCGAGATGGGGATGCAGGAAATGACACTTTTGAGGATGCAGGAAATGACACTTTTATCCCTCCCAGTTACTAAAAATGACTGAAAAGTGACACTGCATCAACACTGTCATCGCTTGATCTTCCAGCGTGCCACCAGAGATCACTCAGCAGGCCACTGGGAGGCTGAACACGAGCACAAATTTTAGTCTTGGATGCACCAAAAAGGGTAGATTAAGCACAAATGGAGATGATAGACACTCTGGCAAACATTGCCTTAGCCCCTGTGGCAGGAACCTCTTAATCTCCCCTCCTTCCTCTCCCCAAGGGCGGGAAGAGGAGGACGAGCGGGAACAGGATGGAGCAGGGCACGAGGGCACGCGCTCCGCTTGCAGGTCGCAGCAGGAAGGGCTGCACCACCTCCTCTTCCCATCTTCTTTTCCTAAATCGGAAGAGGCACTTGGTTCCAAACATGCATCCAGTTCGGCTGTGAGGGAGGCACACAGCCCACATTTTCCATCACGGATGGAAAGTGTTTGAGCATGGAGGCAGCCCAGATAACCTGCCGACACCGTATCCGCCTTTTTGGTGGTGCAGCTCAGCGAGATGAATTGCTCCTCCTGATTGTGAGCATGAAGAGGAACACGGGAAATGAAAATACAGAAAGTCTCAGAAAACCCAACTTCCAGAGACCAACTTTTTATTTTTTAATGTCATTTCTAAGCAATAACCTCTGTCAAAACACCATAACTGCCCTAACAGAAGACGAAATATTTCCCACAATCATTTCCAAGCAGGGCAAGATTTGCAGCATACAATGCCCAAGCAGGAATTACTGCTCAGAGAAGAGCAAACCACAAATGCTCTTTGTAAGTCTCCTGTTCTGATAAGGATCTAGAGCCTTGCACACAGAGGCCCACCTGTCACACATAAACACACTCTGGAAGCGCCCGAGAGGCGGTTCCTCCTTCCCCGCCCTGCTGAAACCTGAATTCCTGGTTCTGTGTCGGAGCGGGGTTACCGCACGCAAGGGCTGCTGCGGCATCCAGGCGCTGACCTCGGGGTGCTTTGCCTAGGAGGAGACCAAGGCCTGATCTAGGTCAGCCCAAATTCAGGACTTGCAAACATGCAGAAGAAGAAATTACTCGTTATCCAGAGCTGGATGATCCCACAGTCAAGATTGGATAGTTCTCTTAGGGCAGAAGGTACCAGAGATGTTTCTAGGAGGCCATAAAGGTGTAGCTTGATAAAAAGAAACAAAACAAAGCCCAGCACTGTCAATGATGTAAATCTGAGGTGTCTCTGACCCATCTAATTCCTGTCTGAGGCTCTGGGATTGCCACATACACACGGTGAGGTGCTCCGATGTCCCTCTCCAAGTACTTTCAATAACAGCACGTGACAAACGTACAACAGCTCATGTTACCATGCACAGAGCAAGAAATTCAACCTCCCGCACCATTCACGCTATTGATATAAAATGGATTTTTGGAAAATGTAGTAAGTTGTGATGAACATCCACCCAGGAGACACAGTGAGGTGACCTGTGTGTTATCCCCCAGCACAGCAGCACCCTCTGAACCCGAGGGGAAGAAACATACGGTAAAATCTCAAATCTGTAAATCCCCTTGGACTCCAAGGGGAAGAAAGATACTGTACAACCTCAAATCCGTAAATCCCCCTGAATCCAAGGAGAAGAAACACACACAATACTGTAAATCCCAAAGCCTTGAAGTCAGGGCTGTGTCAGTCACCCATCCGGTGGCCAACGCAAGCTCTGACCCTCTGTGAAAACACCAGTTTTTATCACTTTGCAGAAATTTTACTTCCTCACTTCCCCCCAGTGCCCCCATGCCAGCAGCTCCCCACTTGCCAACCCACCTCCAGCGCCTGCTTGTCCCTTCCCACCTATTTATTAGTGGATTACACAAAATTCCCCCCGCCGTGGAAAAGTCCAAGGCTAATTTTGCCAGAATCAGGGTGGCCCGTTGTGTCCGGCCGCCAGTCACAGTCACATGCGGCTGCCCTTTGCCAGCCCCAAACCGCTTCCCTTCCCCTGGCCACCGCCTGCCCGCGTGGGAACCGCGCCACAGGGATGCAAAAAGCCTTTTCCTGGGGAATACTGGGTTAATTCTGCCATTCCCGGGCGTTGGAGCACTGGAAAACCCAGGGAAAACCCTCCCCTGCAGCAGCAGCACCTCACACTTGGGCTGATTTAACTTCACTTTGGCATTCACGTCCCAGGAACACCTTCCAAACCAGCAAAGGATGTGACCAAAAAGCACAACCCCCCACACTTTCTGGCTGCTTTTAAGCTGAACTTTAAGAAAAGCCACGGGCTGTGCCCACCTCACAGCAGCTGGACCCAGTTTCCTCCCCAAAACGCGACTTGCCTGGAAGCTCCGGTGCTTCCCAGGGACCTCGACTGGTAAGTGCCAGCAAAAACAGCACAACCCTCCTCCAAAAAAACCCCAAACCCACACTGGTTGAACTGCAAATATTTTTTTCTTTTTCTCACGAGCTTACAAACAGAACACAAGTGCATATATAGTGTGTGTGTATACATATATATATATATATATGGACGTGTAGGGACTTCACACACACACAAATTATGTTGGTCTGCGCACAGGCAGACCCAAGGCTCGACCAGCTCCTTTCCCGGACGCTCCGTTAACCATCAAGCGGGGGGGATGCCCCGTTCACCCCCTCCCGTAGCCGCACCCCCCTTTTCCCCCCCCGCTCCATCGGTCCCTTCGGGGCCCCGGTGCTTCCCGCCCCACGGGCCGGGAGCTCCGGCGGGCCCGGTGCCCCCGGCCCGGCCCGCTCGGTACCCAGAAGGCGACGCTCAGCAGCACCAGCACCGTCTTGGACGTGATCACGCCGCAGTCCATGTCGCGAGGGCGCCGGTTCTGGCACGGCCGGCGGGGCAAAGCGCTGGGTCCCGCGCGGGGCCGCCCCGGACCGCCCCGGAGCCGCGGGAGCCGTGGAAGCGCCAAGGATAATTACCAGAGAAACTATTTTATCTATTTATTTGATTTATCTACCCATTTATTTGGTTTTCCTCCTGGAAGCCCCGTTCGGCGGCACCAGGGACGTCACTGGTTCCTGGTACCGCCAGGAGAGTGTGTTCCCAAGCTGGAATTAAACTTTGCTTCGTTAGGAGGCACGGCAGTGAACTCCTGGGAGCGGGAACAAGGATGTAATGGTCTAAATGATACCTGCCCTCCCTTCGTGCACCCCTCTGGCCACCCATCTTCTCTGTCTTCATCTCCTCCATCTTTTCTGTCTTCTCCACCTTCTTCCCCGTCTTCTCCATCTTCAGCCCCTGTATATGAAGCCGTACCCTTGTCCTCACACCTTCCCTCTGAACACTCAGGACCTTTTGGACACTCTTCCCTCTGGGAATTTCCATTTCCCCCTGCCACACTGCTGTTACTCATCTCCGTATCTTCTTCTAGTCGCTTCTGAATGATTTCCCTGATACTAATTCCATTATTCCATGCTCCTCGTTGTTTTGGAGGAACTGGAGTTCCTCCATTAATCTAATCCTTTTTTTTTTTTTTTTTTTTTTAAAGAAAAGGGACCTACGTCCAGCCCCGTTCAGTGTTTCCCCCCGTTTGCCGCACGTGTGAGGTGACGCTGTGCTGACTCGTGGTGCAAGGGCACCCGCTGCCTGTTGCAATGCGGCGGGGGCGGCAGAGCAGCTCCTGTGATTAACGGGTGACGGGGCACGCGAACGCATCTACGGCACCGTGTGGATTTATTTCTCCGGGCTGTTCGAAAACTTAAATCTCTAAAATAATTCTATAGGAAAAATGGAAAGGAAAAGTGGCAGGCAGCAAAGGCAGCTCTTTAGCTGAAGCCACTGAAGCTCATTGGAGATCACTGATTTCGCCAAAAGTGAAGGCAGGCGCATAAGGGTCTTTCAGAAGTCTTTCAGTTCCTCCTTAGCTGTCTCATCTGGCTTTACGGACTCAACTTTTGGTCCCCTTGTGAAAAAAAAGTAAACTTTACAGGAACAATTACTCACATTTTCCTTTTTCTTTTCTTTTCTTTTCTTTTCTTTTCTTTTCTTTTCTTTTCTTTTCTTTTCTTTTCTTTTCTTTTCTTTTCTTTTCTTTTCTTTTCTTTTC
>VZSV01000098.1:2207885-2228573 GCA_013398735.1 Nothocercus julius
GAGGTCCCTTCCAACCTCAACCATTCTGGGATTCTGTGTCTTCATGCTAATCTTCTGATATTGAGCTTAAACACCTTTCCTTTGTGTTGTGTCTCCTTTCTGAGGTCACTCTTTGCTCTTCCAGGGCCAAGAGAAGGCAAGGAGAATAGCCTCATTCCTACTTGTCAGTGAGCACCAAGTGCAGCTGTTCTCTTCCGCTCCCTTCAGACGGGCTGGTTGGGGTTAAAAAGAGCGTTTATCTGATAGGGCCTTTCTCAGAAGCAGTCGGGGAAGGACGCCAGGCTTTGCACCGCTACATTTTAAGCACAGCCACCAAGTGTGACCAGTGCACGCAGCTGACATCAGTCCCATCAGCCGGCTCCTTTACCCAGGCAGTAAGTCCATGGCCTTGTGTCTGGCCTGGCACGTCTGATGGTATTTTGCAGAGAAAGAAGGGTTTTGTCTTCCGCCTGTGCCTGAGATTTGGACCATAGTGAAAGCTGTGGCCTCTGCTACTCGCGCCCTGCATGTTGATGGGGACGTGTTTATACGAGTCTGTCCTGTCTCCATTTCTGACTCACTTTGAACATGTGGATTTTGATCATGTGGATCTGACGAGACAGCAGTTGCTTCAAAATAAATGAATAAAAGCAGCCAGAAGAGGCAACGAGCAGGAGTCACGATTTCCTTAAGCATGTGTTTCAAAGGCGGCCTGAAGCCACTGGCATGCAGCATGAAACGGGGGGGTGACGGGAAGAACCTGCAACGGTTTGAAGTGGGATGGGTGAGGAAACCCCAGGGGAATTCAGCGTCGGGAGGAACTCTGGGCTTCTCAGAGCCTGGCAAGCCAAGAGCACGGATGAGGTGAGAAGGACTTTTGATCCTGCGGAAGGATGACAACGATGTGTTCAAGGGCTGCCCAACCGCAATGCCACAGAAAAGGAACAAAGAGCCACTCTAGGGTACGTTTTGTCTTTTATGAGGGATGGGCATGACTTGGGTTCCTTCAGAGTTCTGCAATTATTCCACTTTAGGGAATAGAAGTGAAAGGTTTCCTTTGTATGTTAAAAAAAGGGGGGGGGAGGAGGAACTGTTCATCAGTTGATACCAATCAACCTCATTTACTTCCTGTAGGAGCAGAAAGGCCCCACTGTCCTTGGCTGGATTTCCCTTCCTAGCAGACAAAAAAAGTGCTGGACAACACCACAGACTTTGCTCTTAAAAGGAGGCTCTACTTTTCCAGGTCGCCTTAGGTCACCACGTGGTGCTGCCTTCTACTCAGCTGAGGAAGTGCCGGAGAACCTGGCTGTGACCAGCACCCGCCTTGGCGTGGCAGTTAACCTGTCCTTCACCTCAGGTAAAATAAGCTCCAAGTCACAAAACATGTTTTTTTCAGGGAATTGCTTAATTTTCCATAACTCCTCCAACCGCCGCCCTGCCCCACTAGGGGGAGCCACGGCCGCGCGTGCGGGCACCTCCGCCTGCTGACTGCGCATGCGCAGCAGGCCGGCCTGCCCCCCCATCCCCCGCAATTCATGGCGCATGCGCAGCGCTCCGCTTTGGGCGGGGTCTGCTCTTTTCCGCGCTGTGAGGTCACTTCCGCCGTTCCGCGTTGCCATAGCGACGAGCGGCGCGTCCCGGCAGCGGGACGGCGGTCATGGAGGCGGCGCGGTGGCAGCGGCGGCATCGCGAGGTTACGGGGCCCGTCCCGCACTCCTTGGCGCTGGTGAGCGGCGACCCGGGTGCACGGGGCGGGGGGGCACTCAGACCCGGGGCACCCCGCGGCCCGGCCGGCGCCTCGCCGGCAGGCCCCGCTCCGTGCTGTGGGGCCGCCGCTCCGCGAGTTAAACCCCTGCGTTCCGTTAAAAAAACATCACCCGAGCGGAATAACGTGTTACTGTTCTCTCTGGCAGCGCCCCAATCCGCCTAAGGAGGATGTGTGTGAAAAGGCCGTCCTGGCCGCCAGGCGCAAGGAGAAGGGGCGCCTCGAGTTCGACGACTTCTCCGCGCTCTACAGCAGCTACCGCACCAGCAACGAGTGGCGGGAGCGCTGCGAGCGCCACCGGCTGCGCCGCTGCGTCCAGAGGAGGGTGCACGAGGCCATGCAGGCCTACCTGGCAGGGAGCGAGGAGAGGAGAGAGAGGTAACGCACAGACTGCTGATCGCAGCCTTGCCAGGTCCAGCTTCGCTGTGTCACTGGAGGAGGGACTGTGGGAGGAAAGGCTCAGTAAGTCCCAGGTCTGGATGTTAGGCTGTGCGTTGGGGCTGTCTGTGTTCTTCATACTTTGATAAAAGTGTTGGAAGATCTAATTGTTGGATGCAATTATGATTTTTTTTTAAATTTAATTTTATCTCTTTTCGCAACCTCATTAAATTAATACTTATTTCTCCCCCAGGTAGGACTTTACAGCACAAGCAGTTGAAAAAAATTCTTATCCAGAAGTCATTAGAAAATAATAAAGATGAGGCATATTAGAATTTCACTGTAGTGATCTGAGAATATGGTCATATAGCTTAATTTGTGGTTTACAGTCTTTCATGCCAAGGGATTTTTGTGATTGTGAAGGTTATCTCGTTGGTATTGTGGTTCCTAGAGCGGGAATTACATGCTAACTATATTCTTTAGCTGCTCAATTGAGGGTGACTGACTGGAGGCCACTGTCGGTGTTAGGGCTGGTATTATTGCCAGGTTGATATAATATCGTTGTTAAGGACTGTTGGGATGATTAGAAGAACTGGTTTATGGTGTGACAGTAAAGTGACAAAATGAGATTTGCGGGAAGATCCTGGCATAAATCTGTAAGGAAGAGGGCTAAGTACTGGGGAAGGATTAAATAGAGGGATGGTGATTTTTTTCTTTTTTTTTTCTTCTCTCACCATATTTTTATTGTATTAGCCCTGATCATTTTGATCATAGTTTTTCACGTGATATGATATTTAAATCCCAAATCTTACTTAGTTCCCATCCTAGAAGTCTAGACAGGAATACTGGCATTCTGTTTCTGATCCCTTCCTTCAAAAAGCAGAAAAATGTGCCAGCATAATTCTTAACTTCTGAAGCAGCAGTCTCGATAAAAATGCCCAAGTGTGCATTTGCTATTAGTGTGATTGTGTTTTAGACCAATGTTTCATTAATATCTAAATGACTTCTTTATTCTTTACTAGGTTACCTTTTTTTTTTTTTTTTTTCCTTTAGGAAAAATGGATATAAAAAATCTGTGTGTATATGTTACACTAATAGATATTTATTGCTAGACAAATATCAGATATAGAAAAGATTAGTGATCTATCCAAAGCAAAGCAGCATAATTTTAGCAAAAAATGATTCCTTTGGCTTATGAATGAAATTGAATGAAAATAAATGAAGGTAATTTGAATTATCTTCATTATCATTTGAACTGAATGAAGATAAATCTTTCCAAACAAAATATTAAGGTATTTATTTGTTATAAAATCAAGATAGATCTCTGTGGAGTGTAAGTGCTGACTCATCAACATCCTGATAGGATTTGCCATCACATAAGAAAATTAACAGTTAAGGTACCTACTTCTCTTGCTTAAGTATAATAGGGTTTTTCTTCTTGTGTTGAACAGAGATTCTTCTGGACAATGTCTATGGAGCACTGCTTCAGTCTGTTTGCATTCTCAATAAATAAACTAAAACTTAAAAATTAACAGAGAAGGTTGTTTTAGCTTTTATTGAAATGTTTTCTTCGTTATAGGCTTCGTGAACTGCTGGAATTGGAGGAAAATAGGTACTTTGCTGAGATGGAGTCACTTGAAGAAACAGTCCTGGAAAAACAAGCAAAAATGAGAGAACGGGCAAAATTACTGAAAGAAAAGAGAGAAGAAGAAAGACAGAAACTGGTTACTGAAAAACGAGAGCAGCAATTCAGGTATCTCCATAATTTTTTTTAAAAAATAGAGTTTAGGTAAGTAAGTGCAAAGAGGCAGTTTAACAAGTGGGCAACAATGTATTGAGGAAGAAAAGTTGCTTGTGATTGAAATGATAAATGCAGAGTTCAGGAGGCTTAGATAGAAGTGTGCAAGCTTTGCCCACTTGTCTGCTTGCCAAAAACCTGAAAAGTCTCAGGTAGTTTGTACATGTTGGACCAGACTGTAGTCCTTCCCATTTTTATTAGAGGGATGCAGCATCGGAGGCCCAGGATCCCAATCTGCAAAGCTGCAGTGCTCATTGAAGTTTGTGAACAAAATTCCTCATCAATAGTGATGAAAACAACAGGTACATAGAGTTGTCCTCTCTCTGTTATTTAAGTTTGAGGTACCACGAAAAGGTTTTTCCAAGTGTAGTATGTAAATCTTTGTCCCGTGTAAGTATCCCTGTGCTTTTCCCTACAAAATGAGGTGTTTCTTCGCAGCTTCTTGTTTGAGAATAGAGTTCTAATTCTGCTTTATACTTTGAGAGTAAAAATAGCCCACAGAAGCTTCATTTTGTCTAAAATGATCAAGAGCTCTAGCTGAAGCTGAGATTTTAATGCTACCTGAAGTTCTGAGCCGTGAGTTCCAGAATGTTGAGCTTGGCATTTTCTTTGAAGTTGTTATGATTTACAGGTGCTTATTAGGCCCTGAGGCCTCAGCATGAAGTCTGACTTGTTCAGTTCTTGGAAATCTGTTTTTCCAAGGAAGGGATGAAAATACTACTAATGCAATTTAATTCTCATCATTTGAAGAACCCTTCGCAAACCTATGATGATATGGAAATCCACAACACCTGTTCCTTACAGTGGAGAGGCTGGAGTGTTGTATTTCACTTATATGTAAACTTTGACTACCTAATATGACAGATAAATACGCCTTTTTAAATGTGTTTTCTGTTGACAAAAGTTGATTTTTGAGGCAGTTCTAAATTCTCATGCTGGCTTGAAAATGTGGCCCTCATGAAGATTTTCAGTCCTAGCTTGTTCACTACCCACAGCCCCAAATAAATAAAAATCACTTTTAAGATACTTTAGTGGAGACCTTTCTGGAGTGCCCTTTACTTTGTTCTTGTAGCCACTCTTGCAAACCAAAGAAGGGATTCAGCTTGAGATTAAGAAACCTAAAAGTAGGTGTCTAAGTGTTGGTATTTTTATATTCACTAGGTGTCTAAAATCTTCTTCTACTCGGTAGATATTCACTGAGCTCAGGACAGTTAGAGAAGCTCCTCATCTTATGGTAGATGTATGTTGGTCTTGCAGCTGAACTGCACCCTAAAGTCTATTCACTATATTGACCAGATCCCCATTGACCAAAAAGTGAATTTAGCAGCTTGGTTTACATGTAGATTGCCATTTTGGATGCCTCGTTTTGGATGTCTGTGGCTCACTCAGTACCTCGCAGGATCAGTCCATTATCCTTCTGTCTTTCCCAGTCTGTTGCTGGGTATAGGTGATATTCCTGCCACACAGTTTCCCATGTACAAATGTTGCTGGAGCTTTTGCAGCTGGTGTTCTGCTGACTGCAATTTTTTAGAGGATTTAGAGGCAACCAAATCATTTTTCTTCACGACTGTTATGAAAGTGTCTGTACTTGGGGAGTATCTCTGCAGGGGAATCTTCATCCTAGAATGCAGAGAACCATCTCTGACTGTACTGACATCATGGAAATAAGTAAATACAATTAGATTCTCCCTCCTTCTCTCCATGTCTCTAAGTTCTGTCAAATTTTACTTAAAGGTCCCTATAAGGAAGGAAGCTCATTATAATCCAAAGTCATAACAGTCTCTGCTGTTCTACATCCTGGTATTTGTTAAAACCTATTGGTTTAAAGCAGTTTTAAATATGTCACCGGTACTTTTAATTACATGAGCAGATTGTCTTTCCTGAGACATTGTTTATTCTGAATGAATGTGCTTGTAATATACCCCTCAAAGCATCCCCTTCCCCCAGTCTTTTTTTCAACTTCGTTGAAAATTCCTATTTATTTGTCATTATTTCTGATCTAAAATAGGACCCACTGAAAGGCTGAATCCCATTATCACAAGTTACATAATGTAAAAAAATTAATGGCCCCTCTTTGAGCAGGATGACCTGCAGAGGTCCCTTCCAACCTCTGCTAATTGCTTGGCTTTATGTCTGCAATAAGCACTTCATAGAAAACTGGTCTTAAACCCCATGAGGAAAAAGGTACGTTCAAAATATGACTGGAGTTCGAGGGTTTTGATGAGACAATCAGACTGTTAGTAATTGCTGTACAATTCTGAATGTATCCTGTAGCAGACAGTTGGTGATGATCAGATGGTAATAGAAAATGAACTCTGAGCATAGATTTTTACTGGTGAGGATTTAGGAGAAATTCCTTCCCAGTGCATTCTTTGCAGCCAATATGTTGGAACTAGATCAATGGAAGGAAATTAAAAAAAAAAAAAAAAAATGGCAGTGTCATGGATTACAGAATATGAACAGATGGTAAAGGGAATAGATAGGGATGCGATGGACCCGCAAATATCCTCAATACAGCAGTTCTGGATGCTGGGGAGCTACGAGGTAATGAACCTCATTGTGGCTGACTTTGTGGGTTCTTCCTAAGTGGCATCTCCTGTTGCTGCAGGGACAGAGCACGGGGCTGGACGGACTCCCTGGAAATAAGCTCTGGAGGATGAAAAGGTTTGGATCTGGACACGGTGGGAAGGGGTGGCATATTTCACTTGTGGGCTTGAGTGCCAGAGCAGTGATTTATCTGCCACGAGTGACACCTGGAGCTGGCTGTGCCCAAAGCAGAGGGGATGTGCAATGGGGAGAAGGTTGAAATTCCCTCCCAGATGAGGTAAGGATTAAGGAAATGTTTTAGGGGAGGTGGGAGGGGAAGATCTGAATCTTGGCCATCTGTCTTTGATAGGCTTGGGTTATTAGGGGGAGTAGGAAAAGTACATGCATTGCGGGTGCTGGTCCATGACTTATGGAATGGGAGTTTACTGAAGAACTGGATGGACAACAATAAAACTGTAGGTGTGTCACAGACCATCGCCTAGGGCACCCCCAGGGGAACCCCAGCGTGTCATTTCAGTAACAGCGAGATGTGCACGATCTGTCCTCTGCCTCACAGTTTTACAGCTCTGTCGACTACTCCTCTAACACCTGTTAGAGACTTTGCATTTCTCTTAACTTGAAGCAAGCCGCACCATTCCTTTGCAGATACTGATCCTTAAACCTGAGGTATAGGGAAACCTATATAGTGTAGAGCACTCCAGTACTCAAGAGGCAGCATTTTTACTAGCCTTGTGGGCCAGATTTGCAGCTTTAACCAAGGGGGATGCATAGAACTGCTTTTCAATATGGGAATTGGCCAAGAAAGGTCCTTTGTTGTGAGCAGATACAGAGCACAGCATTTGAATCAGCAGAGTCCTGCTGGAATTTGGAGCACTTTTGTGAAGGGCTACAATTCATCTGGAAAAGTATTCGCTGGGTATTGGTCTGAAGGGAATGTCGTCTAATGATGTGGGTGAAGAAAATGGCAGCGTCTTAAAATGTGCATGAAAATCATAGTGCGTCCTCTTTACTGTGATAACACCAGACGCATCTCTGTGGAGAATGCTGTTATCCCAACAGCTTCATGTCACAGCTCTAAAGCGAATAAATAACTGGGGGTGGGGAGCGGGGGTGAATGTAGTTTCTGTCTTTGGGAAGTGACTAAATGGAGGCCAGAATTTGAATGTTAAGAAGCTTGGGTTTGCAAAGGAGGAGTAGAAACAACCATCTGGGGCAGCAGATGTTTATAGATTGCTTTAAAAGCTGCTTGGAAGGAATTATTTTGATGAAATCAAGCAATTACAGAGTTATTCTATATTAAAATTCAAACTGTGCCAAACTCTTATTCATTTAACTTCTCTCTCTCTCTGAGAATTCCATTGCCTTGAGATTAGCTTAACATTATGAGAAATAACTGATTTCTTTTATTCTTTCCACTGCTTAGGGAACTTTGAACCCATTGTGTTAAGGTAATATAGTTATTCCTAATGGTGTGAGATCTCAAATCTGGAAAATGTACGCTTTGCTCAGAACATTTTAGATAATTATATTTTTCAAGAATGCTGATTAATGGTGGTGTCACTAGTCACCATTAACTTCTACCCAGAAGCTGGGCCAGTATTTGGTTATAAGAAGCAGTGTGCTTGGAATGGGGGAGACAAGTGCTGTCTATGAGGGTTTTAAAGATAAAACCTCTGATAAGAGCTTGATGTTGGCAAAATTGAATGTGACAGGTTACTATATATAATATATGTATATATAATTTCAGTTAGAACAGGAGGCTAGAAATGCCTGCTGAATATTGCGCCAAATGAGAATTTCGCTTCTGTGGCGCTGCTCCCCTTTCAATTGCTCGCGTACTAAGCTTAGTGCCTTTCAGCACAGCACCCAGGGAACCGGGTGCTTTACAAATAGCTGATGAAGATGGAGGTGCCCCTGACCCCAGCAGCTGGTGGCAGGACCACGGGCCACGAAACAGAACCACAGTCCACAAAACAGCAGATGCTGACAGGAGGAAAACACGATGAGACCTTTGCTTTCATATGAAACCACGGGTCCTGGCTGGTGCTGCTTGGCCCAATCTTACTCGCCCGTCCAGGTGTGGACATCCAGATGTAGCAATTCTTCCCCCGTGATCTTGGCTCTGCTTTTGCCCCCTGTGGCGGTAATTTGGGAGCTTGAGTGTCTCACGGTGACACTGAAAGCAGAGTCAGGCTGGCTGTGCTGTCACTTTGCCTGGCTGCCAGCAGCCCCGTCAGCCCCTTCTGCACTGTGGGAGGGTTATTTGGGGAGACGCTTGCTGCAGTTTATAGGCCTTAACTTATTTTTATTCGGCTGGCTTACCGTGGAGTTTTAATGCTAAAGCTTGGGAAGGTCCTGTAAGCCAACCTATAATCCTTACGCATTAATAGGTGGTTGATATAAGGGTTGATGAGGCCAGGAGCTGGGCTCCTCCTGTGCCTGCTAGCAGGAGGTGAATAGGAGCTGGTGAAGCAGCAGCATCTGATAAAGAACCTGTTAGTACCTAGCAAAATCTTGGTGCTAGTTAGACCAGAAATGAGTTTCATACCAAATCTTGTCCTGTTTTCCTAAGCCCCATTTGCCTCATTGCCCTTCTTTGAGAGATAGGAGCCTTACAAAATTTGAGGAAATGAGCAAGAAAACTATGGTCTGACCCAATCAGTCTGCTCACGTGGGAAGGTTGCCTTTCTAAACATAATGATTAAATAATGTGTGCAGAGGCTTTGGGAGGTCCTAAATCCCCGTATGTGTTTAGGGAATTGCTGCCACCCTGCAAAGGGGTCACTGTGATGGTTTGTGCTCGACTCCAGCACAGGAGCTCCTGTGCTGCAAAGACAGAACCTTAGAAGAGCTGTGGAATATGGAGAAGTCAATCGCTGAAAGTCTTATTTCAGTGCTGGAAAAAATAATTTTTGCTTTAAAGCTTCGGTAATGGAATTCATTCAGACGTTCTTTTATTGTAGTTAGGAAAATTAAATAACCAAGCTGATGTTGAGAGCTATAATATTATGAGATAGTTGCTTGATGAATATTTAATATTTTTGCTCTATACCACTGTCAGATTAACGTTGCATAAAGTAAAAATATTTCACATTGTACAAAGAACTACTGCTGTCATACAATGGTTCCACAGTTGGTCAATGATTTCTTACGATGCCTGCTATGAATTTTTAAACAGCATTGCACCAATTCACAGAAGATGGTTTCATTCAGCGTGAAATAATTTGAGGATTTTTTTTTTTAACTTCACAGCATGCATGTGTGCTTATCATGCATCTGTAATGTCTATAGATAGTCCCTGTTATCTGTTCCTTTTATAGATTTTCATAAAGCGATAATATATCTTTTGTATAGAATTGGATTAAAATGCTTGCATGCTGTTCAAATTAAATTTTGTTTGATTGC
Source organism: Nothocercus julius (assembly GCA_013398735.1). Lineage (NCBI taxonomy): Eukaryota > Metazoa > Chordata > Aves > Tinamiformes > Tinamidae > Nothocercus > Nothocercus julius. The sequence continues at coordinate 2,217,758 of VZSV01000098.1, forward strand.
ATACATTGATCTCTACAGCACTTTGTTTGTAAAAATGAAAGCAGATAGATTTGTAAATAGTTACATGTCTTTCAGCTGGAGGTAAATATTCACATCTATGCAATTCCCTTGCAGGAAGTAAACGAAAACTAAAATCTGTATTATTTGTTCAATGAATTACTAGCTTCTCCAGGGTTTTACTGCAATTTTTATGAACTATCCCACAAAACTTCATGCAAAATTAATAAAATTCTAGTGTTCTCTTTAACAACCTAACATAAATTTCTGCTCTCAGAATAGTTTCTGAATGTGACTATGCATTTGAGTAGCTGGTAAACCTAAAATAAGTTTTTGTTTGAGTAAAGAACAATTCAACTGTTGTAAAGTGCGTAGTGTTAAATATATAAACACAAATGGAAATACAGGACCTGCTGTTCAACAGATTTATGTCAAAACCTCCATCAAAATGGGCTTTTTGTGATTGCTTAGGCTTCTTGTGGAGTCAGTGTCGGACCAGGTGTAGATGATGGCGTCCTGAGCTGCAGTCTCATCTCTGGTTATGAGTTTAGGACCATCCATCTCCAACTAGACCTTATTGTTATTTAATTTATAATTATTTTCTCCTTATTTTGCCCTTCAGAGAACAATGCGAAGAGTTTCGCACGCTTCGGGCGCAAAAGCACCAGCGGGAAGTGTGTGCAGACCGACTGGCCCAGCTGGCTCTCAAGGAGGAGCTGAAAAAGCAGCAGCAGCAGGAGGAGCAAATGTTTGCCAAGCTCTGGGAGGAGGACCGTCTGGCCAAGGAGAAACAGGAGGCGGCAGATATGCAGAAAGCAGCGGAGCAGCATCGGGAATTGCTGAGCTTACTCGGAGCCCAGGTAGCCGTACGGAGCGCTCACAGAGAGGAAGCCAAGCGGCTGAAGGAAGAGGAGGCTCGTGTGCTGGTAACTTCCATATTGCTCTCAATTCAGCCGTCTCCAAAAGGCCCTCCTCATGACAGGCTTACAAGACATTTAGATTAATCCCTACCTTATTTGTATTTTCACTGATTCCATTAGTATCTGAGACTCGCTTATTACGCTAAGCCTCTTTCCCAGAGCCGTGGCAAATGCACTCCTGTTCACAGGGGAAATGATCTCCTGAAATTCAGCATGTAATGGAATTGTAGCATTCAAAGCCTTGGGGAGCCTTTGCAGGAAACTGAAGTGTTTTTCACCTTTTGCCGGTTATCTTTCCAATTTTCTGACTTGCAGTGGGGTAGCTAAAGGTTCTTGTGCCCCAGATCTTGGGTCAAGCTGCTGAGCTGAACCGCAAGCCCCTGAGCAATGTCTCTCAGCTCATTCTTACCCTGCTCTTTCCCAGCTGATCCATTTTTCACAGTTACATGGTTGCATCGCACCCCTTTGTGGTCACTAATGTAGGCAGTAGTGTTTTGCAGGTGTAGACCCCCCAGCTGACTGAATTTCAGAATCTACACCCATTTTGAAAGCTCAATCTTTAGCAGGTACGCATTGGCAAGCAATGCGGAAGCTCTTCCACCTGTTAGAGCTGGCGGGTGCCACATCATGGGAAATATTTGGCTCATTTAGCTCACATTTAGCCACTGCCCTTCTCTCCCCATTCCTCCTGTAGCATAGGCTTGGCTTAATTGCATTAACTGGTGGAGCTCACTAATTCAGTGTTCTGCGTTGACTTAGTGAGTTACAGGAGTCTGTTGACTCGGACTCGGTCCTCATTTTTCAGAAGAAAACTTGCTTTCCTAGTGTTTCAGTGTTGGCTTGGAGAAGGATCAGTGGTAACAATTTCTTTGCAGCTTTACAGCGTTGTATTAACGCATCATATAACCACTGTGGATCCCACCCTTAGCAATTCCCATACGACTCCACTGATATCAGGATTCAGTCGAAGACATGTGTGCCATACTGCCCCACTTCCCCAGGAATTGCCACCCCTTTCCACCTTCTTTACTGTTCATAGCCGTTTGGATTACTTATTCAGTGGCTCAAAATACAGTGAGTTTCAAAGCTCTTTTATCAGCATCTAGGCCTTTTATCAGATTCTGGCCTTTCACACAGAGCCTCTTTCACCACACTAGGAAGGCAGCAGTGCGAGCATTGGCCTCGAATCCCTGCAAGAGTCGGGGGGGGGGTGTCTTATGTCCAGCCGAGCAAGTTGTGTTCTGTAGGAAGCACAGCTTGTCCTTCCATATGGTAAAGATTAGTAAAGCTGTTTATACAAAACTGCTGATGCGTTTTAGAAGATTTATTCACGTTATGAAAGAGCCATCTTGTTTAAAATGAGGTTAACAAAACCCAGCATGTACCCTAGGGAAAACTAGGATGTGGTTTCTGAGACCTGTAGGTGAGTTAATGGTGGCCCCATGCTGTGTTACAATGATATTTAAGTGCATTTGTGCTTGTAAGTTCATTCAAATGCAGGATGTTCAGGAATTCTACTAAGTTACTTTATTTAAGCAAAAAAAAAATACCATGTAGAATCAATAATCTGGTGTGTCTATATTTAGATATATCTGCAACATCCATTAACATGCACAACACATACAATATACACAGCTATAGGGAGGAGAACATGGCTCCACTACTGCTTAGTGGTTATGGCTGTGTATAAGGGCTTGGATATGCATCATATGTGGTGCAGTTCTATTAATTTCTCTAAAGATATGACTATCTATCCACTTGAACTATTTAGAGAGTGTCAGGTACTCCAATATTTTGATATGGTGTGATAGCAAGTGTGATAATTAAAGAGGAAATCCTGAATTTGAGAGAATGTTATGCTGAAATGTTCATGCTTTAACAGCTCTAACAGATAACACTTATACTTCCAAAATCTTGTAATGTCAGCGACACTTTGAACATTTATCTTCCTTCTTCTGTGTTCCAATTAAGTGAATCCTACCTATCATTTTGTTTGAAGTTACATGATGTTTTGCAAGTTGTCTGTTTTTTATTGTTGCAGGAAGAAGAAAAGCAACAGCTGAAACAAGAAAACGAACGTCTTCAGATGGAGAAACTCTGGAAGCAGAAGGAATACAGGGATATGCTGGTCAGTGCAGTGCAGGAAAAGATGAAGCGTCTTAATGAAGAAAAGCAGGAGGAGCTTGCTCTGGATATGAAGATCCTAGAAAAAACTCTTCAGGAATCCCAGGGAGGTGCTGAGGAGAAAAGGAAAAGAAAAGTAAGGGCAAGAGATGTTCATTTCGAAGTTTGGGGCAATACCTCCTTTGGACTAATTTGGTGGCCGTTAGTGGAATTGCGCAGTATAGATGAAATCCTCTGAACAAGGGGATTCTTTTGTTGCGTTGCCTCCTGCCAGCACTGCCCTCTGAAGAAGCCTGCTATCCACTGCAGTCACAGTGAGTACCTCAAAGCTTGATCTTCCCTCTGCAAGCAGTGAGGTGAGACTGACAGAGAGGCTCCTAGCTAATCCTGGAACCTTGTCCCGCTGTGTTTTATTGCATGTGAATTACCTGACTTTTGGGGGCTTTATACTGTGTGGGTGTAATTGGAGATAAGCAAAGGTTTTCTGTTTCATAGACCTAATATATTAAATATTTCTAACTGCAGAGGAAGGTAAGTATTTAACCTCCTCTAATGCATGAAAATACTAAGAAACAGTTTTAAATCTTTGCTAGCTAGATAGAATTGTAGCTGAAGAGTGCAAAGCTTGTGCATGCCACAGCATGACTTGAATTCAGGTTTTTATATAGCTACAAAAAGATCACAAGCAACTGTTGCCTTATTTTATGTGGTGGTACTTGGTGTTCATTTTTTGTTAAAGAAATTAAGAACACTTTCATGCAGAAAAGAAGGGCATCTTGCTTCTATTTTTACTTTTAAAAAATGTACCTTGTTTTTTAAGCAGATTTGTTTTCATTAACAGCTGTAACCCTGCCCTTGTTTATTCCTGGCAGAAAAGATTCCCCTTGCAATGTCTGCAGCTACTTTCTTCAGGTTAGGCACATGACCTTGCATTCAACATCTTGGGAGATGCCATGAAAACTGGGATGTGTCTGTCACTTCTTAGATTTAAAACAAGTCGGTTGCCCAATGTTGGGATAAAAACAGGTCTCAGGGTACGTTTAAGAGCAGGGAGCTGCATTCCTTATTCTGCTCAGATATTTAGAAATTCTTGTAGGTTGAGAAAGTGGTATCAGCTTCTTCTGTAATCAGCAGGTGCTTAGACCTTGTGAAAAAATTAGCAGAGCTGGTATTTAAAACTGTTGACTCCCACGACTTTGCATGTAGATGGAGTGAAGTTGTCTGACCAGCTCTCTAAAACGTGTGCCCAATTCCTGTGCTGCAGGCAAGTGAACTGCTAGGAGGAGAGCCCGACTCTCTGCCACGGTTTGTGGCTCTGGTGCTGTTCTCCAGGCATTGGCTGTTGGCCAGGGCACAGGTTTTGCAGAGCTCTTTGCGCAGCAGTGCTCTGACCAGAGATCTCTGTACCCAGCCTTGGTTCCCATATTGACCACAAGTCAACATTTCTTGGGGCTTTTTTGAAATGCCTGGCTGAACTGGTTTACTGAGGTCTGTAGATGTGCGTGTGTTTGCAGCAAGAGCTTTTCAAGGAGCAGCAGACTTACCGGGCACACCTGGCACAACAGCTGGAGGAGGAGAAACAGCGAGAAAAGGAAGCAGACAAGCTGCTTGAGGAAGAGATGGCGAAGGCTTGGGCCAAGAAGTCTGAGCAACTGCGCTTAGAAAAAGAAGCTAGAAAACAGTTGCTGAGAGATGTCCTGGACACAAGACAACTGCAAATCGAGGAGAAGTGTAAGTAGGAGCAGCTCCCTGCCCGTGCACCCAGCGGGGCTCTTGCTGTGTGAGTGCTAGTTGTGGTGGGGCAGAGGGAGCAGGACACGCTGCTTCAGCAGGGCTGCCTGGGTGAGTAATGTACAACAGGGTTTTGTCTCTGAATCTGCCCCTGCAAGTTTGCTCCCATGGGCAGCCCTTACGCAGATTTCTCATTACTATCAGCAGAACAAAGCCTAGTCAAGTAAGGATTGCATTAGCATGCAATCATTATTATTAATTACGTTATTATTATTATGCAGTTCTGAATGTGAAGTGTTTTCCTAGCGGTGGAAAACAAATAGGCTGAGAATATCCTTCCTACTGTTTGTGTGCCTCTCCAGAAACAACAAAGCTTGGGTTTGCTATTTAGGCCACTTGGCTAGAATACAGTCTCACTGTCCCTTCAGGGGGACCTTATCAGGGCTAAGTAAGCAAGCATCTTTTAAAAGTATTTTTTTTAATTCTTTTTTGCAGCAGAGAGAAATGCAAAGGAGCAGGAAGAACTAGCCCAGGAAAGGAAGCTATTCGCTGAAGCAATCACAGAACTCCAACGTATAGAAGAAGAAAAATATGCAAGGTATTTTTCTTTTATGCTGCAGGTTCCTTTCATTGCAGGCCAACCTTTTAAACTTCCAAGTCGGCTAATTTTCCTTTTCAGCTAACTGTGCAAGAGAGCACTTGGCTGTCTTCTGTACAGAGAGACTGCTACAAAACCCAACAGCTCCCAAACTGCTCAGTAGCAGCCCAATTATACTGCAGTTGGTATTAGATTACTGATTCTGATCTCACTGTACAAATAATGGTGTTTCATTACATACACTTGTTTTGGGCTCTTTGGACCATCCTATGATTTAAACTGATCATGTTTTGTAAACACATTCTTTGCAATTCTGAGCTGTTGTTAGGAGTGGCCGAGGTTTGGGGAGGAGGGTGTAATGAAAGGTTAGCTCACTACTTCCCTAGGGGAATTTGGGCATTTGGGCTTAGTGCTGAACTCCACCCACGCACCTCCCTCAAACAATAACATAGTCAGCCACCAAAATATCAGACTGGCAGCCGTCAACCCTTTCCACGGGTTGCTTTTGTCTTGCTGTTCCTCAAGGCAAGAATATTGTTATTCGCAGTAGCTGAAACAGACCTCTGGGTGTCATGACAAACCTAGGGCAAAGCACCTTCATTTCACCCATTCAGAGACCTTTTGGTACTTCTGCTCCTTGTCAGCACACATGAGCAGGAGGTAAACAAGTAGCTCCTTCCAGAGCTGGTATCTGCTGCATCTCCAATAGTTTTATCAGTAACAATCCCTTAGATAGGGCAGAAATCTCACCTTGTGGAGGTAAATGGGGAGACTTTGTTTTGGATACGCGTCACTTTGCAGGAAGGATGGCACTCGGCACGGTCAGTAGGCACCACGTGGCTCAGCTCGTGTTGTGTTGTCACCCAAGCTGCGACGGGGCTGCTGGTGCTTAAGCATCTAGTGATTTCTGCTCTCAGAGTGCCTGAGCACTTTGGGAGGCTTCCCCTGCCGCTCCAGTGCGCAGCGCGAGTAATGTGTGACGGGGGAGCGGAAGGATGATTTCTTGTGACAGCCTTTTCCTCAAATACCAGCACGGCGTGGGAGCAGGAGCCGGCAGGCTGCCTTCCCTGTCTGAAGCACCTTATCTCTGGAGGGAGGGAGGGGAAGCTGGGTGTGAGGATGCCACAGCAGTGAGGCACAGCCGGGAGAGGGCCCAAACCCGCCCTACTCGTTTTCTGTCTTCCCCTTGCCCCTTGTGGGCAGAGAAAACATGCTGATTACAAGGGGTTCCTCTTATTCTGTTTTGTTAAGCACTGGTTTTGCAGTCTGCTTCGTAAGAGAATGCAATTTGTGCTCCAAAGAACTTCAGGTTAATTACCAATGTCACATTTGTTTAATAGAGTAGCAGTTACTGTTAACTCCCATCAGGTGTATTGAGTAGTTCTTTGGTCTAAGGTTGCACGTTAGCAGATTAAAAAAAAAAAAAAGTTATTTTTAATGCATACCTCATAAATAAGTTATTCATATGTCATTTCCAGAAAAGTGAAAGAAGCAAAAGAATACCAAGAGCAACTCAAGGCTCAGATTGCCTCTCAACAGCAAGCCCGTAATGCCGAGGCGGAAGAGAAGCAGCGAGAATATGAATCAGCCCTGGCAGCAGAGAGAGCGAACCAAGAAAAAATAGAGGATATCCTAGCAAGGTCTTCTGTGACACTAGCAGAAACTCATCCCTTGAGAAGGAGACTCATATCTAGCATGCAAGAGCATTTATGATAATTTTCACTTGTTCTAGACTGCACTTAAAAACATTTTCTACAGGTGTTTATAACTAATTAACAGGTCCCTCTCCCCTGTTGTGCTCAAAATATTTCACTGGCAAATAGAAGAAATACGATACTTTCAAGGTTACTTTCTCCTTATTGGATTTTTTTTGACAAAATGATTGATCCAAGTCAAAATGATGTTTTTTAGTATAAGCACTGTACATTCTCCATAGCACAATACTGTATTATTATGGCATGAATGCTGTGCAGGCATTCCTCAGAATCTGCAGAAAGGAAACACATGCATTTTGTATTTAGACAGAACGCACTTGCTGACACATGCATTTTCCTTGTTTAATATAAAATGATGACTCTATTTTACTATGGCTAGACATATATTCGTTTTATATATATATATAAATATATGTAAAACTTTGTAAGTTTCAATAGCTTTTGAATGATCTGTGGGACATCGGAGTCCTGAGACTAGTGTCTGAGGTCTGTTTGCACAGACATACTCATGCAGGAAAAAGGCCATTCTGTTTTTGTTTTTTTTTTTTGGCGGGGGGAAGGCTATTCTTTATTCTGTTTGTGGTGAGCCTGCCTCTTCAGACTCTATTAAATTGTCCCCAATGTCATAGTTTTAGCACGTGTGGATTGGGGTGCCAGGGGCTAACGAAGTTTTAAAACAAAGCACCACAGAGAGGGGCCAGATGTTACCAAGAAGGTCTGGGGAGAGTTTCAGAAGGGGGAAGGTCATATCCTTGCGGCCCTCTCCACTCTCAGCTCTCCCTGCTCAGGACCCGATCGCACTTTAGGCAGGAGGAGCAGAGGGACACAGGCATGGCAGGTGAGAAAAACCCATTCTCCCTATGGTGCCCCCCTCTACCAGCTCCCTGGGATATTTTTCTTTATTTTACCTCTGTGCTTTCGGAGGAGAGAGGTGAAGAACACATTTGCAACCTCATTCCTTTCTTTCTAATGGACTTTGTGGCATCATGAAAGGTTTAATCTTTCCCATGTTTTTCCATTTCAGCCTTTGGTGCTGCATGTCTGCAAATAATTTTTTCTCATCCCTCCACCTTTCCAATTCCACCATATCTTCTCCAGCCTCTGCTTTTTAACCCTTTCCTCTTCAATCCCATCCCTCCTTAGGCCCTTCTCCTGCCTTCTTCCCCTTCCTCCTTTCACATTCCTTCCTTCTTTTCCCTTCTCAATATTTATCTCTCCATTGGCAAGGACCAAGATTCCTGCATGTTTGCTGGGTGGAAGTGTGAATGGATACATGGAGAAGCTGATAAATGTCTGACCAGCGGGAACGAGTCGGGGATTGACTACTCCCTCGCCTTGCAGGCTCCAGGCTGCCCAGTGCTGCTCGCCCAGGGAGGAGGCGCTGCAGCTGTTTGCAGAAGGCCAATTGCAGATTTATTAATCCGAAAACAGCATCACTGATCTTAGGAGAACAACCCAGCCATGTGTGGCTGTAAAAGATGGAAGGACCCAAGAAGAATTTCATTCATTCTCACAGGAAACCCTCTCCGTGGGCAGTTTCTTGAGCCAGCAGATGGAAGAGGGACAAATATCCATAAACCCAGGAGCACGACAAACCTGGAGAGGGCTCAGAGCTCCTTAGTGACAATGCCCAACCTTCACCTAGTGCTTCTCAGCAGCCATCTTCAGAGCCATAGTGGACTTCAGAGCCGCCGCTCCCAGTTTGCAGGTAGGAGGGACCATCCCAGAGAACGGCGATGATGCTTCAGCAGTGCCAGTTGCTCAGGTGGTTGCAGCTCTCGTCTCACCGTTAGCTCAAAGTGCCAAAGGATGATCAAGAAATGTATTCCCTGCTCTGCAATGGACTCCTGGGGTGGCCCTGGGTAGGCAATGTAGATTTTCTTTGCTACGGTGACCCATCTTTGAAGAGAACATAATAGCACGCTTGTGATTCCAGGATTAGTTGATACTAATTCAGCATTAATTAAAGCATGTCATTAAAGGCTATGAAACTGTCATCGGGGATACCCAACACGAGAGGTACGAAATAGCACGTTCATGAGCTCAGTGAGCCATAATACTTTTAAAAAAAATACATAATAACTCGAAGGAGGAACTCAGAGCTCCTGCCCTTCCAGGCAAAACTCCTCTTTCTGTCAAAGGACCGTAAGTCTGGTTCTGGGAAGGTTTCCCTTCAGGAAGCTCAATATCCACTCATAACACCTTTATGTAGACAGCGACCAAACTCTTGGGAGAGCAGCCTTGGGGTCAATGAATGTGCGGCTGCGCTGACCCCTTCCCTGCCGAGCGTTTTGGAGACTTCGAGCGGATCTAGAAGAACAGCTGAGGTTGCTGCTGGTAGCCGAATGCGTCAGCGGGCTCCTCTTGGAAGCAGCATCTCGATGCCCTGTGACACTCCAGCTGTGCAGCGCAGGAGGAAGGATTTTCTGTGTCAAGACTCAGGAGTCTCTGCTTAAGCCTATTAATCTCCATCCTGCTCCTGTTCCTTTGGTGCTCCTGCAGTAAAATGGGCCCAGAGCAGGGCAGCATCTGTGCTTCAGAGCAGGTCATACCTTTGCTCCCAACCCAAACTCAGGATTTTTAAGTAAACATGAACTAGGAAAATGACTAAGAGACTCTTTAAGTGGCTGCTGAGGGGGCTGGAAGAAGCTCCTGAGCAGCCAGGAGGACTCACGTGCCTGGTATTTCCCATCACGGAGAGAAGTCCCGCAGCCAAACCCTCTATTAAAGGTGGCGGTGCCGGAGCAGCGCCCAATCAGTGAAACTGTGGCTGAGTTTTCGGGATGTAACCTGCCTCCTTTGTGGGGAAAAGAAATCTAGTTAAGAGGGAGGGAAAAAAGAAACCGAAGGGGTTTGGGGAAGGGAGGGGTGGGGTCCTGGGGAACAGCGTGCACGGCTGCAAGGGCACGTGGAAACGGCGTTGGTGCTGGCTGGCTGGTTTTCTTGCCAAATCCTTCACAAAGAGAATGCCGACACCCCCTGAGCCCTGCTCCTCGTGGGGAATCCTGGGGCTTTAAGAGCTGAGCCCCTCCTGAGGACACCGAGTGCTCCAACTCTCTTCCCCATATTTTTTTGCATCCCTGGTGTACTAATCAGTGCAAGGAGCATTGGATACAAGAGCAATCCAAAGGCTGAGTTGTGCTGGGCTGATCCATACCATGCCAGGATGAACAAAGCCATGCCAGGATGCCCTGTTTTGTGCCATTCTGTGTTACTCAGTCCCTTCCATGCTGGGCCGGTCCATTCCATGCAAGTCCATGCTGGGCCGGTCCATTCCATGCAAGTCCATTCTGGGCTGGTCCATTCCAGTTGAGGCTCTTCTATTCCATGCTAGTCCATTCTGTGCCATTTGAGTCCACTCCAGGCTGTTTCATTCCATTCTGGGCCATGGTGGTCCATGCTGGTCCATTCTGGGCTAGTCCATTCCCTTCACTCCATTCCATACCCTTGCATCCCATGCTAGAGCACTCCATTCCAGGCCATGCTGGTACATTCCATGCCACTCCATTCCACTCCATTGCTTATCACTCCAGTGTATTCCATTCCATGCTGATCCATTCCACGCTGTCTCAGTCCATCCCAGTCCAGCATAGTCCATTCCGTGCCACTCCAACCTGTGGTAGTGCAGTCCATTCCTTTCAAGTGGAGTCTATTCCAATGCTCGTCTATTCCCTGTTGATCTGTCCCATGCTAGTGCAGTCTGTTCTATGCCAGTCCAGCCCTTTCCAGGC
>VZSV01000098.1:2229303-2292910 GCA_013398735.1 Nothocercus julius
GTATCCCGGGAGAGCGGGGAGGGATCGGGAGAGGCGCTGGGATCGCGGGGAGGGGCCGCCCCGTCCCGGGATGGGGAGTTTCGCCCCCAGAGCGGGTCGTTCTCTGGAGCCGGGCGGCTCCGCGGTGCCGGCGGAGGCTCCGCGGGAAGAGGCGCCGCGTCCCCCTCCGCACGTCTCCGCTGCTCGGCAGACGTGTCTGTGCAGGGCTCTTCCTTCTTCTTTTCTTTCTCCTTTTTCCCCTTATTGCTGCTTCCGTGGGAATTTTGCAGGTGCCTCTTACGTAATGTCGGCACCTCCGCTTGTATTTTGGCGGCTGCTGTTTAGTGTACGATCCGGGTCCGGGATGAGGCGGCAGCTTTGGGAACTCGCCCCTGGAGCCGCTTGTGTGGGAAGTCCCAGAGGGGTTGGTGTGACGGGACTGCCCCGGGGAGCCAATTTCGGTTATTTATTTACTTATTTTTCCCCCCTAAAGAAGACCTGGATCTGGGGGGGGTGTTGCTCAGTGCCCTCCTCTGTGGGCAGCTGGATAACCTTGCCGGCATATCGGGAATGTTGTTCCTTGAGTCAGGATGCAGACAGAGGGATCCATAGGATGTCCTGCCGAGAGCCTATTGATCCGGTGACACCAGCGCAGCCACCATGTCATCCCCTCCGGTGTCCCCCAGGCATCAGGAACAGCCGGAGAGCCCCTTGGGCACCGTGGAGCGGGATGTCTGGGATGCCCCCGTGCCGCGCGTGGTCCTTCCTCGTGCCGCTCATCCCAAAAACGCGCCGGGATGCGGGAAGGCGCCCAAACTGGGCGAGTGACGGGTGCTGAAGAGCCCCCATTAAGCAGGTTAATTAAGAGCTGCGCCTTAATTATAAGCATGTGAGTAGTTCCCGGGCTGCTTGCGTGCACCGAGCTCGGAGTGCACATGGATTCGCTTGAGCAAGCAGCTCTGAGGAGCGCGATGCTGCACGCCTGTCCCCACTGGCAAAATTTGGGAGCTTTAGGATTATCCGTACATGGTTTTTATTCTTTTTATGTGTATATATATTTTTTGCATTGCATTTCAGAAATAAATGCAGATGTAGAGCGATTTGCAGGCCCGGGAGGGGACACCCCAGCAGCAAGGATTCTCTCTTGCAAGAAGTGTTTCTGCTGGTGGGGAGAGTCACCTGCTGCTTTTTGCTCCCGAGTGTTGTGGTTCCAGATGTGCCATTCCAGATGTGCTTCTCAGGAGCTTTTTGCAAGCTTCCGGTGGGTTAGAAACCAGTGCATTTATTTATTTCCCCCCTGCTCTGTTTTTCTAAGTGACATATTACATAAATGCTGAGTGTTTTTGCTAGACAATAGAAGTTCATGCATTGAAAAAAAAGAAATCCTTTTTTTAATAGCCAGCTCCAGATCGGGAAAGCTCTGATTTTCATTTAAAGTTGTCTTATTAAATAAAGTCACTGCACTGAATGAACAGTTGCGGACCCTGGGGAGAGGCTTTTCAAAAGCAAGCGTGCCCGGTGCGCTTGCCCGCTGCGTGGTTAAATTACTTGGCAGAAACCTTCCAATTTCTGGGAATCTTTGGAGGGTGCCATGTTTTGGAGACCCGTCCTTGGTGGGCGCTTGTGGGTCTGCTCATTTGGAGCCGAGGAGCAGCTTGAGAAGCTGGAGGATCTTTCTTCTTCCTCCTGCTCTTTGCCAGCCCAAGGAGGGGTTATTTTCCTCTGCAAATTCCAGCAAAACCAAGTGGGAGAGGCAGGAGCTGGGTGCCTGCCTCCAAAATGCATGAGGGGGTTTTGCAAGGCACTTGTGCATCATTCAGAGGGTCTTAACTTTCTGTATGCATATCCTATGTATTGCGTATTTAATAAAAATATGCTCAGAATAAGCCTCGAGCATGGGAGCGTTGTGGCTCATCCAGGGCCATCCGTGTCCTTTGCCGCAGAGCTCCAGGGACGCGGCTCCCTGAGGACTCCCAGCTGCAGCTCCTGCTTGGGGAGGCAGCTTACGCTCGAAGGGTTTTTTTAGGTTACAAAACCACGTTTGAGTCTTTTAAGAATTCCGTTCTTGCATCCTGATGTGGGGTGATGGGAAGCCACGGTGGAGTTGGAAACCTCGGAGTTAGCAGCCACTTGGTGCCCAAGGAGAAGACGCTCCCTGGCAGCTCGCCCGGTGCGGATTGACGCGCTGTCACTTCCCCCGCATCCGGATTCGGGATTTCCGCCCCCCCCATCCGGAGCATGACAACCAGGGATGGGTGATGAGCTTGCAGGAATTAAGTATTTATGCCGCGTTTTTATTCCTGTTTATGCAGTTGTTCGTTTTGGTCTGACAGCCCCTCCGTTAGCGCCGTGGCTCCAACCTAGCCCTACAAGCAGCCGCTCCAGGAGAGTTTTGCCCAGCTGGTGCTTGCAGGGGGGAGCCGTGGTGGGAGGAGGGTGCATTTGGCTGCTCTGTGCGATGAGATGCTCCTGCGTTTGGCCTCGACAGGTCCCAAATATATTTGGGATGTGCACGTCCTGATGTATTGGAGCACTTCTGCCTTGCCGTGCTTCTCCGCTGCCCATGAGCAGATGAGTGAAAGGGAGATGCTGAAAGGGAGCACGTGAATCCACAAATAGTTCTGCTGACCGAGGAAGATGTGCACGCACATGCATATATCTATACGGATAGATAGATTATTTCTATCTACGTAGGCTGCAGCTGGCTCTCTCAAGCGCTTGAGCGCAGTGGGCACGGGGCACTCCTTGCTCTGCACGGTCCCGTTTGCCCGTGGCCCTGGCATGCGGGGCAGAGTGCGGCCGGGCTGCAGTGGTTATCGAGGAGCAGGGACCGGGAATAACCCGGCACCGCTGCAGACTTCGGACCTTTGGAGCTGAGCAGCCTCGGCTGCCCCTTCCCGCTGCACCTTCCTCATTGCTCTTTGCCCTGTTCTGCAGCCAAGCCTTGAAACTCTTTGGTTTTCCAAACGGGGCCATTGGGTGCTCGGGGTGAACACGAGCGCAGGGCACGAGTCCAGCCGCAGTCGCGTCCCTGCTCTGCGGCGGGCGGCGAACGCAATGATAATCACAGCGTAGCGCCCCGAAGCCGCAATTTCGTGTTCCAGTCCGTGGCCCCTTGGAAACAAAACTCTGCTTGTGTGTGTGTGTGTTTTTTTTTTTTTTCTTTTTTTTCCTTCTTTTTCCACTCCTCTGCTCCCCTTCCCTAGCTTTTTATTTATTTATGTATGTAGTCACCAAAACGACACCGTGTGGGAACCGGTCCTCATGACCCTGCTTCTTCCAAGAGGAGAAAGACCTTAATGCCTTCAAAGACGCCTTAAGAAATTGGGCGTGGGGATAGTGATGTGTTTTCTATTTTTATTTTTTCTTTTTCACCCCAACACTGCTCTCTTGTCACCTGCACCGAGTCCCGGAGTGCAGCGTGTCCTCTGTGCTGCGCTCTGCGAGGCTGGGAATGGGTGCGAGCGCGTCTGGGACGGTGAGTGGGTGCGAGGACCCCAGATGAGGAGAAACAGCTTCCCGGCTGATTAAGCTGAGCAACTGCCCTCTGGATTTATGGTGCTTAATTACCTTGCATTAAAATTAGCGGGTGCTGCGGGGTTTTGCTCAGCTTCAGAGCCGTGTAGGTCCGTTGCTGACTGTCACTGCTGACCTCTTCACATCTGCTGGTCCGTGAAAAAAATAATAAAGGAAATAAAAGCCCAAATAGCAGGCGCTGGGTATTTGGCTTGTTGTCTTTCAGTCTCCCCACTTGGGTATTTGCATTTCCAGCCCCGTTTCGGCCAGGAAAGTCGTTCCTGGAGTCTGCTCTGCGAGTCCTGGCAATGGTGGAAATCTCTGTTCCAGCTCCAGGAAACCCAGATAACTCTCCTTCTGCCTGGTTTCTCTCGCGGTGCTCTTTGTTTTCCTTTTCTCAGCCGCCTTTGCTCCCTGGGCCCTGACCCAGCGAGGCGGTAACTCGCTCCGTGCAGAGCGCTCGGGTGGATGCTCACGCTTGGGCTGCTCCGCCGGGCCCCTCCGCGCTGGCACCGCTCCGTCGGCTCCAATCCCAGAAACTCCGGTGCGGACGCTGGGGGATGGACTCATGGCTCTTGCGTGTGTGTGTGTGTGTATATATATATGTATATACACACACACACACACACATATATATATATATATTTTTAATAAGAAAAACTTAGATGCTACTCCTTTTTTTATTCTTATTTTATCCCTCTGCAGTGCAGGAGCAGGGTGACAAGATCGCCAGACAAATGTGAGTGGCTTTGTGGCGTCTTGCCGAACTCTGTGTCTCTGGTCCCTGAGCTTAAAAAATGGGAGATTTATTTTCTGCTTGATGGATTTATTTTTATTTATGTTTTTTGGAGGGGATGGGTGAAGCCGGTGAGCTGTAGCCGTGCCCGCTCCCCTCCCGTTGCAAGCTCTTGCTCGTAATAAGCGACTTCAGAAGACCCCCAAAACGTCCTCTGGGCTCTTCATGGTGTCCTCTGGGCTCTTTGGGAGATCTCTTGCCACTTTTTGCAAGCCCGAGCAGGATGTGAAATCTCAACATTTATTCTGGCTCCATTGCGAGGGGTAGAATTGTATTTGAAATCATCTTTAGGAGCAAGATTTGTTTGAGTTGGCCTTTTGGGTCCTGAATAGCTGATGCTTTGGAACCTATGGAGATGATGGGATGAGTGAGCGTGTTCAGGCTGTGCTGATCTTTGCAGTCCCCAGTGGTTCTTGCAGCCGGTCCAGGACAGATGTCCCCGTGCACCTCTGCTCACCATGAAGCCCCACTTTCATGCCATGACTGGGTACCCATCAGGGGCTTCACCAGCGTAACAGATACTGGAGTCTTTGGTATTGAGCAGATGGGTCCTTCTAAAGACTCCCCGGGGACCTTCCTGGTAGTGAAAAAGGTGTCTTCTCCTGGAAATCTCAACTCTTGTCACAGTTTCGGGAGTAGAAGGTCGTGTGAAATACTTTCTGCTCACCTGTTTGCCAAACGGTGACTAGATCTCATCTGATCACTGACCCAGCAAGCCTTTAGGAGCTCAAATTGAAGTTCTGAGAGGGCTCTCCAAGCCGTGCAGCCCCACGGCTCCTGACCCTGCGTCCGTGACTGGTTCCAGGGTGGTGGATCTCCTTCCCGGAGCTGCCGAACGTGGGGAAGGAAGCTTGTGGCACCGACAGCTCAGCCTCGCTCCATCTCCAAGGGCAAAACCGCATGGGAAACTGTGGTGAAGCTTCTCAAGCCAGGTAGTCAGGGCTCTCTGCTCCTTCTTTCTCCAGGGGCCACTCCTCCGTGGTGGGATTAACCTTCTAGGTGCAGAGAAGCTCTGGAGAGTGCGTTAGGACGAGGAGCTACTTTGTCTTGGGGAAGTCTTGAGCCCATGAAGCTTGTAGCAGACTGCATCTCTCATCCTGCGCTTCTTTGCTATTGGGAACCACCTCTGTAGGTGAGGACCTGAGCTGTGGATGCTCAGAGGAGGGATGGGAAGGTCCTTAAAACCTCTGCCTAGAGCCTCTCCCCTGGGCATTGACCCTCTTGCACGGCTGTCAAAGGATGCTCCTCTTTCCTCCTGAATCAAAAGGCTGGGGGGGAAATGACCTTAATGCCAGTGTTGTGACTGGACAGGAAGATTAATCACTTCACTGGATTTCGGTCTTGGCAAAAAGATGAAGTATTTAGGAATGCGGTCAACTGCTGAGCAGTAGGAAATAGAGCTCAGGCCAGCGCGGACAGATGGAAACCAGTTCGTGTCCCGCTGCGGGGAGGGGGTTGAAGTAATCAAAACTTGTGGCTCAAAGTGCAGCCACTTTCTGGGCATGCCCGATGTGCCCATCAAAAATACCCTCTTGTGCTATGGATTTTTAATTATGAGCTTCAGGTGAGCTGACTGGGGTAGTTGGCCTCATGTCCCACATGAGCAATGCAGGACACCTGCCAAACGGCCACCAAATGGCTGGTTCCTGGTCCTCCAGCTCCATCTCATCACTATGTGGCTGCTGCACAGGGATCGTCTTCTGCCCAGCTTTACCCTGTCTAGACCTGCATGCATGGCCAACCAAGGAGAGACCCTCTTGCAGCCCTCCTGGACTTGTTGTGACATTTGATTTGATTTTTTGTGACCTTTTCTGGTGGTTTGGGTGACACTCATATCCTTGTGGACCAGGAGGATTCTAGTTATTAAGGGATGAGGCTTCTCAGTTGTAACCAGAGCCTTCTCCAGCTCTCCTTTTTGAAAAGGCTTGGACAGCTCTTGGGATATGAGTTGGGCCTGGCCAATATTACTTTGCTTGCTGTTGTATGGTGAGCTTTGTAGAGTGTATTCTGTTTTCCCTCTGAGTGACAGGATGACTTTTTGTTCGCTTTTGTTTTTAAATCCCAGGTGACCCTTTTGCTTGTTTGCTCTGTGTTATCCAAGTTTAGGCTGCAGCTAATCTCCAGCGTGACCCTTTTTTGCTATCTCTGTACTAAAGAGAAGACCAGATGTGGTCGATGGAAAATCCCTGATAGTGAGGTGGGAAAAGGTGTTTTTAATGATCGATTTATGCGGGTCTTAAGTTAGCCAGACTTCATGCTTTGAGCAGCCGAAGGCAGTTTCTTGCTGTCATGCATTCAGTACTGGAGTCTGAACATTTTATTGGAAGGTTTCTCCTTTAGAAACAATTTAATTTTCATTTGTAATATTTTTGGGGGCAATCCGCTGACGACTATTCACCTAGCACGCTGCCTTTCAGCTTATAAACCCTCTTTCATGTGGCTCATTCAGGGGAAAAATGGCATTACGCACCACCTCAATCATTCAGATGTCACAGAGGAGATTGCATTTGACTAATCAGGGGAAATTTGGGAAGATTTAGTAACGCCAGGAGACATGACCCACTTTCAGATAAATGCGTTTCAGACAATAGAGGTCGTACTATGTGGTGGAGGAGGGGGAAATGGCCGCAGGATGGAAATACTTAATTGCTCTTTATCTTTTTCTCGTATTTTGCTGCCTCTTTCTGGGAGCCGGAGCTGCTGGTCGGAGCCTCTCTGGGATGCAGCTGCCCTGGGGAAGGAGCCCAGTGCTGGTGGAGGTTCTGTTGGGTCTGCTGGCTGGTGGCACAACCTCCATGCCGGATCCAGGGCCACTGGTGGCCATGACCTGCTGGCACCAGGAACGTGCTGGGAGCCGGTTTGCGTTTGTTCGGGAGACCATGCCCGTTGGCTTGGTAGTTCAAGGTGCACATCCTGAGCTGAAGGTCCCCATCACTGTTGGCTTCCCATGTGGTGATACCTCTAGGTGTGAGGCTGTGGTTAATAGTGTTTTGATGGTGATTTTGGATATTGGTGGTTTAGGGTATCAGTGGTTTGGTGTTGTGCTATGACCTTTCTCCAGCTGGTGGTGAACCATTCTGGTCTCCTCTTGAGGTGGTGGCAAACCTAGAATTAAAATAAGGCTGGGAGCGATGGGCTGATGTGTTTAACAGACTTGAGGAAATCTTCTGCGTTGGGATTGAAAGAGATGTGGAGAGAAAAAGCTGGCTCCAAAGCAGGGAACCTGTAGCCTGATGGTGATGGGAGATGTGTGATGGGACTCCCTAGGGCTGCTTGAAAGCCCTGGCTGGGTCAGAGACCTTTTGGTGCTTGTCCGGTCCACTGGTGGTCCTTACTGTGAAGTGGATCTGAAGTGGGGAAGACTGTAAATCAGTATTGCTGAGTTGTGGGGTTTCCTTGCCCTACAACCCCTAGGTGTTTATATGCGGTTTGTACCCACTCCACTGTTGTTTGGGGCCAAAACTAATAGAAACTGCAAAGGCACAACACCATGATCCTCTAAAAACTGAGAGGGCCAGAGGGTAGTTATTGCATCATTTTTTGATGCTGTGTATTTAGTCAAGCAGCTTATGGTTGTTTATGCACACAAGGTTTACATTTGCGGCTGTGAGCTAGAGCATTTTGATTTAAAAAAAAAAAAAGCTTAAATTCTGTTCAAAACACTTTATAGCTTTTTGCATAAATAGCTTTTCAATCCGATCAGACTGAGGCAACAAAACTTCTACCTTAATTTCACATCAGAGTCAAGTGTCAGGATGCAGCTTGATACTGGGAGCGATGTGGATGTCCTACGGGATGGAGAAACATCGGAGCCCCCCTGGGAAGGGCAAGGAGCATCTCGCCGTGCGGATGTGCAGTCTGGAAGGGGGCTCAGGTTTTCACCCACTCACCTTTGGAGTGATGGTTCAGCTCCGGGTGGTGGTCTCAGTGCTTAAATTTGCCTGCAGCAACAGACTCCTTTGCTGTGTCTTGTTGCCAGCCCTGCAAGTTGTGGTTATTCCTCACTGCAAATGAACTGAGAGTGTTTTTGCAATGACTGACCTTATCTGGTGTTTCTTTCCGTGTTTTTTTTTTTTTTTTTTTTTTTTTTTTTTTTTTTTTTTTTTTTTTTTTTTTTTTTTCTTCTTCTTTTCTCTGCTTCTTTTTTCTCCCCCCTTCCTTGGGTCTGTTGGGAGGGCACCTGTCCTGTCCCTGCCTGTGTCCTTTCATGGGCATGAAGTGATGCTGCTAGAAAAGGCAGAATTTGACTGTCTGCTCCTGAGAATCAGGGTTTCCTGCCTTAAAATAGCTTGAGATATCACACCAAGCTCTGCGTGTGTCCATCTGCAGAGGACAGCGTTTTGCTCGGAGTGAGCACAAACGGATAGCTCAAAATACAGTTTATTCTGTTCCTGTCCGTGATGGTGGGAGGTCCTCTAGCCTTGCAGGCGCTTCCGTGCTCGGCTGGCTGGAGCCAGAGGGTTTGTTTGCAGCACATCTCCATGAAAGGTCCCAGGCATCTCCCCTTACCTCCTGAGACCTTGTTCAAAGTAGTTTCTCAAATAGCTCCCCAAATTCTGTAGGTCTGTGGGCTTTGTCTTTTGGTTTTGCTTCATTTTTTTTTGTTTGTTTGTTTTTACCAAGTTGTAATGGATTTTGAGGGCAGATCAGCACTTTCGCCAGACCAAAGTCTTGCTGCTTTTGTTTGAAGGCAGAACATCCACAGTCCTCGGGATCAGCAGCTCTCTAGGCAAGTAGTGCTCCGAATTGTGATGTACAGAGATCGCTGGAGGATATATGTGCATTTAGATAAATTCAGTTCCTCTGCACTTAACTCTGGGTGTGGGAATTGGGCAGTGAGGTTTTCAGGGGGCTCCGAACTCCCAATTCTGGTCATGTCCCGTAAAACCCTTGAGTGGGATTTTTGAAGCATCAGTAGCTCCTTGATTTACTCTTTAGGGATGTGCGTATGCTCCTAACATTCGTGTAGCATTAACATTTGATGGTGATAAGTGGCCATAAAGAGCATTCGAAGGCAACCTTTGCCTCTTCCCTATTACCCAGGGATGACCCAGTCGTGTTGGCTGTGGAGGGTGCTTGTTGGTTGCTCTTCAGCTGGGTGCTTGTCCATGAAGGTGGCGCTGCCTTGCTTTGCCCCCCAGAGCCGTTGCAGAATCGGTGCGGTGATGGTGGTGGAAACCATGATGGAGCTTCTTGGGAAGCAAATCCCACCTCATGCAATGCCCTGTGTTAAGAGGAAAGGACCAACAGACTCGTGATAGACATCTGGAAGTGCTTGGGGGCTTCGCCTAATTCTGGGATTCTGCTTGGGGTTGGGGTATGTAGGAGCTCGTATCTGCTCAGAGAGGTGTTGAGCCTGTGACAGCCATCCAGCTGAAGGACATATAGGACATGTCTGCCAGGAGCAGAGCTCTGGTGTTCACATCTAGGTGGGATCTGTGGTTGCTTTTTGGGCAGCTTTTTGAGACTGTTCTTGAACGACACGTGATGCTGGAAGCTCATGCAATCTTTGGATGACCGAGGAATGATAATACCCAGTTTGGTGGAAAGAAGATCTCACTGCTTCCGTACATGCAGGTCATACTAAGGCTGTGCTATTCACACTCACGTGCCCAGAAAGGGAGCTGAAAAGTTAAGAAGAACTAAAAATTATCCGTGATCTGGAAGAACCTGTCCTGCCGTCAGGCTGCATTTCAATATACGTAATTTGTCCAGGAAGGAAGAGGTCATTTTGGAAGACCTCGCCTCTGCTCTTCCTGCCCAAACACCCTGGGCACCTTGGTGGGCAGGGGCAGAGCAAGGGCCAGTGGTTGTGGCTAGAAGGAGCCAACCTGGCAGTTGGCCATGCCGAAGATAAATGCAAATGTGAGGTGTGCCGTGTAATTTTAAGAAGGCCAAAGGGGTTTGCAAACACCCACCCTAAGGAGTGGAAAAGCCCCAAAAAGGAGCAAATCTGATAGGGAGCAGGAGAGGAGAGCAAATATTTGCATTGCTGCTGCTGAATCCGTCTCGCCAGTGCCGTGGTGGGAACTACTCCTCTCTCGCCTGATTCTCTGCTCTTGCTAAAAGATTTGCCGTTTGTTTACTGAAAGCGGGTGCTTATCTTCCCCTGGGCCTGGGAATAGCGATCCGGAGGCTGCCGCTGCGCTCAGGGTTTGAGACCCTTCGATAAGGGAGTTTCTGCGTCCTTGCGGAGAGCGGGCGCTTATCGGGAGCGGCAGGGATGGCAGCACAAGAGGTGCTGTGAATCTGCTTTTCCCCTTGCAAGAAAGCTGGGAGAGTTTCAAAACTAGCTGGTCTACACCAAAAAGCTGTTTTCCGTTGCATGACAGAGGTGGAAAGGGTGCTTGGGCTACTGGAGCACCAGTGCCCTAGCAAAGCTAAGATCCCAGGATAAAAAGAGGCAAGGGCATGAATTCCTTGCCCCAAAATAAATCTTGGCGACTATTATACTTACCGAGTTACATGTCTGAGGTTGTTTTACTCCTTAAGCATCTCATACCTGTCTGTGTTGTGCCTTATTATTGTTAATTGTGTTCCACTAATTTTGTTAGCTTGGGATTTGCATCTAGAATTCCTGAGGAAACGGCTATTAGTGCTGTCTGTGGTTCTAGTGGAGAAGAAGGTTGTGACGGAAACTCCTCTGTCTAGCTGAGTTTTGGGCAACTCTGCCCTTGTCCCACGTGCTTCATGTTCCTGGTGCTGCTGTTGGAGGACCTGTCCCTTCATGAGCATCGCCCAGCTCTACCTGCTGCTCTGAGAAGCTGAAACCTCAAGATATGGATCCTCCAAAGGGGCTGGGGGGATGTTAGGAGATGAGGAAAGCAGTGAGTGCTGTTTTGCCTGGAGAAAAGATCGCACTGGGGGACAGATATGCTTTTAGTGTGGCTCAATGATGCAAAGCTACGTGGCTTATAGAGTAATATGGCTGGAAGGGACCTCTGGGCACTGGTGGTCCAACTCTGCCCAAAGAAGGACCACTCAGCCTAGGGCGCTTGGGACCCGGTCCTGACAAGTTCAGGATGTCTCCAGGGATGGAGACTGCTCTGAAAAGTTACAGGAGGAGGAAGAGTTGTGGAAGATGGAAATCCTCCATGTCCCTCTTCTGACCTGGTAAGCTTATCAAATGTTTGCTCCAAATTCAGTCCTTGCGCTTGCAGCTTCTCATTCTGAATAAAAATATATATCTTTTTATAATTGCTACTTGAGGGCCGCTCGGCGTTTGCTCCTCTGAAATTCCGCTAAAATTCCTGCTGCCTGAATAAAGGCGTAGAATTGGAACAAATTGTTCTGGGGACACAGCAAGACTTGGAGCTGTGGTGCCGCGTGGCAAAGTGTGGCTGCCGCGTAGTGCAGGACGTGGAAAAGGGCGACTCCTGTCCCACCGAGCCCACGGAAACTCGGCGGGGGGAAACCCCTCTTCGACTCTGCCGGGCAGCTTGGGCATATATAGAAAATAACTCCAATGTGTGTTGTTTTTGTTCGTTGTTTTTACTGATCTCCATGCTCTGATTCTGGGTGGATCAAAGGACTAAAATGGCAGAAATTCCCTGTTCTGTGACCTTTCTTGGTCCAACTGATGCCTGAGCTGGTCTAGGCTAATTCGCTGCAGACAGTTGGTTGTGGAATTTTGGTGGGCTGGGACCTGAGTTGCTTCCTCGTAGCCAAACCAAATAATCTTTGTGATTTCAGAGCTGCTGGCCAAGCGCTCCAGGAACATGGTGGCTCCATGTGTGCCGGGGGCGCTTCGGGGCTTGGAGATGGTTTAAAAAAAATACCCTGAACTGCCCAGGGTGAAGGTAAAAGTGTCTTTAGCCTTGGCTGGCTCCTTCTGAAGCAAAGCTGAGGTTGCTCTGGGTGTTTCCACTCTGCATTTCTCAAGCTCTCAGCTCTGTGGGCTGCATTTGGTTTGGGGACAACGGCAGCATCTCTCTTTCATCGGAATTACTAATTGACTTCAATTATCTGGGAATGAAGCAACTGTTCATGCCTGGGAAAACCAGGTAAATGCACAACGAGCTATGAAAGCGAAGATCGATGATGGAGATAAATAATGTTTCATCAGCAAGGAGAGATACTTTTTTTTTTCTTCTTTTTTTTTTTTGTTTTTGTCCTCTCACTCGTCTACATAATGAAGAATGAAACGTTCCCTAGAGAGGGGAGCAAGCCCTTGGCAGGAGGAGAACTGGATCTGAGTTATGTCCAAGCTCCCCAACATGGGGGTTGCATAAAGATGTGTGTGTGTGTGTGTGTGTGTGTGTGTGTATATATATATATATATATACACACACACACACTAGATGGCAAGAGACATATATGGGGTCCTGCATAGTGGGAAACCTGCAGTGAAGTGTCTTTGTTACAGAGGTGTTGAGAGAAGCAGCAGCACCTGGTGACTGGGCGTGCTTTCTTTCTGTCTGTTTGCCTTTCTGTCTGTCCTGCTCATTCCAGAGCTGTTTGCTTGTGGTTTTTCTTTCACTTTTGAAGGATCCTTCCTTGAAAGAGGGAAGGACAAACCTGGATTTGCAAGTACTTTAGAATTATTTTGCCCAATTTTGCTAGCTTGTGATCACGGCTGCCACTTTCCAGGCACACAAGGTTTCCTTGCTGGGAAACTTTATTGCTGGAATTCTTTTAAGTAGGACCAGTAAGACGTTGCTTATTTAAACCGCCCATGGTAGATTTGCTGTCCCAATGTTGCTTAGCAATGAAGGGAGGCCAGAGCAGCCTCCAGGAGCACCCTCTGATGAGAAAGTGCTGAAGAAATGTACTGTAAATACAGCTCTGGGTCAAAATCCTTTGCACCCCATGCATTAAACACCAGGGGTGCTCCCATGCCTGGTTTGGGGATGCTTTGCAGGTGAGAGTGCTCTTCCCAGCTGGAATGTCAAGCATGGACTTAACACAGTTATTTAACCCAAACAGCTGGAAAACAAGAAAAATAATGCTGCACAATGTAGCTGGGTCTGTCCTGCCTTTGCATTTAATACTCACCAAGGGGTTTTGCTCTGGCACAAGGAGTGTGCATTGCTATTTTATTATTGTTATTTTTAATGCATCTCTGCCGACTCGTGTACAGCAGGTCCCCCTCAGAGGGACTGGGGAGGATCGTAAATGCGTGCTGGAAAACATCCAATTTCTGGACCCAGGAGGGAAAAATTATTCCTCAAGGGCACTGCACAAACCAACCGTAGTAAAATCTGGCCCAGGAGGAGCCGTGTTGGGCAGGTGCTCCAGGCTGCCGTGTTTCTGACCCAATGCCGCAAGTTTTCCTTAGTGAGCTTAAGAGTTGTCCCAAATCCCAGGGTTTAGCACCGTTTTAGCAGCCGGGTTGTCGTGGTCCGGTGCTGAGCTGTGAGGGAGGATGGGAAGGAGCAGATTAGGTCTCGCCATCTGCCCCACTGTGTGCTGCAGTAAATAATAATAAGAGAACCCTCAATTTTCTGCAAGTCTTGTAGCAAAAGGGTGTTTTTCATCTCTGCAATTCGGGACTCGCTCTCCCCGAAGCAGCAAGCAGCTGGAGCACCAGCTGGCGTGTGGGGCGCCTATAACTTAATAAGAGTTGGCAAAATAGGGAGAAAAAGTTTAGTAACGGGAAAAACTTTAATAATGGGTAAGCCATTGATTTTAGTAATGCTGTTATTGCACGTAAACTACTTAAACCATTTAAATCATTAAATGGTAGCTGAAGGGTTGTTGTTTGACTGTCTCAGAGCAGTGCTACTGTCTATTGCATGATCTTAAGTTTTTTTTTTTTTTTTTTTAATTTTTGTTAATTAAACCTTTTAAAGCCCTTTGGGAAGCCATGACTCTTTAAAACAGACTCTTTGGCAGCTCCGGGGGACGTTGTGTGTGGATTTGCCCCGTTGTGGTTTGAGCGGCTGCCACCCCAACACCACCCTGGCCTTGCCTTGGAAAGTAAAGCAGACCTTGTTCCTGTTCCCATGAATCCATTCCTATTTGTGGGAATCCATTCCTATTTGTGGGAATCCATTCCTATTTGTGGGAATCCATTCCTATTTGTGGGAATCCATTCCTGTTTGTGTGTACGAGTTGCAAAGAGAAAATGCCTGTTTTTTTCTGCTGGATTAACAGCAAGGCCTGGGATGCTGGATTGGAGGAGTGCGGGATGCTGAATGGCAGGAGATGGAGTGATTTGCCCAAGGTTGTATTTTGCTCGATTCCGAGATAGCCCTGACTATCTCTGTGCTTTGGGCCAGGGCCGCCTGCGTTTTTCCCTTCCTGACAAGCTCCTCTGCAAGAGCAAGAGGCCTTTAAAGCTAACGAAGCCCAGACTTGACTTAAGTGGGCTAATTGCCTGAGAAGTGAGATTATAGAAATAGAGGTTTATTTTATTAAAAAAAAAAAAGTCCCACAGAGTAGCAGTTACGCTGCTTTTTATAGAGGGCTTCACTTAATGATTACATGGCATAATCACCTGGAACGTTAGTTGTTTTGGCTTTCTTTTAATTTAAAGTTCTATAGTTCTGTGGTCAGAAGGGCTGAGGGGACCTGCAGCATGACAGAGCTGATGCTGGTGGCAGCTTGAGATGAGAGGATTGGTGGGACCTGAGCTATTTTCCATCTCAGAAGCCTCCTGGTGTCTGTCTGTCTCGATCCCGAGCTATTCCGGCTGATCCCACACTGCCTCTGCCCTTGCTCTGACCACAGTCCCGGTGACGGCTCCCAGTGCCACAGAAGACTTGGTGGGTGAGGATGGATAGGAAGGAGAGGTGCTGCCACTGGGATGCACTGAGGCTGCTTCTGCAGTGCTGGAGCCCAGAAAAAAACGGGATGAGGATGAGCTCCTCAAGATTAGTGTTTTGCTGGGGTACAAGACAAGCAATTTGCTTTACTAGGGGTCTTATTAAGGATCAGTCTTCATGTTCCAGCTATCAAAGGCCTTCTGGTGTCCCTAGTGCACTGGGTTGTGGCACTGGGGTGCCTGGCCAGCCCTCCAGAGGTGAGGCGGGAAATGACTATTTTTGTTATTATTATTATATATGTTTTTTTCCTCACTGACAAAACTGCCGTTCTGGCAATACATCTTGCATAGCCCCATTAGCATCTAAAGGTTCCCGCTGTCTTAGCTATTGAGCAGCTCTAAAAATAATTGTACATTATACATTATAAAAAAAAAAAAAAAAATCTATTGCTGTTGAACTGCAGAGCAGGCTGCTTCAAAGGCTCTTTTCTTAACTCTTGAGTCGCTGTTAAAAGCACTCTAAAATAGCATGGTGAGGGCTTGGTTTGCAAGACCAGGACCAAAGCCATCTTTGGTTTG
This sequence comes from Nothocercus julius, assembly GCA_013398735.1. Classification (NCBI taxonomy): domain Eukaryota; kingdom Metazoa; phylum Chordata; class Aves; order Tinamiformes; family Tinamidae; genus Nothocercus; species Nothocercus julius. The sequence goes on from VZSV01000098.1 coordinate 2,244,879, forward strand.
GTGGTACCGCCGCTCTTTGTATTTGCTGTGATTTTCGCCTTTTCCTTGCAAGAATAATTTTACGTGCATCTTATTTCCCTCGGTGGGGTGAGTTTGGAGACTCAGGTGGATGAGTCCTCAAAACGCCGCTGCTGACCAGGTGCTTTTGGGATCCTTGGGCTCTGCTCATTTCTCTGGAGAACAGGGATCTAAGGTCTCTGCACCAGGTGAGCTTTGGCAAGGATTTATGCCCTTGTTGGGATGTGGTCCCTCAGGCTGGGCTTTGGAGGGACCTCCCATCCCACCAGGAACACCGGGAGGGCTGTGGCTTGGAGGAGGCTTTCTGGAAATATTAGATGTTGTATGTGAGTTTTCAAGGCATTTTTATGGTGTTTCAAAGCCCGTCGGCGGTTTTGTCTCCAGTTGAAGCTGGTGGCTTTGGTGTCTCCTCTTGCCTGATCCCCACTCACAGCCCTGAGGCTGGTAGATTGGCAGGGCTGAGTGGAGAGATGCTCCTTGCCATCCGTTTGCCTCGGTTTTAGTGTCAAGCCCACGCTTCCTAGCCTTGTGCCCAGGCTCTTGGGGCCTTCCTTGACCATGGCCTTCACCACCGTGCAGAAGGTGCACGTGGCTCCAGCCTTGGAGCTGCTCGAGAGGCTGTCCTGGTGTGGGGAATGACTGCGCTCCCTGTGCCCAGCTCCTTTTGCCGCATCCCAGCTTTCCTCTGGGGTCTGGGAAGAGCCAAGGCTTGGACCTTTCCTACCATCTCCCTCTTCCAAGCAGGTGGGGATTGTGAGACATGACTAGAGCCGTGTCCAGCTGGAGATGCAGCTGAGTTGTGGTCCGCTGTGCCTAGAGATGGTCACAGCAGGTCCTGTGTGGCCATGGCACAGACACATGTTCCTTGATCTGCGCTGCTGAACCAACCCGGGTCTTGCCTAGTACTCCGGTGCCTCCTGAAGAAGATGTGAGGACATTCATAACAGCATGTATTGTCTACCAAAACCATTGCAGGAGCTGCCTAGCAACGGAGCATCCTTAATGTTGCAAAGCAGGCTCATAACACCCTGTTTTTAACGTATGGAGACCTCAAAGTTTGATGTTTTTTGGCACAAAACCTTGTGCGCTTGTTTAGGTGTCCACGTTGTCCTTGATGCCTCTTGCCTGTATTGCATCCGTGGTGAATTAATTTATTTCTCATTTGTTTTTTTCTGAGGTTTGCATGCTTTTTAAGCTCATTCTTTCTTTTTCTCCCTTCAGTACACCCGAGTTTGGATTCCTGACCCTGATGAAGTTTGGAAATCAGCAGAAATAATCAAGGATTACAAGGAGGGAGATAAAAGCCTGCGTCTGAAGCTTGAAGATGAAACCGTAAGCTTTTGAACGTTGTTATTCTCTTCCACTTTTAAAGTTTCAAATGAATGTGAATAAGCCTGAGTACTCTCGCATTTTCTAGAATATGTTTTAATTTTTAAATTAGTCTTATCACCTCGCCACTACCAGATTTCCCTCTGCCCGTTTCCCTCCTGAGACGCTTATGTTAAAGTAGGTTGCAAGAAAAGCGCTCGACCTCTGTCATCTGTGTTTTTTTTTTTTTTTTTTTTTTTTTTTTTTTTTTTAAATCCTCTGGCTAAATTGCAATAGTCTGTGATACCAGATTTTTCTTCTTCTGTTGATGAGGCCATTCTCCAGCACAGTTTGCCTTTAACCCCTACTCGGTTGAATCAGAGGTATTTCTATATGTTGGATGAAGTCTGTTTCCATCAAACAAGAGGTTGTGTGATTAGATACCAACGTTTTTGCTCTAATGGTCATTGCAAGACCCGTTTAATGCAGTTTCCCCCCCGTGAAGGGCCGGCTGGTGCAGTTGCACATTGGGCAGGAGAGCTGTAGCAAAGAGGAACAGCGGACGCGCGCGTCGGCTGAAGACGCTGAGCACGCGTGCGGGCTTGAGAGCCGCAGGAAGCCTTCTGTTCCTGACAGCCGGCGTGCATTACCCAGCTGCTTAATGCTTCGCTTTTGTCCATGGGCTTTAAGTGATTTTTCATGGATTTTGTGGTTTCCGGCTATGCTCTCTATTTGGCACATTCCTTCTGAACGGAGAACTGGGTTTGAATCTTGCTGGGGATCCCCAGCTTGTTGGCAATTAAGATGCAAGACGGAGTGTAAACTCTTGCAAATTTGCACCGGCAATGTGAGGTTATGGTAGAAAATGCACCGGAGCTCCCTAAACGCATCGTGCTGCTGCGACACTGGGACATCAGCACCTTCTTCATCTGCCTTGCGGGCTTCTTGTCTGATCTTTTTGGCAAAGAGTGGGTTTTGGTTCAGTCTTGTGGGTTTTCTCCCCTTCTACCCTGTGCCTTAGGGTCCGTAGTGTTGGACAGCACTGGGGTCAGATGTCACACAGTGCGATCCAGGTGCAAATGCAGACCCAGTGTCTTACTGCTCCAAAAAACCACTCTCAGATCCCAGTGCTCTGAGGGAGGCAGGGGTGACTTCAAAAAGTTAGTTTTTTTTTCACTTTTTAGGAAAAAATGCACTTTTTGGTGGCCCTGCTGCTCTCCTTTTTGGAGCCCAAAATAGCAAGCATATGGGTAAGCGTCTGCTTTAACACCCGCTCTTGAGCAGGGGGAGCAGCAGGGACTCCGTGCTTCCCTACACCCTGACCCTGCTTGAAGGGGGATGAGGTTTTAGTACTTAACGTGGCTGGAATTAAAAATTAAGCAGCTTTTCTTGGACCTGGATTTAATGAATGCTGAGAAATCCAGAGGGAATAAGCCCCGAAGAAATTCTAGTTATCCGAACTAGATCTTGCTGGCTTCCCTTGGGGCTTGCTCCATGTAGTGTTTAGCATTAAGGAGCTTTCATTCGACACAGAGCAGGAGGGACTATGGCCAAACAGGGCAAGTGTCGTGTCTGATACCACACAGAAAGCTAGAGTTGTGCTCAGATCAGCTATTGACCATTAAAGATGCTGGCGGGTTTTCCATTTTGACATCCCTTGCGTGTGTCTCTTCAGATCTTCGAGTATCCGGTTGACCTCCATGGAAACGAGCTGCCTTTCCTGCGTAATCCCGATATCCTGGTGGGAGAGAATGACTTGACGGCCCTGAGCTACCTGCATGAGCCTGCGGTCCTCCACAACCTCAAAGTGAGGTTCCTTGAGTCCAACCACATCTACACGTACTGCGGTGAGTGTCGTGGCGTGGCCGTCAATCCCCAGGGGACCTTTCTAGGTTCAGGTCTCCGGTAATGGCTGCAAAATCAGAGGTGACTTCTGAGGGCAAGTGTGGTGAGACCTTCCTGAGCTTGTGGAGCATGTCCAGAGACAGGAGACCCCAAATGTGACCAGTACAAAGGTTGGACTTCCATTGTCTGCTCTGCTGGGAAAACTTAGGGACGTCTGTGTTGGTAGAAAGGCCTAAGCACCTTGTCAGGTGAGTTGGAGGCCAGCTGTGAACGTGATGAACCATCTGCAGGAACACGAGGAGCTGGGAAGCTGCTGGAGAACAGCCGTGCCCAGGAAGATGGATCCACCTGAGAGAGACTTACGGTGCATTTCTCTTTGTATAGAGTCCTCTGCTCTTAGTGAGTCTGTGGAGGTGACCAGATCCATGAGATCTTATGTCCCAGAAAACTGTGCAATTTAGCCAGTCATGAAAAGCAAAAACTATAATTACGCTGCAGAAGAGCAGACAACAAAGATGTGCTGTTAGTGTTGTTGCCAAGCATTTCTTTTCTCTGCAAGAGAAAAACTCCTTTCTGGAGCAGTTTCCACCCAGAATTATAGTGGTATCCTGAGAAAATTGATGGCCCGTGGTAGAGGTCAGCTTGTGTGGGGAAAAGCACAAACAAAATGGGTGTGTTGTTGTTTTGTGCCTGTTCTTTATGACTTTGGGAACTCAAAGCAAAGGCAAGGCCCATGTGAACTTGATCTGTTTCCTGGGGACACTGTCTGGCCCATGGCATCCAAGACAGCAGTTACCATTCCCGCCTCTTCTCTCACTGCAAGCCATGAACTATCTGTAGCTCCTCCAAATAACAATGGTGTTTGATTTATTTTGTTTTATTTTAAACCCATAAAACCTGGAGATACTTCAGAGCTGGAACTTGGGAATGTTCCAGTATTGCCGTATGCAAAACCGCTCTCCAGAGCGGGCAGTTGCCTGAAATTTCTCCAGAGATGGAGGTGCCCCTAAATTGACAGCTGCCCTGCTCCAGGCATGGTTTTCCAACAGTGGGAGCAAAGGGAGCCTTTAAAGCTCAGGCCCTGCTGTTCCCTCATCGTGATCTGTCCGTTTCATTTTGCTTTGAGTGTGCCGTTTGTTCGGAGCTTTTCCTCAGCATTTGAGCCATGGGAAAATCCATGCTGTTTGTTTGCTTCAGCTTCAGAGGAATTACTTTTCTGAAGTTATGGCTCAGGTGTCGCTTAGCCCTCCCTCTCAGACGTTCTAAAAAGTCAAGCTTTGCACAGTGAAGCCTTAAGTCTTCACTTTCCTTACCAATTTCATATTCCTCCTCCCTGGCTGTCCTGGAGCTTATTGCCTTGCTCTCAAAGTGCCATACTTCCAAGGAAATGAGGGGATAAGAATTTTCCATTCCTTTCCCACCACCTTTTTTTTTTTTTTTTTTTTCCTCCTTCCAAGCAGCAAACTAAACAACCAAAACGAAGCCCTCTAAAGCATGGCCTGATGTAACTTTAACTTTAGTTTGTAACCTCTGTGCGTTTCTCTCCTTTAAGGTATTGTGCTTGTTGCCATCAATCCCTACGAGCAGCTGCCAATCTACGAACAAGATGTCATCTACGCGTACAGTGGCCAAAACATGGGGGACATGGACCCTCACATCTTCGCCGTGGCCGAAGAAGCCTACAAGCAGATGGCCAGGTGAGCGGACGTTTGGTGAGGCCCATCTGACTTGAGATGGTGGCCCAAGCGCCAAAGAGGGGCAAACAGATGATGAAGTAGTCACGGACAGCAGGGTGGGACATCTAGGTTTTCATCTCTGAGAATATGATGTCTTCTGTCATGTGGCCTTATTGCTAGGAAGAGAGAAAAAGGAGGAAAAATAAAAGCAAGTATGTCCTATATGTAGACTTGGAGGTATTTTTGGGTTGTCTTGCCTGGTGCTTCTTGGTGGTTCCTGCTGCTGGTTGCAGTGATCTCTTTTATAACCTGGCTTTGCAGTCACTGCCTCAGAACAGTGAGTAATCTGAGCCACATGAGCATCTTTTCCAGTGGTTTTCACTTTCTTCTGGTGAATCTGGCTGTTCTCCCCTCAGATCCGAATTGGATACGCACAAGGCATGAGCTTTGAGGGCGACATTGTCATTAAAGATGATGGTGCATGCGGAGTTTCATGTCAACGCGTAGAAAGAACACGTCTGGGCCAGCTTAGATTCTTGTTTTGGTCTCTTGTGCTGTGTTAAGACAAAGTATAGCCTGCCTTAAATCCCCCAAACCTGGAGAAGTTATTGGATGGGATGCCACTGGGAGAGACACTGCGTCCCTCGGGTACTCACAAGCTGCCCTGCTGCCTGGTGTCCGCAGCCTTGCAGCAGCATCTGTGCCAGGTGCATGGGGTAGGAGGGCTTTTTTCTTTATTTCTTTATGTTATTGTGCTTAGTTCTGTATTTATTATGCTGTGGATGTAGCGTTTTGTCATTGCAACGTTAGCAAGGTCTGTGACCTGGAAGAGGAGAGGAAGCTGAAGGCTGCTGCACTGGGTATTGCTGTATGGGGGTCATCTGGACTTACGCTGGGTGCTTTATTTTAACTGACTAGCCATTTGCGGTAATGAAGGTGCCCCCTTCCCTTGGTTTTCTGTAGTTCCTTACAGAATTTAGGCAGAATTTAACTGAGGGGGGATGCACACAGACTGTGCAGGCTTCAGCACGATGTCAGCCAGCTCCTTGTGGCATCTTGGCCACTCGCAGGGTGAAACTTGGCGGGCCCTTTTATGAGCGCGGATATAAGGGAGAGGGCAGGGTGCGACACCCTTCCGATAAGGCGAGCGGCAAGGGTGTGCTCAGGAAGCATGAAATCACCTGGAATAGCTCCACTCTGGTGCAAAAGGCAGCGCGTGCTGTTTTTTTATTGCTTTTCCTTTGGTATTATGAGTTTCTATAGGCTTAATAAAATGCAAAACTAAAAATAAAATTGCATTTAATAAAGTGCAAAACAAAATGCATCAGTGCCACACGATCGGTGTCCCTGTGGTGACTCGAGAGCTGGGGACAGAGCTGCTGTGCTGGTGGGAGCAAGGAGAAGGGTCTCCTGTGGCCCCAAGCACCTCTCCGAAACAGCCACCGCGCGCAGGGTCTCCCCTCCAAACACCTACCAAGCACTAAGCATAGTAGGCACCATGCCGTGTGTTTCCACATGTTTTCCAGTTGGCATATCCAAATCCTTGCCTGCTGGTGGAGACTTCTTGTTGGGATCCCGTCACTGTGGCCACGCCGATCTTCACTCCTGGCCTTTGCAAATTGACAGCATAAGTACAGAACTAAGCACAGTAAATACATAAAGAAATAAAGAAAAAAGCCCTCCTACCCCATGCACCTGGCACAGGGCAAGGCGGCGGGCACCAGGCAGCAGGGCAGCTTGCGAGTACTCCTGTAGGTCCATCATAAGGAAGAGGTGACAGAGGCTCCCGGCACGGAAAAGCTGGAGACCCACCCGCCCAGCCCCATGGTGGGAAGGACAAAATGCCTATTTTTTTTTTTTTTTTTGTGAGCTGCTTTAGTCAGAAATATCCTCTCTTGGGAAAACCATAAACGCTCATGCAGCCGTGCATTAGGGCCACTGCGAAGAAGTGTCCTGGGCCTCAGCGTTGGGCTGAATTTGAACCACGGTCCTCACAGCGCCTTTAATCTCTGGCGTGCCCTGTGGACACTAATCCTCTGGCTGTGCTCGCTCGGAGAAGTAGGTTAAATATGATTTCTGCTGCAGAAATGCAGGGACACCCATTGACTCGGTGTGCGGCACGCGGGGATTAGTGTCGCGGCAGGGATTAGTGCTCGAGTGACCCGGGTTAGTGCGTGCGGGTTTGCTCATCGGGACGAAGCACTGCAATTTGTCAAAGGCCACTGATTCCTGTGATGATTTTCTTAGGGGAAGGGTATCAAAGTGACCCCCCCTTAAAAACTCCTGTTTCTTTTTTGTGCTGTTGTGTTTACAGCTTAATGAGAAAGTGGAAGTGTTTATTGCTCTGGTGTGGCTCTGCAGGTATATTGAATTTTACCTGGGTACACAGAGCTGGAGCATCCATATTTCACCCCACCGGCAGTAACTGCTCACCAAATTGTGCAGGAGAGTCTCTGCAATCTGTCTGGATTTGAAAGCAGCATCAGCCCGGAGATGTCGGCCTTGGTGAATACTACCTGGCTCCTCCAGAAATCTGTTTTGTTTTGAAAAAACTTGGGAAGTCAAAGAAACTTCCTATTAGTGGTTTCTACCAGGAATTGCTTTTACTCTCTTTATACTCTTTCTTTTTCCTGCTGGTCCTTCCCTGCACCCAAAAAGAAGCAAAATCCCTTTGGAAATACCTACCCACTTTGGAAAATGCAGTTGGAGGTGTATTTTCTTCCATTTTGCACTGCCCATGGCTGTTTTGGTGATGCTCTCCTACTTATGTGCTTTGGAGCAATGACTTATATTTTAGGTGGCTTTGGGGAATAAGAGCCAAAGTGAATCTGAAGTGGGAGATGATGTTAGTGCTGCAGAGGTTTAACCAATACAGAGATATATGTGAAAATACTGATCCACATCTAATTGCATTTCATTCTGCTATTTCCTGGTTTGAGGGGGCTAGATTGCACAGCTTCAATAATTGTCATATTTGAAGGTAAAGGAATCTTTATGGATATCTGTCTTTTGATATCTTAAGAGTACACTACTTGAATTTCATGTCCAACTGTCCTTTTTTTATTCTGGGAAAAGCATGAATGCTTGCGTGGAGGCGTTGGGAGGAGAAACCCCGTGTGTAGCATTTGGGGCTGATAGGCAGCAAACTCGCCTTAATGCTCCCCCTGGCAAATGTCAAGCAGTGGGTGCTTATTATCTTGGTGCTCTAACGAAGCTATAACGAAGAGGCTTCTGAACGTGAGGCTGCGTGTTGCCGGGGGCCCAAAAGCAGCAGCGCTTGGTGGGGCCTCCACCAAGCTCCATTTCTTCCTTTGGGGTTTTAGCCCTTACAGGCTGTTTTGCCATTGTGCGTTATTCACTTTTGCTTTTGGTAGAGTACAGAGTGACCTGGGCATTGATAAGGCAGTGCTAAAAACACAAGGGAGATGTGTTGATGCGGAGGGTTGTTGCACTGTGCAAAGGATTAGCGAGCAAAGCGATCCTCTTCGGGACGCTTTTCTTCTTTGCCGCTGCAGGGACGAGAAGAACCAGTCCATCATCGTGAGCGGCGAGTCGGGCGCGGGCAAGACGGTCTCGGCCAAGTATGCCATGCGCTTCTTCGCCACCGTCGGGGGCTCAGCCAGCGAGACCAACATCGAAGCCAAGGTCCTCGCCTCGAGCCCCATCATGGAGGTGAGATCTGCCCGGGAATCCTGTGTCGTTCCCTTTGCCCAGCTTGCAGTGGGCTTTCTTTTTCCAAGCCATTGCTGATAGCCTCCATGCAGCTCCCCTGTGCTTCACTGTTAGCTTATCTGCTTCATCTTCCTCCTCTTACCACCTTGTAGTCCTTCCCCATCTAAAATAAGGGGAAAAAAGGAGTCTGGATAACCTGTTATCACTATCCCAATGGAGCACTGATTTTGGGTACTTCTCCCTGGCTGTTTTAAGCGTGCAAGTGGACAGTGCAGTGACTTTGCTCCAGCTCAGGGGGTGAGGCCAGACCCTGGCGCTCTGATCCTCTCCTGGTTCTCCACGCCCCCCCCTCTGAAGGCTCCTTCCCAGGTGCCAAAAATAAGTTGCTGCTCTCCACTGACTCCAAGCGCCGTTTGCACCACTGAGAGTGCTAATTGCTACCTATGTGGCAAAACCTACTAGGGCTAAGGTCTTCCACCACCAAGAGAGAGAACATGGCCAACACACAACATGGCTTGCCAAGCAAGTCAAAAGCGATTGGTTGGCTCAAGGTCTGGTTGGTTGGCTCAAGGTCTGGTTGGTTGGCCCATGGTTAGTCTTATCTTGCCCGCATCCGGGAACTGGAAAGAAGGCTGTCATTCACCTTCTTATTGCCCCCTGCCCATGTGTCCATGGGTGCCCCTGTGCCACTGTTTCTCCATCCCTCTGGCTTAGATGCTGCTGGTGCAGATTGTCTTGGTGTTGCTTGAAGGTGGGGCTCTCGGAGATTATGTCTTAATGTGAGATTTTTAATTCGGGAGAATGTGGCTGTGGAAGAGATCAGAATTAGTGAACTGTGTATCATCAGCCAGACGTACAGGGATAAATCCTCCAAATATACAATCCGGACAGATGTGGATGGCGGGGAGAAAGGAAAGGCAGTGAACGAGGAATGGCAGGGGATGGTGCCCTTCTCTGCAGGGATGAAACCTGCTCCTCCGAGGTCTATTCCCATGGTGCTCCTGAAGAAGACCAGCATTGCTGTGGGGCAGTGCACCCATGTCTGCGTTGTGGATGAGCATCCAGCTTCATTGCTCCTAGGCTTAGGAGTGGCAACCACTGTTTGCCTCCGTGATTTGCATCCCGTTGGCATCCCCTGCAAAGGCCGTGCTGGTTATAGCAGACCAAGGTGCCAGACACGTCTGAACGCGTGTGGAGATACTGCCCAAATATCCGTTGTCCAGATCCCTCCTTCCAGCATTTGGCATCATGGGGAGCACCAGAGGCTGAACTTGGTGGGGCATCAATCCCACTCAGGTCAGGTTAACCCATTGGGGTATTGGTGACCTGCTTATTGAAAGCATGGTGTTTCCGGAATTTCTGTGAAAGAAAAATCCATGGAAGTTGGGTCTGTACAGTAACAGCATCCTCTCCAACGATGTGTTGCTGCTCTGCTGCCATCAGCGCTCAGGTTCTGCCTTTGCTCGGCTGGGATGGGGGTTTTCTCCAGTCCTTCCATACTATTTATGTAGTAATGATTTATTTATTGGTGATGGAAAACCAAATCTTTATTTCAGAGTTAATGTGCAAACACTGAAAGAGGGCTGTCTTTTTTAATGTTTCATTCTGTATCATACAGGCAATCGGAAATGCTAAAACAACAAGGAATGACAACAGCAGCCGCTTTGGGAAATACATTCAGATTGGCTTTGATAAAAGATACCATATCATTGGTGCCAACATGAGGACTTATCTCTTGGAAAAATCGAGAGTTGTGTTCCAGGTGAGGAGATGTGCTTTTTTCTTCCTTTCTTTCTTTATGGCTCTCTGCTTTTGCAATTTAATAGGGTGGGTCTTTTCTTTGGATTAAAAGAAAAATCCCCTTGCTGAAGAAAAGTTGCCTGTGTGTTGGCTTTGGACTCTAAATTAAATTCTGAGATACCAGCAAAAATGATCCTGCTTATGTTTTTTAACTCTTCCTGAAGTATTTGGTATTTCATATAATTCCTCCTTTCAAATGTGTAAGTTACGTGAGCTCCCTAGTTTTTCAGATAACCCTGTGTGTCAGGTCAAGTGCATCTGAGAAATCAGTCTGGTTTTCCTCCAACTTTTTCATCTCCATGCCTGCCCAGCAGCAACTCTATGATTTGGTTGTACAGGATTAATGCAAGGCATCGCTTCCCAGCTTATATTGCAGGCAGATGCATCGTGTAACGTTCATAAATGTGTCAATCCTGCTGATAATCTCACACTTTCTCATATTGAAGGTCAAGGCAGAACTTAAGCTGATGTGTCTGCTAGCAGCACAGTTATCCTTCAAAGAGAAATGCATGGGTGAATAGCAAATGTTCCCTGCCACCTATGTGAGCCAAAATGTGAATATAAAAGGCTGAGGCTCTAAGGCTTTGTGCATTAAATTGAAAATGCAGTGCAGCATGCTGTTTAAAGCCACGCTGCACACTGAGAAGCAGGTTGTAACTTCCTTGGTGGACCAAGCTTCTTTATTTGCATGATGAAACTTGGTCCTTTGCAGTTTTTCCTAGTGATCCCCATGCCAGGCTGGTTATCCCAGAGGAATGAGCACCTACTGGGCTTGCTAACCATCTGCCCCGACTTGAACTTGGATTGTTCCCTTGTTTAATTTGTGTCTCACCCATCAGGCAGAGGATGAGAGGAACTACCACATCTTCTATCAGCTCTGTGCCTCAGCAAGTCTTCCAGAATTCAAAGAGCTTGCACTAAGTAAGTACTCCTGCTTCCCTGGGGTCTGTGGGATGTGCCAGCGTGTGCCCAGTTACGCTGTCAACGGGAAAATGTAGTGAGTTTGGGAATGCCCATAGGTCTTGGGTGCCAGCTTGGGGTGAGGGTGGGTGCTCTTGGGCTTGTTTGTGCAGGTGAGGCTCGTATTTGCTTGCACCATCTCAGGAGCCTCTAAACTGAGGCTTTTGGCTGGAGGACTTTTATCCTGTGAATCTATTATCCTTTTAGATTTGTTGGTATTGGTTAATTCCTGGGGCACATGCTGCTTCTGTGAGGTTTTTTTTGCTTTTTGTTTGTTTTTGTTTTTCCCAGGATTTATAGCAAAACCTCTATACAAGCACTTTGAAAAATCCCTTGCGCCTGGGTTTGCAGAGAAGTGGTGTAACTCATTGTAATCTTGACTATTTGCTGTTACTTGAAAAGAGAAGCGAGGCTTCAGATGTGCTTCTAAGCGTTTAAAGTGATGCACAGGCCTGTTAAAGTGACTGAGGCAATGGACAGTCTTTCCCTCACAAACCGGGATGTTCACACCCCTTGTCTGGCTGGCTGTGAACTCTGCAGAGAAGGTCTGTCCTCTCCCAGACAGGGAGTTTGAGGAGAGGAGGATATCGGTGCAGAAGCTATTAGTGCTCCCGTGGATGCCTTTTCCTATTGCAGTTTGGATCTTGGTGCTCTTTCAGCAGTGCAGAGCTCCTATGACCCAGCTTTTTGAGCTGCCTGTGTGTCTTAACTGATTTTTGCAGGAACTTGTGTTTAAAACTTGAGATGTTCTGATTTGTTGTTGTTAATAACTTGCCAATAATTACTCAGAAGCATTATAATTACATTTATGATCTCTTGAGGTCTTTCTCAACTTGCATTTTCCTGTGATCCTAATTGTATAAATTCCTCACTACCTACTGGGGCAGATTAATGCATCCGTGCTGTGCAAGACATGTAGAGGGTTTCTGAAGGGCACCTTTCCAGCTTGCTTTATTTTCTTAATGTGGACATCTGCGGTCCTCCTAGGTAGGCTACCAGGGTATCAGCAGACACTAGTGGCTGATCTCAAGACCCAAAAGAGCTGGAAACCTGGAGATGAGACCTCCCTTGTGTTGTGGTCCACGTTTGCTTTATCTCCTGCCAGGGACCTCCTATGGATTGCTTCCACTTTCTCTCCTGGCCTGTGTTTTTGCAGTACTTTCAGATGCTGCCATGCGAGGGCACAGACACCCCAAGGGACTGCAGTCCTGCAGTTTCCCCACAGATGTGTATTTGCCTGGAGAAGAAGTTTGACATTCAGACTTAAAAACAGTTCTAGACTAACTACGATTTTGTAAATAATAATTATAAAGTGTTGTTTTCAGTTGTATGGAAATACGCATTTGCTGAGAAACAATATTAAATCAGTGGAGAGACTTTTGGTTACTGCATAATTATGAACTAATAACTTCCTGGGCAACCTTAGGCATGTTGGGAGCATTTGCTAAGTGTCTGTAAACCTTTGAAATGGAAGCGCTTCTGGTTTCGTTCTGCTTTTGTATGTGGGGAAGGTGTGAGCCATAATGAGATGAGACTGATAAAGACCTTAGCATCTCCCTTGGCTGATTAAGTGAAATCGAGGATGTCTCTTTTCCTGGTGGCAATCTTCATCGGTTTATAAAGGTCATCAAATAATGGGCCTCCTGTAGTGGCTTCCTGGCGGTGGTTGCAGAGCCAGTGACGTTACGGTTGGACTTGATGATCTTGAAAGTCTTTTTCCAACCGTAACGATTCTATGATGTAACCATGTATTGGTTCTCGTTGCAAGCTCACGCAACCCGAAGGCCACTGTTGGGCCCTAAGAGCACCTCCAAGAATTTTGGCCAGTGGTCTATGTGACTCATCTTAATGAGAATATCCTGAGTGAGGCTGTTGCTGGCATCCTAAAATCTGAAATAGTTGACTCTAACCCAAACTGTGCAATGAAGTGACTTGGTAGAACTCCAGCTGTGCAGCCACCTTCCTTTCCTTGGGGAGCGTGTGGACCCGGGGACATTTAAGCCCTCTTGCAAAGCTAGTCTGTGCTAGTAGGGACTGGTGGTATTGAAGGCTGTGAGAGATCCTGGTCTCTCCATGCATCGTCTGGGGCATCTTTACGCTCTTACAACTGTGGCTTTCAGCTTCAGCTGTCCAGAGGGGGAAGATGTGATGGCAGCAGCTGGTGGCACAGGAGGTGGTGGCACTGGTGGTGAGGCTGTGAGGTGCTTCCCTGGAGGGGAAGCTGCCCTGGCTCATTTCTGCTCTAAATTTTGTGGTGTGGGGTCGTTCATCAGCTGTGCCTTCCCTTCGTTTTGCTGTATGGTGGCAAGCACAAGTATGCAAACGGCTCCATGTTGGAATGGCGGTGGCCAATAGCGTCTTGAAAGTTGACTTTGAATAAGCAGCATCCTCCAAAAGGGGCAACTTCTTTGCGACCTCGGTTATTTGGGATGTTTGAGGTCTGGTTGGACAAAGTCCTGCTGAGCTGGGGCTGTTCAGAGCTGGTGGTCGCCTGACTGACCCCAATAGACAGTTTCTGTCCCCAGAGCGGATTTTGGGTCACAAAACCCCTCTGTCTCAGGGGTTATACATTCAGAAAGAATTAAAGGATTTTCTTGTGTCTGGAAAGCACAGCTAATGTAAAAGCCCATGGGGAGGCTGCCAAGCAAACAGGGACCTTCTGGTGGTAACCTAAGTCAGAAGAACACAGGCTATGGCTGCTAGCAGTCTCATGAGGAATGCACCTTTTTTCCTCATTATTTTCCTTTGTATGTACATATGAATGCATAAAATCTACCTGTTGAACTTTGTTTATATATCCACACACACACTTTATGCATCTATATACACATATATGTATATACACACCACTTCTTTTCTATGTATATATAGAAAGGTGTGTGTGTATATATATATATATATACACACACACATATATATATATAAAGAATATACAAATATATATGTATGCATATATATATATGCTTGGGCAGAGAGCCGTGTTTTGTGCCCCATCAGCATTGCGTGGCCTCGCTGATGCCCTTGCTCTCACTTCCTTCTCCCCCAGCATGTGCTGAAGACTTCTTCTACGCGTCGCAGGGAGGTGACGTGTCCATCGAGGGCATGGACGACGCCGAGGACCTGGAGAAGACCAGGCACGCCTTCGCCCTGCTCGGTAAGGGCTCCTGCCCAGGCTTCTTGCAAGAGGCGTTGGTATTTTGCTAACAGCGGCAATAAGGAGCCAAGTGAGTTTTGGGAGCTCGCCCTGTTTTGTTTTACCTCCCCTCGTGCTCACAACTATGCTGTTAATAAGGGTTAAAACACAGAAGTGGATGTGAAGAGCTCCTGTGGTGACCTTGTTGGTCCCTTCTGCACAGTGTTTGTTTGCTGAGGTGGTTGTAGAAAAATCGGAACAGAAAAATTTCCAGCAGAAATCAACCCCCCTTGCAGCGTTTGGCTTAAAAGCCCATGGGTTGTGCCGGCCAGTGCAGATGGGCTCTCCGTTGCTCCCGCAGGAGTGAAGGAGTCCCACCAGACCACCATCTTCCGGATCATCGCTGCCATTCTGCACCTGGGCAACCTGGGCATCCAAGCGGAGCGCGATGGGGACGCCTGCAGCATCTCGGTAGGTGGGTGACCGGGGTGCGAGAAGCTGCCTGTGCAGCCTAGGCTGGATGCCTCCTGCTTCACAGGACCTTGGTGTGTATCCCGAGGGAATCCTTTTTCTCCTGTTCTCCGTTGCTTCTTGCTGGAAACCTATCAAGGGTCACATCCCGACCGCTTGGCTTCTCCCTGGGAAGCAGCACCCTGTTTCTCATTGCTGGCTTGCTTGTAAACAGCGTGATCCTTTCTTCGCTCTAAAAAGAGCCCCAAATGTCACTTAATGCCATAAGCCCCAGCACTGCTTTAGCTTTTCCTCCTTTCTTGAAGGTGTTAACTTTCCACGACTGCCTTTGCTGCAGGAAAACTGGCAAATCTTTGAGTGCCACCAGCATATGGGTCCCATCAGGAAGTAGAGGGATTTAAGGAAAAATAAGCAAAAATGTCTTTTTTTTTAATGCTACTGGAGACTGGCATTGTCACTCCATGGCCGCTGTCATGTGTGTGGCCATCGAGTGTTTGAAGGGAGCACCGTGCAGATCAAGGCTCAACTGCTAAGTACTGCACGTAATTAGTGGGAGTAAATAAGACCAAAGATGCCTTAGTGGTGATTTTCCTGTTTCTGTGTGTTTGTTCAGGGGAACAAAAAAGGGCAATTTTTGTGGCAAACACTGTCCTATCAATTATCATTGCCTCCCAGACTGGATCATTTATTCCTAATTAAAATATTAAAATGGGTTCGGCATGCACTCCTAGTGTTACCCTTGAGATAATACTGCATGCAATTAGTTGGATGCTGGGGGTAATTTGCTTGATATTTGGCAATGTGGATATGTAACACTGTCTGCTCCGGCAGCGCTGAGTTCTGCAATGGAGTTCACATTGTTTAATTACCTTCAAGTTTAATTGCGTGGTATTAAATCAACCCTGTGCGGACTTTGAATCTGCGGTCAGAAATGTGTTAGAGCAACGAAGTGCCCTGGAGGACTTTGAAACTGCATTTTTCTCTCTGTTCCCAAGCCCATTCCCTTTTCCATGCAAATACAAATATAGTTGGAAACAACTTCCTTTCAGGGTGACAGTGGCAAAAGGAAGCCTGATTTGTCGTTGTCCCAAAGGTGCCTGCTCTCTTAACGTAGTAGACTTGGGGGTGCATTGGCTAATGTTTTGTAAGGAAAGAAAGTACACTGAAGGAAACTAAGTAGAGTTTTCCTGTTATTGATTATGTCCCTTCTCTTAACACCACTTTGCAGCTTGGTTATCCAAAAGTGGTGGAGTTACGCTGTAGAAGAGGGGATACGATGGCATGCTGGCTTTGTGCTCAGCTCTGGTTCATCTTAGTCTACTTCTGCTTGGTGTTGAAAATAGCACTTGTAGAGCAAAGATGCCAGAGAGCTGAACCTGCCCCTCAGTGGCTTTAAATATCAGATGTCAGTGACCCGGTGGGGGCTGTACTTGTGCCATCTTGTCCATCCTGGTCATCTCATTGCGCAAACTGAGATGGAAGGGGTTTTGGGGAAGGCTCCTGGGAGAGGAGCACCTCCTCTGGAGCACATGGTGTCATTACACAGTGGACAAAAGTGGGAACAAAGCCACCGGTGCTCTTTTGTGGTGACACTCACCATACAGACCTACTCTTCTGTGCAGATGGAGATGATACAGATAGCTGGAGCATAGCAAAGCTGTGCGGCATCGCTGCTCCGCGTTAGGTGTGAGCCGTCTCACCTGTTTGCCCAAGCCTAGCGGGGTTGGATGGCGGCGGTGGGAAGGGGGGTGGTTTTTGATGCGCCCTGCGGGTGTTGGAGAGCACCTGCCAGGTTCACGTCCTGTTGTTCCCTTCGCAGAGCACGGACGAGCACCTGAACACCTTCTGCGGTTTGCTGGGCGTGGAGCACGGCCAGATGCAGCACTGGCTCTGCCACCGCAAGCTGGTCACCACGGCTGAGACCTACGTGAAGAGCATGTCCCTTCAGCAGGTGCTCAACGCCAGGGATGCCCTGGCGAAGCACATCTACGCCCAGCTCTTCAATTGGATCGTGCAGCACATCAACAAGGCCCTGCACACCACCGTCAAGCAGCACTCCTTCATCGGCGTGCTCGACATCTATGGGTAGGGATGCTCTTGCTCTTTAGGTGGCTATGGGGAGGCCTCCTCAGTTTGGTTCATGTTTCCAGCAGAGCACCCTGATCTCCTGAAGTGTCTGCATGGAGCTCAGTGTGCACTTGTCCGTGATGGTCTCTGGTAGGGGTGGGAATGACAGAAAGGGA
This sequence comes from Nothocercus julius, assembly GCA_013398735.1. Taxonomy (NCBI): domain Eukaryota; kingdom Metazoa; phylum Chordata; class Aves; order Tinamiformes; family Tinamidae; genus Nothocercus; species Nothocercus julius. The sequence continues at coordinate 2,262,005 of VZSV01000098.1, forward strand.
GACCTTCTGTCATGGTCTGGGGAAGGGCTCTTTGCCCCCTGCAAGTAGAGGCCAGACCTGTGCCAGGCCCTCAGATGAAAACAAGCATTTTCTTAGTGAAGCGTGGAAGAAGCTTGAAGCATTATCCATTGCCAGAATTGTTTATCCCCATAAAACATGGCTATTCCCACTCTGCTGGAGAAAAAGACAGAGGCCTCCAGGTTTGAGGATTTTTCCTTCCCTCCACACTGTATCTTTTCTGCCTCTTTGGGAAGCAAGGAAAAGGGAGAACCGGGAAAGTAGTGACTATCTGTGTTTCCTCAATACATGAAGATGCTCCCTTGCTCCTGTTTTAGGAGACGCAAGGTGGCCTGAACTAGCCGCAGCTGCTCTGGGAGCTGCTCCTGGAGCTAGTGCAGCCTCTGCGCTTTCTCAATCCCAGATCGTGTGTAGTGCCAGCTCCTTGCAAGATCCATTAAATGTAGCTAAAGTTCAGAATTAAATCCTGCCTAAGCAGCTCTGGCTCAGCTGCAGAAGGGTTTTACAGATGCAATACCTGCTCAGTAGCTGGGGTTGGACCTCAGTGCTCGCTTGTGCCTGCAGCCTCCCATGGGGTTTCTGCAAGTCCTGGCAGTTGGGCTGGTGGTTGAACAACCACATCAAGGTTTCCTGGAAGACTCTTACCAAGTATGACAGGAATATGGCCCCATTTGGGTTGGGATCCCAGCAGGACGGCTTGGGAGGGTGAGAGCTTTGCATGTGTGCAGCCTCCCCAAGGTAGATGTCAGAGGACCTGGAAGGTGGAAAGGAGGGTGAGATGGAGAAGCTTGAGTGCTGTAGCTCAGTGGATGTCCCAGCTGGGGAAAGGGATGCACTCTTTCAGCAGTGACTGAAAGGAGACCTGAGAACAGCTCATGAAAGATTAAGCTGGGCATGAAAACCTGTTAGTGTGGAACAAAACTCTCTCCTGGGCGCAGGTCTCCTCTGTGTGTCACGTTAAGCGTGGTGGCCAGCACGTAGCCTTCCCCCTCGGATGCCACGGCGTGAGCTGAAGCGCAACCAGGCCGTGCTCAGGCCTGGTAATAATGATGAACGATAATACTCATAATCCCAGGTTAGTTTTGGGGGTGAGAACGTGCAGCAGTAAAAGCCGTGCTGTGATTACTGACCATGCATCCTTCACCATAGTTGTAGTGTTAAAGAGCGAGTTGCAATGCAGTGACCTCCGCGTTGGGATTGCAGAGCAATCATCACTGGTTGTCACCTCAGAGGGGCAAGAAGCAGCACCTTGAAGCCTTATAAGGCTGAATTGCAATAAATAATAATCAAGTAACTTGAATAAATTATTAACAGAAATAAATAATTGAAGGAACTGTGTTCCTTTGCATGAGAACTGGTTTATTTCAACGCTGCGCTCAGTACTTTGTGCAGGTGCCTGATCACTGTGTTTTGGTGTGCTGGGCTCGCTGCAAAGGAATCACGGGTCACTTAGCACCCGCAATTCCATGGCTCCTTGTGAGTCTTTTGAAGAGCAAATTCCTGCAGACATTTTGGGATTCGGCAGGGATGGTTTGTTTTCGTTCCTCTGCTGTTTGCAGTGTGAAAGCGAGTGTGAGCAGCGGGCAGCCATGTGCTGGACTTATACTAAAGTATTTAAAGTTCATAAGTAAGTCCTGGCACTGCAGCAGGTTTGGGACCTGCAGGTTACATGGTAAAATAAGGAGAAAAGATGAAATGGAGCAAGTAACTGTGCAAAAACATTAATGGACTTAAATGCAGAGCTGGATTTGGTGTGAGGGGAAGGGGGAGCGAGTTGTGTCTTCTTGCACCAAGATACAGGGAAATGCTTGGAAAATAATTAAGAGAAAATAGCCATTTATGGCCTTTTCCCAAAGCCTTAGCTTAGCACCTTTTTGGAGCCAGAATGCACACAGAATGGGCAAACCAAACTGCTCTCCCAATTAGCAAACAGCACAAAAGTGGTTCCCTAACTAGCAGGTTTGCATCAGCTCCCTCGGAGCCGACTCCTTGCAGTGGCTGATTAGAAAATGCAACGTTTAGATGCTCGAGAGAGAGACTTCCGTTGTGGATTGGTTTTTTTTTTTTTTTTTTTTTTTTCCCCTTTCTGAGTCCTTTCTGGGAAAAAATAGCTTAAATAGCTCCTTTTCTGGAGGAAAAAAAATAGCTTAAATGTGGTTAATACCTGTCTTTGGTTGCCATGCTGCCCTCCCCAGACCCTCCGGTGTCCGGTGGCTCTGTATGTCATAGCAAGTGTTCCAAAAGTGTAAAAACTGCAAAACCTGGGTAACAGCCAGCTGGTAACCAAAAAGTGCTAAAAGCACTGATTTTGAGGAGGAAAGAAAAGTGCTTCAGTTGTGTAGTGCTCTCAGACTGTTCTTATAGCACCCATGGGCTCGATAGAGCACCCCTTACCCAACCCAAGCGCCATGCACTTATTGCAGCAGCTTATTCATTCGATGGAGGGGACTTTACCACTTTTTCTATAAGTTTAATCCCTACAGAAAGTTATTAAAAGTTTTCTGCCTTGCCAACCATGCCTTAAAACTCATTATTAAAATTAATAGGGGTAAAATGAGGATGCAATGCAGGCTGTAATTATGAATTTGTCTTTTTCTGCTCTATTAAATTGCACTAAAAATAATATATATATTTTTTAAACAACAGCAGCTAGTGATTGGCCATCACCTTCACAGTGAATATATGTGCCCTTAATATTTAATGATATTTTTTCCTCAAGAGGGATTGTTACGTCTCTCATCTCAGACAGCACTACTGTCTAATGTGCAAGCAGCCACGGCTGTACGAAATACCAGACTTGCGCTTATCAGAACAGACTTTTCGAATCCCTAGCGTTGTGGAAGGGAGAGATACAAATTATGGGTACGAGGAGTAAAGCGTAGACCTGGGACAGAAGGAATTCAACAGGACTGAATAACCAGTGTTTCCTGTCGTGTAGATGACACCATCAGAGTGAAGTAGATTTTTTTTTTTTTTAAATAAGTAGTGGCCTTTAATGCTGATATTTTCATTGCTTTGCAGGTTCGAAACTTTTGAAGTAAATAGCTTTGAACAGTTTTGTATCAACTATGCCAATGAAAAGCTCCAGCAGCAGTTCAACTCGGTAAGGTTGGCTTGGAAACGTGCCATGAAACTCAGAAAACTCATTGGGGCCGGACAATTGCACGTCTGCTTTGCACTTTAATGGCCACAATCGTCGTCCTTGTGATACCATCTCTCATGGGCAAGGCTTGTGCACTGCATACTTGGGCCAAGTTGGAAATGGCACTTGGTTTATTTATAAAATTGATACTGGAAGCAGTTTTACAAATGGTTTAAGCAAAGACCCACTGATTTTTTTGAGTAAGTCAGGAGATTGTCAGCTTTGGTTTGCATGGTTTCATTCCGAAGCCAAGCTGGAGCTGACAGGTGGTTGTGTCCAGTCCTGGTTTTCCCTGTGTGATAAAGCACGAGTGAAAACCTGCTGATTAAATGTGGCTTCAACTGCAACAACTGAAATTCTGGACCGCATGGCTGGGCCATTCATCCTCCTTTTTTACATGACACAACAAATTCTTCTATTTTGTTAAGTATAAGCACTTACCTGAACTGAAAGCAAAATCAATAAGGGGTCGTCTTCTGCTCTTATTAGAGGCAGGGAAAGACTTACCTATAAAAAAGGGAAAAACTTCAGGATTTGAGGGAGAATCTGTTAAACTGGAGCAGTTAAGTACTGCAGGAGGAGCTGGGCACTTTGAAATGGTATCGCATGCCTGGCACAAACATTTGAGATATCTCTTATACATCAGATCACCGCTTGTAAAAATGAAAGGGGAGTGATAGGTTGTTTGCAGTGTGCATATCTTTCTTAATGTGTCCAGCTATCACTTCTAAAGCCTATACATTCCAACTCAGAGATGACATGTTTGAAGAGATTTTGAAAAGCCATCTTTTGAAGAAAAAGTGCACTTGAAAAATCTTTTTTTTTTAATGTGCTTAATGTCTCAGAAATAGCCAAAGACAATTTATCTGCCTGAGGATAGCTCTGAGATATATAAGCCGTAGAAATAACCTTTTATTATTATTATTATTGCTATTTTTAGAAAAATCAGCATCTGCAATAGAGATGTTCATGAATCAGTTATGGTACTGAGGGTGATATCTCTCCTAGGCAGCTTTGTGGATTGGTGCTCGTCCGTCGGGGCAAACACGCTCAATGTGGCCTGGCCTCACGCTGGTGAATCCACTGCAGGTCCCTTGTTTAGTCAGTGGAGCCCCAAAGGAGAGAGGGATTTTTAATAGCCCTGGGTGTATCTCCTGGTCATGTACATTTTCCTGCACAAAGCACCCAAAGTTTCTGTGACTTTTTGACATGCTGCTGGAAAACTATTTGTGGTATTGAAGACTGAAGGGAGCTGGCCCTGGGGTGTTCAAGGTGCAGGTCAGTAATTTTGCTCTTCTTCTCATCTCAGCATGTGTTCAAGCTGGAACAAGAAGAGTACATGAAGGAAGAAATCCCGTGGACACTTATAGACTTCTATGATAACCAGCCCTGCATTGACCTTATAGAGGCAAAGCTTGGTATCTTGGACCTGCTGGATGAAGAGTGCAAGGTAAAGAAAACCGCTCGCCTTTTTGCTGTCAGTTTAGGTTTTCTCAAAGGTTAAAGAATGGGTTGTCCTTCAGCTCATAGACCTTTACCTGTCGTAACTCACAGGAGGGTAAAGGACACATGTTGCTTGGGTGTTCTGGTCTACGACAGGCTGTTGGCTCTTGTTTTGCTTCAGGACCACTGCGAGCCTCTTTGGAAGAAGTTTGCTGCGACTTTATAAAGTGGAAACCCTGTTCATACCATGTGATGTCAAAACTTGTGTGTCTGACCAGGCTGCACTTAAGGACAGCTCCTGCTTGTGACTTCCTCATCTTTGAACCTGATCCAGGAGCTGACATTCCTCCCTGCCTCAATCCTTGTTTCATCCCAAAGGAGAACAAAATCTTCCTGCTAGAGTTATTTGGGGTGAAGTCAACTACATTTAGTGTAAAGTCTCCAGACTTGGGAGTTTATGCTTCGGTGGCACTTGGCATATGGAAAAACTGTGCCTGGGAGGGTCTTCTGGTTGGTTAACCTTGCTGTGCTGAACTGTGCCACAGGCCTGAAGTGAGAAATCTGTCTCATTGGGGAATGGCTGTGTTCTGGAGCGGTGAAAATCAGGCCTGGGCTGTGGTGAATAATGAGGGAATGGGCCACGCTACAAGGATTTGCTGAAGCTCTTGACAAACTCATGTTGACTTCAGTCTATAGTTTTGCAGAGGACTGAAGTCAGATGTCCCCTTGGCTGCTTTGGAGTAGTGAAACAGGAGCTGGTGATGACATTCTGTACAGGTGTCCTCACTGTGTTGGCTTCCCATTAACAACTAATCTAGCGATTTTTCCCTGGGGTTTGGATTGGGTCCTTCCTTTGCTTCTGTTGGTCTGTGGTTCTGAAACCGTAGAGACAGTGGGCTTTTTTTTTCCCCCCTCTTAATTAAAGGTCAGACAAATTATATTTGAAAATCTTGGGACATTAAAAATATATATTTATTCAATTTTATTTCTCAAGACAAGCCTGCAATTTCAGGACAGTAGATCGCAGTGCTTACCACCTGTCTCTCATACCAAGTTAAATTAACTCAGGCTTACGAGTTTACAAGAAATGCCAGAACTGCAAACCTACATGGGAATCCAGAAAGAAGGCTGAACTTTTTCTTGTTTGGTCATAGATTACCAAATGCATCTAGGAACAAAGTGTGCTAGGTGGGAGATTCTTCTGGGAAGCTGGGACACCTAGTCTTTGGCATGGAGCTTGGTAGGAAGAGGCAGATGGCAGCCTTCCCACGGGATGAAGTTGCCTGGTGGAGGCATGTGTTCCAAGCTGGGGAGGGACGTGTTCTCTGTGCTCCCAACGGTCCCTTGGGCCAGTTTGGTGACAGAATGCTCAGTTAGTAGCCGTCTCTTTGGGAAGAATCTCCATGGAGTCTTAGATATGTTGTAGGGCAGGGAGCATCTTGCTGTTTTGGGATGGATTTTGGGGGTTGTAGTCAAATGCAAGAGGGGTGAAGCATGGGGTGGTGCATGGATGCAGAGGAGGAAGGGGTCTTGCTGCTGAATGGCCAAGGTCATCATAGTGCCCATCTGGTCCCTGTTGGCCTGATGCGATCCATGGGCCTTTTCCAGTGGTGCAAGGGCAGGTGTGTCATGTTGCATCACAGGGGAAGGTTTGGGATTCATTATTTTTGACTTTGGTCCCCATTGGGGTTTAACGAGACATGTGGCCTGTCCTTGCCTGTGGAAGGAAGGTGACCTGTTAAGTGACAACTCTGCAGTGTGACAGTCCCCAGACACGGCAGGTCAGTCTTCAGCCTGTGTGTCCTGCACAGGCTCTGCCCATGGCCAAAGAAAACACCTAAAAAATTGCATTTGAGGTTCTCCAGAGGCTCAGCTAGCAGGAACAGCTAAAAGCATATGCACAGCAGAGAAGAAGCTTCAGCCTTCCTCCCAGCTTGTCTTATCCTGTCTGTTACAGTTTCTGAACATAACTTGAAAATGAAAGTGAATTAAACATAATTTAACAGTCCTAAAATAGCGTCTTACTCAGAGCTGGCTCAGGAGGAGGTCAGAAATTTTTGCTTGATATTTTGGCCCCCATATTTCATTTTCTGTCTGCACTGTTAAGCCTGTTAAGTTGCTTGAGCTTGAGGCAGCTCCTAGGTATCAAGAGGACCAGAAGGAAAGTTTCCCTGGTGACTTGTCTCGTAAGTCCCTTTGCTCTGCTCGAAAACACCCGGTGCTGGTTGCTCCTGGTGACAGGACGTTGTATTAGATGGAGCTCTGCTCTCATCTAGGAGGCAATTCTTCTCTTAGAAGATAATGGCAACATGAAACAGCACAGAGAAGGGAAACTTGGCTGCAAATATCTCTCTAACTTTTAGTATTTTTTAATCCATGACTTTTATTTGCCCAAGAAACTGGAGCATGGAAGCTGTTCCCTCACATCAGGTGCCAATTGTCTTGGTGGTGTCTGTCACCAGGGGATGCTGTGATTAGTCACTGGCTCCTGTATGGGCCTGCAAATTGGCTCTTTTGTAATAAGCTGCCAAAAGGCTTCAGCTTTATGAAGATTTCAGCAAGCCTGTCAAGGAAAAGCAGCAGTGTCTGCATGAAAACCTTCATGCCCGTGTTGCTGCTGTGGTCCTTCAGCCGTCAAGGTGGCTCTGTGGTCCCCCTTGCTGGTGCTGAGTACAGTGGTAGGCATGCTGTCCCCACAGCATGGGGCAAAGTGGGGAAACGTGCTTGGGGACCAAGGGCACAGTAGTGGGGTTTGGGCAGTATAGCAAAATGGGGGCAATGCAGCTCCCACATTGGTGCTCAAGTCATCACAGGTTGATTCTTTTAATTATTACTATTTTAAATGGGAGTTTGAGGGCTTTCTAGAAATGTTGAAGCCATTTGACTAACAGAGGTCATAGAACTTCAGGGCTCAGTGAGTGTCTTGCCACAGAATTTGGAGAAGGAGGACAAACAGGACAGGAATGAGAGTCAGCAATGAATGAAAGGTTTTGATTGGGAACTGGAGTTTTGCACGACTAAAACTGTCTCTTGAAAGCAAATCATAAGACCTGTAGCTCTAAGAGAAGAGCTTGTTAAGATCTGTTTTTATTCCTTGGGTTTAACTAGACAGCTTTCAGATCTTTGGAAACCTTTGAGAGCTGTCTTAGAGTTATTAAGGCTGGAGGGACCCTCATTTGATCCGACCTCCTGTTACGTTTCTGATCTGCACAGGGATCCTTATAATCTTTATGGGGCTGGGACCCTGCGCCTTCTGCCAAGTTTCCTCGGAGTCCTCAAAGGACCTTGTCACAGTCTTCCCCATTACCCATGCTGGAGGATCGCCTACTTGGATCTAAGGCTTCTAGGACCTCTTGGCTTTGCACTGGCCTAAGAAGAGGTCAGAGGAACAGGAGGAGTGATTCCCCATCAGTAGAAAGTGGCCTTGCAGTAGCCTTGTGAGCCAGGGCCAGCACAAGTACAGAAAGTTACCCATGGGATTTAGGAAGTCCTAAATTCCAATAGTTTAGAATAAGAGCAGAGCTTTTGAGGAGAGATAGAAGAACCATTATAAAGCCCATCAGCAGAGACAGAGAGTAAGGAGAGAGACAGGCTTCCAAAAATCTGTCCTGGCAAGTCAGAAGGTTGTGTAGATGATGTGCTTGGATATCTGGAGTACCAGGAAGCTTCTGAAGATGTTTGGTCTTGTCACAGAGGGTAAAGAATGACTTTGATTGGGGTCATTAGAGTTCCCTGAGGACACTGAGGGTGGAGGCAATATTTTAAGAGTGGCTCCAGCACCCTGAAGAAGAGGAGTTGGACTGGGCTGGTGTTGAGGAGACTGAAATTGCCTTTGAAGAAACTTGAAAATTCTTCAGGGAAGGTAGTGATATCTCTGTATCAAAGCTGGGTGCAGTTTTCTGCTTCTCTACCCCAAACCACCTGCTTTGCAGGAGTGCAGCGCATCTTCCATACTGTTCCCAGAGGTCATTTGGGAGTAATGTCTGAAGCTGCTATGGATATTCAGCTTTCCCTGTAAAGGGTCGTGCTGCCCGAGTGCCGTGCCCATCGTGACATCTTTGTGCTGTTATTCATTATGAATCTTGAGAAATTTCTGATCACTGAGGGGTGATGTGACTCTGAGACTGCCAGAAGAGGATTTGTTTGACCGAACTCGTGAGCTCCCCGCTGCTCCCAAGCTCTCCTGTGGGTTCCTGTTGTGTTTTACAGCAGGTTGCTGTCGTGTTATGCGGTTGATACAGCACGTGCGCTTTCCCATGCTGTTCAAAAGACACTGTCTAGCCTTCCCCAGCTCCTTCTGCCGTGTGCCGGAAACCCTGGAGCCTGTTTCTAGCAGCTGAGTTTTCGGTTTCACTTGTCTCCCCATGCATTGCTGAGAACTTTGGTATCAGCAGGTTTGGGTGGGGCTTTGTTAACTATTGTCTTTCTGTATCTGTGGGCAGAATCTCATCCTTCAGCCCAAATACCTCAGGGGTTCAGGGGGTTTTACCTTTTTTTTTTTTTTTTTTTTTTTTTTTTTTTTTTTTTTTTTTTTTTTTGTTTTGGGGATGCTTCTGATGCAAAAGCAGCGTCCTCAAGCAACAGATGAATGAGGGCAGTTGGGACAGGAGCAGAACCAGGGGTGTCACATAAATCCCTCCTCTAAGGTTATTCCCATGCAGAGATTTCTGTGCAATCCCTGCGAGGCAGCACGATCTTCCTCTTTTTCCCACCTCCTTTTCCTTCTCCTCCTCTCCCCCAGAAGTCTTGCTCTGATGGGATATTCCCCAAATAACTTTCTCGGTGGCTTTAAGCTGCCAAGGTAATACTGAGAGCTGTTAAAACAATGCGGTTAATGGCTCTGATAGTTTTTTTTCTGCACTCAGGTGTTTCCCAGGCAGCTATAAAATCAGCCGGGCTGTGTGCTGACGACATGCAGGGAGCTCAGCTCCCAGATAAGCAGGTTTTTCTGCAAAGTGCCTGGCCCAAAAGGGGCCCGCAGGGTAAATCTGCTTTGTGTGGTGCAGAAGGTGGCTTGGGGTGACCGTGCTGCAGCTGCTGGAGGGGACCTTCCTATTGGGGACATGGGAACAGGGGCTCTGCTGCTTCCAGCACCTGGACAGTTTGTATCCAAAAGGGAAGCTGGACGTCCTGCCATGATTATTCTTTAGCATTATTGTATATAAACATATAAAAATTCCTCTCCCATTTCTAGCTGCCCTAGGGAAATTGGGGTGTCTGCATCTCGTGGTTGGGATGCAAGTGCCCGAAGAGATAATGTTGAAACTTAAGGGTACGGAGCAATGGACTTGGCACAATGGGAGCTGTCCTTGGTCTCATTCTCTGCCCAGAGTATTTTGGACAAGGCAGCCGTACCAATATACGTGACATGAGGGTGAGCTATGTGTGCTGGATCCCAGGGCTTGTGACAGTTGGGCAGTTTTCTTAAGCATTTTATTACCATTATTTTAAAATATAATGACACTTCTTGAATGTTGTCTCAGGTAGCAGTTTGTGAAACTATTGGCTGTCATTTGGTCCCCAAAAAACCTGCTTTTCAATGCGATGTCTGTGCCTAGCATTTAGTGCAACTTAAGCACAAAAATGCTTTTTTATTCTTTCTGTTTTTTTCTGTGAGAGCTACCTGGCTGTCAGAGTAGTACCAGCAACCAGGCGTTTTTCAATGAAAGTGAAATTTTACTGTGTTTATGCAAGACTATACGTGAAAATAACGTAGCACTCATTCCCAGAACCAGGGAGGACAGGCACTTTGTTTCTCAAATATCCATGCAGCTCCTGTTGGCAGTGTTCTTGTAATGCACGTTATTTATTACTGAGCAGCAGTAATGCCAGTGTGGCCCTGTGACAAAACCAAACACATCCCTTGCCCAGGGAGCAAATGCTGCAGCAGCCCCCTTGGCACTCTGGTCAACGGGAGCTTGCGCGTGGGTGAAGGCGTGGGGAATGCCCATGGAGGCATGAGTTGGGATGTTGACCTGGAAGTTTTCATAGGTTGGTTCTCGAGCTCCTGCTTGTTAAATTTCAGTGACAGCAGTGGAGAAATGGGAGTTTGGGGCCATATTTTTGACTTTTTCTTGTTGGCTGTAATGCACATCGTAGACTTGCTCCTTCCCCAAGCTGTTGTGGTTCCTGGTGTCCTTCCTGCTGCTCAGACAGCCAGCAGAGGAGCTTCTGGGCATTCAGGGTATTTGTACATCCAATTGCATCTGTGCTCCTTTCCTTCCCACTCAGGTGCCCAAAGGAACAGACCACAACTGGGCGCAGAAGCTGTACGACCGGCACGCCGGCAGCCAGCACTTCCAGAAGCCCCGCATGTCCAACACCTCCTTCATCGTGGTGCACTTTGCAGACAAGGTAACGCCGTGTGTTCGGGGGCTTGCATGAGGAAAGGCAAGTCGGGTGGAGCAAAGAAGAGGTCCACACACACACACACACACACACACACACACACACACACACACTCACTCAATTAATTTATAGGAGCAGTGAGCTCGTGTAAGAGGGATGCTTGGCTGGGTGTGCAGACCTTGATCAGCTTGAAGACTCCTGCCTCTCAACTATTGCTCTAAGCTTTAAATAGGTGCGCTTTCCTGAGCAGAGAAGAATCCGCTTTTCTCCAAGCTGCACTGAAATGAATTTCTGTCAGGGCAGCTGCACCGAAGAAATATTGGAGTGGGTGATTATTTGGGAGAGCAGAAGTTTTGGAACAGTGTGTTGGAGTCCTGCTGTTTGGGAGTGAGAAGATACTAAGCTTTGCATGCATGTTTTGGGGTTGAATAGAAAATGTTAAAAATGTAAACCTACAAATGCAGAAGTGCATGCACGTGTGCATATAGCGTCCTTCTGTCCTTTTGAGGTTTATTGATTAGCTCACAGGGAGCTTTGGAGTGCCTTTTAAGCAAATAAATAAATAAATAATGACAAGGGAATAGCAATCCTTGAGGTTCTGCCACTGGTTTGGGTGAAAAATGCATCTGGCTGCTCTACAAAATAGTTGAATGACTAAGAAACAGTCTGTGCTTGTGTTAAGGATTTTGCCCTTGTTCAGATTCACTTTTTTTTTTTTTTTATTAAACAAAAAAATGGTCGTCACATTCTAGTTATTCCCCTCTGCCCCTTAGGCTTTTTGAGTGACTTGCCTCGGGAGGAGTGCATTGTGGCTGCATCATTGGGCCTTTGGGAGGAGGAATTTAACCTCTGGCTTTTCCCCTTTCCTTGCGTTAGGTGGAGTACCAATGTGAGGGCTTTCTTGAGAAAAACAGGGACACCGTGTACGAGGAGCAGATCAACATCCTGAAAGCCAGCAAGGTAAGGGCAGGAACGGGATCTGGGGTCTGCTTTGTGTAGGAGAGGCCACGCTTGTCTGCAAAAGGTCGGATTTTATATTGACTTCCAGTATTGCCCCACGTCCATCCTTGAACCCACATTGACAAATATGGACGTGACATGGACATGCATAAAGCACGCAGGGGCTTTGGTTAAAAGTGAAAATGATGCAGACTGTTAAGGAAATTCATGTCTGAATTGTTTAGGAACAGACTGGAAACACTCTCCTGCCAATCAAAGTCACTGCTGCAAGTCTTTAATTGCTAATTAATGAGTGCAGGCTTCCTTCAATTGCCCTTATCCTTCCACATGCATCTCTAACTTTTTAATTCGCACAAATGTTTTTTTAACAGGAGTGTATGTCACACACTGAGATTTTGGTCCCTTTGCTTGAGAAGGAGCACAATGAGGGGAAGGGAGCAAATATTATTTATAGGAGTGTTTTAAGCAGGAGTTTATTCCCGTCAAATAATAGAGGCGAGAGTGGGAAATTAATGGAGCGTTGTCAATGGCTCACCCTGTATTTCAGCACTGAATTCATAGGAAGATGGCAAGGTATGCAATTTTCCTGTCCACGGGGGCAGTTGCAGGTCTAATAACTGTGAAACTGGGCTCTAATAATGCCCCAATGAAAAGCACTGTGTGCTCAGGAAGCTTGCAGCTTTCCCTGAGCAAAAATCATGCCTGATTAGGGCTTATTAGAAATGCCAGGTAGTCCGGGGGAATAATTGATGCTCTATGATAAATTATTTAGCCAGTGTTGAAGTTGCTGCTGCAGGTACTGCTCTGGCGATGGCCGTTTTGAGTGAGGGTTGGAGGACTGAATAAATGCTTGGAGATGTCGGATGTCTTAGTAGCTGTGATGAAACCACATGGCCAAATGGAGAGGAGGAAAGTCGCAGTTTACTGCCTCCCTTACCTTGCCATCGTGGCCTGCCCAGCATCAGCATCTGCTGACATCTCCATCTCCTAATGCCTCTGGATGGAACAGGCATCAGGGTGGCACTCCAGAAACAAAAAGGCCTGTTATGGGCCATGCACCTTGGTTGGCCTCTCGCACAAGTGTCATTCCTGCCATGTAGAGTAGGCTGGACTTGGATCTGATAGCAAAGAACCAAACCACACTCCTTGCAGTTGGTTTTCTTGGCGTAAAACATAGGGTTTCTTGCTTGGAGCAGAGTAACGTGAGCTATTAGGAGATGTATTTGAAGGCCAAAGACTTCGACTTAACGTGGCTCCAGAACTGTACTGATGCTCCCTGGATCATGCAGAAGCACTTGATGAGTTCCCAGTGCTGCTGAGGTGGCTCTGCAGCCAGTTCCTGGGCTGCGAGGGACTGTGGTCTTTGCATGAAGCCTCCAAAATCCTGTGTTTTTGCTTTCCGCTTGTCCTTCTGCCAGGTAGATTTAGAGTCACAGAAGGGCTGAGGCTGGAGGGACCTCTAGGGATCATGTGGTCCAGCCTCCCTGCTCAAGCAGGGTCACCTAGGTTGAACCTGGGATCTGCACAGGATTGTGTCCAGGAGGGTTTTGAGCATCTCCAAAGAAAGAGACTCCACAGCCTCTTTGGGCTACCTGCTCCAGTGTCACCCTCAAGAAAAGTTGTCTTCCCTCATTCCATCTCCTTTGACCTGCCACATGGACTTCACAGATGACCAAACCAAAGGAAAAAAGTTGCTTTCTGTAAAAAGCCGTCCAGTTTCTCTGAACTGAGCAGAAAAGTGTGAACTTGGAGGGACGTCCTAATTTGTCTAAAGCTTGCCTTTGTGCCGATGAAGGCTGTACCACAAGGACTCCGTCCTGCCTTGGGAAGGACAGGATCGCACCTGAAGTATCTACTGCCTTCCCCCTCGTATTCCCACCAAAGCAAAGCACAGGCAAGGAGAGGACCACTGCCAATTTAACAGAGCAAAGGCTTGAACATCTCTCCGTCAGCAAGTATGTTGCTGATGAAGAGCTCCCACGGCGGTGGAATTGCCTCCTGCTAATTAGAATGCAATTATTTCAGCCAACGAGACAGCAAGAAGGACTTTATAAAGCAGGTAATTACTTTTGAGAGCGCTGGTCAGCTAAAATGGTTGAGAGATGATGTTCTCCGAGTGAAGGAAGCCGGTCTGAATGCCAAGCGGGAGCGCAGGGGCATGCTGTTAAAGAGATTATATTCCTGCCCTTTGTAATTATGAATAATGCACCAGCACTTTCAACTTGGGAAATCGCGAAGGAAGATTTTGTCTGTCTCTTCTATCTTCCGGTTTCTGGGCTGGTGCAAATGGTCCCAGCTGCACCACTTTTGCTTTACCTAAGCTGAAAATTCAGCCCTGAGACTGCTGCTGGTCACTGGCCCGTTAGCAGCACTTCAACGCTCTGAGCAGCGATCGGAGCCAGGGATCAATGACACAGACATTGATTGAGAGACAGCATTGAAAGATATTTCAGAACCTGAAATGACAGCCTGGAATTTTGCTGCCATGTCCAGCGAGCTGCTAAATTAATCTCCATTGGTTGCCTCCCACCTTCCAGCACCTGCCCTCCGAACATCCTGCTTCTGCAGCAGTCAGAGCGCCGGAGATTAGCATGTCCTGAGAGCCAAACAGCTGCCAGGATGCCTTCTTAGGGCTGGATGGCAGGAGGAAAGGTGCGAGCCTTCGTTTTGGCACGTGCAGTGGGTAGGAGTTGAGCGAGCTGCAGAGATAAAAATAACAGCCGTGAGCACACAGCGGCTCCCCAGCGAGCGCGGTCTCGGAGCCTGCGAGCAATCTGATAGTGTAATGCAAACAGTTGCTTTTCCATGCCAGTATTTAGACTGCTGTGCTAGCAAGCTATGCAAACAAGCCGGCACCAAGGCTGGAAATACTCGTATCTGCGATCGGGTGAGCGGTGGAGAACCATCTGGTAGGGAACAGCTGCTGGTAAAAATGAGATCAGCAGCCTTTAATAAGAATATAACATGTTAAAGCACTCTTGGGTTTTGAGAACTTACTCTAAATACATGAAACTAGCCTTTAGGAGGAGCTGGAGGAGCCAAAGTTTAATGCAGTTTGGTGTCCTTGAGCTGTGAGAGCTACAACAGTCTTTCAAGATCACACATTTATTTTCTTCGGGGTCATTCTGGAAGAAGAAAAAGCAGAGTTAACCTTTAGATGGTGGAACAGCAGTTTGCAAACCTCAGGTCTGTGACCTGCTCAGGCTCCGTCATGCCCTTTGAGGGATCAGCAACAAGTAAGAAAACAAGGCAGTGTTTTGGTTAAAGTTTGCATAGCAAATTTCAACTTTTTTTTTTTTTTGCATTTTCAGAAAAGATTTAGGGCCGGAGGGGCTCGAATTAGCTGAGCTTGAGGAACACTGTTCGTCAAACTCAGGAACTCCCCAAATCCATTAAGAGGTAATGGCGCTGGGTGCAGCTCCGAGCTGCCTCACTTTTAGGCAGGTTGTGAGTAGTGCAAAGCAGCAGCACAAATGCAGATCAGTGGTTTGCACCGCACTGAGCCGGGGCTTCGGAGCTGGCACTGCTGCCAGGCGCTGCTGCAGGTAGTGTTTAACTTTGGCCCTAATGCAAAAAGGAAGATCCTGCTCCTTTAAAATAAATAAATAAAAATATGCTCCTTTAAAATAAATAAATAAAAATAACTAGCTGTAGGAAGGCCGTAACCTGTCCTGAAAAGCCAGTGTGACTTTGGTAATGATGGCGTGAGTGGATTTCGACAGCCTTTCCTCTAAAAAGCTGCCTCTTCTGCTCATTGAATTTAATGCACATGCTTAAAGAGTTGATGAACTGCAAAAGAGGGTCCCTGGCGTCCCCTCTAGTGCGGTTTACACGGCTGCAATGCTTCTTGTCTTTAGTTCATTGCCGTAGTGAGGATGTTCAGCCCTCGTCTTTCCTTTCAGTACCAGATGGTCGCGGACTTGTTCCAGGACGAGAAGGATGCTGCGCCCGCCGCCTCGGTGGGGAAAGGGACCTCCAAGATCAATGTCCGCTCCGCCAGACCCGCGGTCAAAGCGGCCAACAAGGAGCACAAGAAGACGGTGGGACACCAGGTACTGTGCAATGTGAGCGGGTCGGCAGGTTGCTCCACTCTTGGTCCTGGCATGAGTGATAAGAGGTGACCGTGACCTGTGCAGTGACCTGGGTATGGGAACCGGAAGGTCTCCCAAAGCTTAATGCATAGCTGCTTTATTTAAACTTGCTGCATCTCCTGGGAATTGGCTCACAGACAAGCTGACCGATAGAGACCAAGCGTAAAAAGAGGGGAAAAAAATAGATAGACAGTACTTGGCTCGGCATGAGATGAGGGGCATGGGAAAGCTGAATCCAGACACCTCATTTTCACAGTTGAGGGTGTCTCACCCCCCTTCCCTCTTCAGGTGAAACAGAGATGAATAAAAAGCTATTGTGTGAATTGAAGAGATTTCCCTTTCAGGCCAGGGTTGTGGGATGGAATCGGTTTGGCCATATTTTCTAGCAGTCTTGGAGAGTAGCCCTGATTGGAAAGATGGAGCTGTGTCATAAGCAAGGTTGGGACTGCAGTGGGGTTCTTTAGACTCCTTATCTCCACATGTGATAGTGGTCAGAAATTGGAACAAGGGAGATCTGACTGAAGAAAAAGCAGATTTTTCCCCCTGTGGACAGTCTAGCAGTGGAGCAGGTGTCCAGCAAGGTTGTGCAGCCTCCATCCTTGGAGGTTTTCAAGACACAGAGCCCTTGCTCAGGGCAGAGCCCTGATCAAGCTGGTGTGAGCCCATAGCTGCCTCTGCTTGGAACAGGCGAGTGGCCTGGGGACGTCCCAAGCTCTCTCTGACCGTTAAGGACTTGGTGATTCTGCTTTGCACTTGTTGGGAGCTTCCCAGCTCTGCATTGTAGAGCTGGAAGTCCCGAGCCCGCCAGCGTCTTGTCTGAATTGCTGCTGTGCGTGCTGGGCTCATAGGGAGGTTTATATCATGTTATAGCTAGGGACTGGCATGGATTGCACCTTAAAGCACCTTCATCCATAAAAACAAATGGTTTTGTCTCGCAGTTCAGGAACTCCCTGCATTTGCTTATGGAGACGCTGAATGCCACCACCCCGCACTACGTACGCTGTATAAAGCCAAATGATGAGAAGCTCCCGTTCAAGTAAGTTGTTTTTTGGATAATGTGCTTAGCTGTGTAGCAGCAGCAAGCTCTTTTCCCTTAAGAGATGCTCCTCTCCCTGTGTCGTTCGATCCTGGCAGGTCCCAAAAGCTGGAGTTACTTCTCTTGGTTTCATTAGGCATTCTTTGTGTCACTGAACTAAAAACTAATGCATATCCTAGTAATTTTGTAGATATGCTCTGCTAGTATTGAAAGATAAATATCCTTAAATTGCACATACTGTGACACATTCTTGGTTTGCCATGACAGCATGTTTAATCGCTTTGATATAACTAGGCTATTAAACAGTGAAAAGTAGCAGAGAGAAAAATGAAAAGGTGTAGATAAGCAGCGAGCTCAGAAAATTACTTGCAAAATGAACAAAATAAATGTCTTGATGCTTCCAAAGTAAAGTGAAAAAATAAAAACATGACTTTCATCAGCCTGAGGCAGATCTCCAGGTGAGTGAACAGCTGGAGTGAAAAGGTGGTCTGGGTCTTCCCCTGTGCTTGAGCGGTGTATCAAAAGCTGTGAACATGGGGAGCAGTAGCTGATGGCCTTGTTCGACCACTTGAGTGATGTATTTGTGCCTGATCTTGTTGCCTCTAACTTCAAAGTATTTTGGCCATTAGTGGAGAAGAACCTCATCCTAAATGAAATTATAGGATTATGCTTTTTTGTTTCATTATTTTCTTTAGATGAAGCACAGAGGTGTTTCCTAACCCTCTGTAATGGAATTGAAGTAGATGCTCTGCATATGCTCTCACCATGGGCTGAAAATATCAGGAGGATGTCCTGGCTCTGAGTGGAGACATTGCATTTCTGTATTGCCAGGGCAGTCTGGATTTATGACTTCAACTGAGCCTATTTTCTTGTGTATAATGCTGATGCCTGTACCAAGGTGGTGAAAACTGGCACAGATATAAAGGAGTTTGCGTTTCAGAGGCAGTTCTGCTTGAAGTGCCAGGAGGAATTAGAGAAATGGGATGTCAGTGACACCGCACTGTGTTAGCATCAAAGTGATGTCATGCAGAACACTTGGTGTTATAGCTTTATTGTTCAGGAGAAAAAAAAAAAAAAGAAAAATTTTGTTTTTTTTTTCCCCTCTAAAACTTAACATTTTTCAGCTTGTGGGGACGTTTTTTATTCTTTGTCTTTTTTTTTTTTTTTACTAAGATGAGACATTTAGCCTGGAAAAGAGAAGGCTTAAGGGAAAGCTAATAGCAGTCTGCTAGTGTGGTATCTGTAAGGGGAGTACCAAAAAGATGAAGCCAAGCTCTTCCCAATAGTGGGAGGATGGGAGACATCAGGTATAAATTGGAAAGAGAGGATCAGATAGGATCAGACGAGCGGGATCACTGATACTTGCTTTTATTCAGCCCCTGTGCTGATGATGACAGTAGAGCCTTTTTTTCTGCAAGTGACCCAAAAGAGTCGCTGTCCAGCTGGTTCAGACGTTTCATTCCTTGCAGTGCAATGTCCAGGTGGACAGTAAAGGACTGAATCATGTGCTGTGCTCCATGTGTCCTAACTGTATCCTAACTGTAATTCCAGATTTGATCCGAAGAGAGCGGTCCAGCAGCTCAGAGCTTGTGGCGTGCTGGAGACCATCCGCATCAGTGCCGCTGGCTTCCCCTCCAGGTACTGCCCCTGAGCAGGGCACCGTGCTCCACTCGTGTGCCGTGACACGGGAGGGAGGAGGAGAAGAAAGCACCAGTGTTTGCAGAAACAGGGTAGAATTTGGTTGGCTTATATCCAGGATGGATTTCTCCTTTTTATTTCTGTTTTTTTTTTTTTATTTTATTTTATTTTACAAAACCACCATCAGCTGCTGGCGATACCCAATGCAAAGAGCTGTGTTCTGACCTGCAATGCTGGGTGCTGGAGAGTGCCTGCGGTTTTATCTACTGGGACACCAATATTGGCCTGATAATCCTACAAATTTGACTCACTTGGAAGCCAGAGTTGCCTTTTGGGACTTCCAGTTGCTTGCCTGAAGCTCCCCATGCTGGAGGGCTCTTTGCACTCCGATGGGCCTTTATACCTGCCTTTCCTTTTTCCTGGCTTCAGGAACCTACTGCAATAGTAATTGGAGCCCCAAAATATTTTATTGTGTTCAAAGAGCAAGAAAATAAGAGTTGTAGATCATTGTTGCAGGCTTCTGCTCAGCACATCTGAAGCTATTTGACTTGAAACTCTTGCGTCGTAAAAAGGAAAGGTTACAGGTGCAGTGCCTCTTGCTGATTGTGATAAAAAGAATTCAGCAGAGGTTTTTAGGGCCTTATAAATCCCCAAGCATAAACTATAAATAAAACCTGGAGTTGACAAGGGCAAATAATTCTGAAAATGCATCAGCTGCGCTTTTCTGCCAGGCGGTTTTGCGTTGCTGTCAGCCTTTCGGCAGGGAGCTGAGGGTTGTCGGTGCAGAGCCGGTGAGCGGTGCCGCGGAGCGCCGTGCTGGGCCCCCGGCCCTGCGTTTGGGGAGCATCGGGCTGCATCTCCTGCAGTGATGGATCCGCTCTTCTGCAGAACCTATGGGCTAAAACCTGTGTGTAGTTATAGCTGAGGAGGGGGAAGATGCTCCTGGAGGACATTTAGGATGTGCTTTAGGAAAATGCTCCACTGGTGTGAGGACCTCTCTATGCAGAAAATCCCAAAGGCAGATGTGACCTGTCGTGTGATCCACCTGGATGCTTTCAATGATGAGAGTCTCTCCCAGGACACGAGCAAAACAAACCTCTTCCATCCCTGCAGCTTGTCAGCCCTCCTTCTCCCTCTAGGAAAACAAAAAAGTGCAAATAGCTGTTTGGTTTCCAGTCTTCCTCCGGGTGACCTTCCTCTTGCTCAGTGTTTGGGATGCTTCAGGGACAGGTTCCTTGTTTGCTTTATCATTTCCAGAAGATAACGGTGCGCAGCAGCACCTCGGCACCGAAGGAGGTGTTTGCTTTGGATGCTGCTAGTTCTGCCCTGTCCTTGACAGTGCAAACTGCAGCCTTGAAAACAGGAGCAAAGCGTTGTGCAAAATGGTGAATAATCTTTGTATTTGAGTAGACTTTATAAACTTGGCAAAAGCTACCTCTACAGAGTCTTGCTCTGAGAAGTGTAATCGGAGTTTTAGCTCTTTCTGGGTTAACATGCATGAGGTCGTGTTCGTGCTTTTCATCACAGCACAAGATCTCTGTGGACATCAGTTACTCTGGTGTATTCACTTTTGTATCAATACAAGTCAGTTTGTAGCACCCGAAAAAAAGGGTCATTGCTTGAAATGTAGGCCATGGGCAAAGTTTACATATTCAGACTGCTTTAAAGAATCACACAAATCTTGAAATATTTGTAAATATTCTTGAAATATATGTTATTTCCTTTATATTGTTTTTCAACCCATAGGAAACCCATAATATAGATCCACTGAAAGGTGGTGCCTCACCTTCCCCTGCTTGGGGTGCTCCCGCCTTTATTTTATCATTTTTGTGGAATCCTGCATTCTGCAACTAACTTAAGTCAATTGAAAATGTATTATTTGTTTTGAAATGCCACGGAGTCGTTAAGAAATGTATTTGTTAGGGTGTACATAAGGGAGTGTGATGAATGGACTGCGTTAGTGGTACAGATAGCGTATCTATCACCGGCCTTTGTGGGCGAAGCGTGGAGCATGTCTCCCTCGTATGAGCCATTTGTCTTCTTTAGAAAAACCGGTTGCATAAAAATTAGGCTATAGAAAATGAATTGATACAGAGCTCAACAAATAGCAAAATGCTCTGAAACGTGTTTTTTCACCTGAATTTTGAACAACCATTCCTTGCCCTTCGTGCACAATGTGAAGGTGTTCATATCTCCAAGGTTTCCTGCCAGCCAATCCCATGGAAACTTTTTTTCAAATAAGGGGAATTTCTTGTTTTTCACCCGTGCCTTTGCTGGTTGGAAGTGGCTTCCAGGCATCTCACCTTTATATCAATTTGATGTGAAATCCCAGCTGCTAAAGTCCATGGCTGCTAAACATGTGGAATTGAAATGTTTTATGGGCATCCCTGTGCATAAAGCCACTTCTCCTAACGTGTGCTGAGCAATCTTGCAGCCTGTTCAGGCAGACAAGACCTATAAATTGTGTTTGTCCCCTCCCACCAGCCTCTCACCAAAAAAGTGTTGTTTATTAATAGCGGTTTTTTTTCCCCCCCACGTTCTGCTCTTTGAATATATTCCAGGTAATTTCAAGCAATGCCAGTCTGAATGTTTTGGAGCTAATTGAAAGGCAAATCTGTTCTGCAGTAAACAAAGCAGGAGAAATTTTCCTCCCTGGGCTGTGGTTTCTAAAGAAATTTCCTAGCAAATCTTGGCTCAGCTGTTCATCCTGCCCGGCCCCAAACGGATCTCCGGCTCCTGCAGAGATCGATGCCTCCCACCTCATAGACCATTTAAAATATTGATTATTCCAGTGAGTAGTGTCACAAGGCCTGGGATTTTTTTTATTATTATTTATTTTAGCTTTTGCATCTGCACAAGGCTGTCTGCACTCAGCAAAGGTAACAGGATGGTTGGGTCCCAAGTGTTCCTTTAGGTAACAAATCACTGGACCAGCTGACCAGGTGTCCTGCTCCTGGCCAAATCAGCAACCATCCTCCTTGTTTTCCCTACCCAATGAGTGTGGTTTTTTTTTCTTTTTTCCCAGCAGCATTATTTATTTTCTTGTATCTCTCCATTCCTTTTGTTGCTACTTTTCTTTGGTGGCCTCTTCAAAGCAAAACTTTGATGTTTGAGGTTGCTTGAGCTTGATCTTGGCCCTGAGGTTATTTTCTTGGGGAGGTTTGAGCAGTATCAGTTGTTCCTCACTCTCCCTCTCTCAGCTGTGCAGGTGCAAAGATCATCCCAGTAATGTTTCTTCTCCTTCCTCTCCTGGCTGAATCTTGTAACTCGATAGTGGAAGCTAAGGAGGTCAGAACTGCCTTTAGCTAATGGTCCGTGGGAGTTTCCCAGTTCCTAGCCAAGAGGTTTGCCCTTGCGCCATGTTGTGATGGTTGTGGTGCTGATTGAAGAGGAAGGCCACCTTCACACCCAGCTGGGGCTATTTGAATAACACCCAGCAAGTCCAAGGGTGACATAACCCTCCTGTCCCAACCCCTGCTGCAGCTGCATCCTTCATCTGCAGGTACCTAGCAGGAGGGAAGGACCTTTCCTTGTCTTCTGTTTTACTGAAGAAGCTGTTGTCTAAAAAGACACATGAAAATGTGGTGGGGTTTTCTGTTTATTTTTTTAAGTTCATGCCCCAAGCATTAGGCTTCAGTGTGTCTGCCTAAGAGAGATCTTGGGCTCGGGTAGGGCTGGGGAATTGTGTCTCTCCAAGCATGTAGCTGCAAGGTAATTTGATATTCCTTTAAACCTTAAGTGGCTTAAGCAGCCAGGTTATGTTAAACCTAAATGCTTTAATCGCTTCCTTCTCTGGGGAGATCCTGTAGCAGCGCCTGGGAGCCTCTGCACCTTCCCTTGCCTTAACACTGCCGTCTTCACCTGGACCAGCAAGGATCCTGCCCAGGGAGCATCCCATGGGGCCAGCGGGCTCGTGCCCTGACGAGCCCATTGCACGAATGGCCTCTGCTTCCCGCCCTGCCCTCCTTCCCCAGCGCCGTTCCAGTAGCGTCTGCCCATGATGTGGTTGCTCTTGCGCGTGGCATCGAGCTCCTGCTTGACCACCTGGCCCCGGCGCGGCAGAGCTGATACTGGGTTACTCTGTGCACGTGGCAGAAGCACCGTGGACTCGAGGCTGTCGGATCCTGTTAAGTCGTCGTGCTGCAGGGGTCTGACTCGTGTTTGGAAGCGTCTGTGAAACTTGGCCCCTCTCGGCGTGGTGCCGGTGGGCGGTGGGTTGGGTCGCTCTCTGCCCGGCTTGGCCACTTCCCTCTCTCGTGGCTGCCTCTTCGCCATCTGCTTGTTGCTGCAGGAGCCCAGCAGCACCTGCCAGATGACTTTTTTCCCTCTTAATAGCAGCATTTAATACTACCAGCCTCTCAGCTGGCTCTGGCAGATTAATGGCAAAACTTCCTCCTCCTCCTCCTCCTCCTCTCTTCCCTCGAGCTCTGCCACAAATTCAACTCGAGCAACATCTGAGCCAGGTAGGATGTCCTACTGGCTTTAATTTAGATTTGGGTGAGCAGCAGACGTGATCCTACGTGTCCAAAGCCAAAGGGCCAAGGTCAGGTGCTAAACTGGAAACGCGCTTACGAAGAACAGCAGCTAGGAAGAGGAGAGAGAGCAGTTTTGGCTGAAGCTTTCGGTGATACGAGCCCATAGCCGTGGGTAATCACTGGTTGAGTTGTGCTCTTCCTCACCTCAGAAATGGCTCTTTGCAGTGTGCATCTTTTTTTAGTTATTGTTCTCTAACTAGTGGTAATTTGGGACTTTTGCTGTCCCCAGTAACGCTGTCTTCACTTCCATTTTAGATGCAGCACTAAGGACTTGTTCTAGTTTTTGCCATTCCCATACTCTTTGCAAACAGAGTTAAGGGTGCAGCTCCTCCATGCAGGAGTTGGATGGCCCTTCCCAGCCCTCCTCTGATTTTTTTTTTTTTTTTTTTTCCCCTTCTTTCTCTTCATGAACCTTTCCCTTTTGCTGCATTTTTTTTAATTAGCGTCTTGCTTTTAATCATACTGGCTTTCCTCCCTCGCTGCATTATTCGGGCCAAGGTGAAGCCGTATTCATCATTTCACTTACGAGAGATTTCTGGTACATCTGCTTTGCCAGGTTCCCAGCTTGCAGGGAGTTTCATTAAAAATGAGACGTTTTATAGAGATATCAATCTTGTGCATGGAAACTATGGAGATAGCAGGACGTCTCTGCAGAAAACAGACCCAATATAAGGACCTGTCACAGGCATGATATTGCCCTTTGTGATAACTGGAAAAAAACAGGAAAAATTGATTGTAGTGGCACAAAAATATATGTGTGGAGCTGCTGGGCTGCAGGGGGGTTCTGCGAGGTCAAGGCTCGTGAATGTCTTTGCTGTGGGAGAGCAGAAATCAAGATCTCTGCAGTCGTCTCCCATCCTTCCGTTGACATCCGCTGTGCGGGTTCCTTTGGACCCATGGCAGCCGTTCTTTGGCCGTGCTGGTAACGCCTGCTGCTTCAGTTAGCAAATCTGCTTCTGAGGGCCCATAACTCACTGCCGTAATTTGGAGGGGGCTGAGGCTCAGCAGATGCAAAGCATCGTCCAAGCTGCTGTCTTGGCTCTTCAGGGTCCAAAAAATTTCACATTTGTTTTAAAGATCTTAGCCACAGACTTGCAATGTGAGGTGGTTAGTGAGTGAATTGATTCAAATTTCTGTATTTGTCTGAAAGTGTAGCTTTACTGCTGCGCTCTTGCTGCGAGCAAGAGGATTTGGTGACTAGGAGGAAGATGCCCCCAGCGCGATGCTCCCCAGGGCAGGGGAGCTCGTGAGCCTTTTTTCGTGGCGTTTCCATTGCAAAGTAGGGAAGCACCAGTAGGTTTGGGGTTCAGAGGAGGGCTGAGATGGAGTTTAGGGTTGGACAAGGTAGCTGCTTTCAGGGAACTGTGATCTATGTGGAGAGTGGCAGTGAAGAAACAGCGCCCATCACACAGGCTGATTCTGGGTGTACTTTGCTTTCAGGTGGTCCTACCACGACTTCTTCAACAGATACCGCGTCCTTATGAAGAAGAGAGATGTCTCCAAGAACGACAAGAAGCAGATCTGCCAGACCTTGTTGGAAGACCTCATTAAGGTGAGCTGCGACCGACCTTGTGGTGCAGAAGTTCATGACTGATTTGATCTGAATCACCCTGCCTTCTCCCACTTCACCTGCTGCTTGTGCAGATGCTGATTAAGTCAAGGCAGCTTCTTCCAAAATGCCCCCTCTTGATGTGTGGGAGACTTTTAATGACAACTTCCATGTAGGAAAAAAAAAAAATCCTTTGCATGGGACCTTTTTTGCTGTATATATGTCAGCAAATCCCTTCCACTTCACCTTGCTGCTCAGACTCGTGTGCACTACTTCTAAGTTATGGTTGCACGCCCAAAGGTTTCTTCGTGCTCTCTTGCTACAGAGGAGCCCAAAATGTGCCTAGCACTGGAATCAGGTTTTTATTTCTGGTCCATGTTTTTTAATGAGATTTTGAGGAATTTATTCATTTGGGTTCCTCGCTGCAAAGGGCCTTTTTCCCATGTCCTGAGTGTTGCCTCCTCAGCAGCATGTGGCTCTGCAGGTGCAAGCCCATATCTTCTCTAGAAGGAAAACTTTTCTTGAAGTCTCCTGGGCTTCCATTGGTCTATAAACAAATGCACTTAAGATTCATGTAAATATGTGGAACTTCAGCCTGATTCCTAGTGGCATGTTCCTAAATGAGTATATAGAAGCTGAAGTAGTTGGGAGTCTAATTGTACTTTCATGGAAAAGAATTGTGAACTGAACTGGTAAACTTGATTCAAAATTGTGTTATTTGTATCTACTGAACAACATACAGAGATTGAAGAAAAACAAATGTTTGCCTTAATTAAATATAGTTTCCTTTATGCTTTTGAAAAGGATCCAGACAAGTTCCAGTTTGGACGTACCAAGATCTTTTTCCGTGCAGGCCAGGTGGCATATCTGGAGAAACTGCGGGCGGATAAGTTCAGAGCTGCCACCATCATGATTCAGAAGACAGTGCGGGGCTGGCTGCAGAGAGCCAAGTACCAGCGGCTGAAGGGGGCTGCGATAGTCATCCAGCGTTACGCCCGCGGGCACCTGGCTCGCAGGTAGGTCCTGGGGGCTAGCGGGGAACTCGCGGCGTGATGCCCTTCTGGGTGCCCCTATCCTCGGTTGAGTCAGTCTCCTGGGCCTTAGAAAGAAAATAGTGGGATGCTTAGCATGCAAGTGATGGTGCTGCCTCTTTATCTAGAGGTTTTGGACCTTGTGAAGACAAGATGTGTTTCTGTGTGCAGGTACCATGCACGCTGTGGGGAAGCTTTATGTGCCAAAGTCAGGACTTGCTCCTGGCCCCTCTCCCCAGCTTGGCCAGGGACAAATAATCTAAGCTCTTTGCCCAGTTTAATGTCAGAATTAGTTGGATTTCTGTGTGCTCAGCCAGGGTAGTGGCACAGCCAGGTAGGTTGTAACCAGATGATTAAAGTACTCTGACCCATTTCGTTGTAAGTTCATGGCAGAACTAATATGTTTTGGGGGGCTGCCCCTGGCAAAGGACATGTGCATCCGTGATGGGGCAGTGCACGAGCTGGCCCGTGCTCCTGCAGAGACCAGGGCCGTGCCTCTGCCAGACCCGAGGAGGGTCCTCAGCATCTGTGCTGTGCCCCCTGTGAGGGGAATCGCTCCAAATCACTGGCAATGTGGTTATTTACAATACAGGATAATCGAGTAGAGATGAATTCTCCGTGTCCTGCAGTCTCTACACCAAGGGGTAGTTAAGCAATTAATAGCTGCCCTTCAGAAATGCTGCCTCATAATCCCAATTAGCTCCTTAATCCTAATTAGCACCTGGGCACTATGAGATGCGGCCAGCTGAGTTAGTGTGCCCAGCATGACCCGGTCAGAACTTAGCTCCTCATGCACCGAATGCTGTTTTTTTTCTTTCTTTTTCTTCAATTAATTTGAGTAGTGGAAGGTGGTGATTTTCTGTGTTCTTTCAAAGGTGACATCTTCGTTTCCTATAAATCATAGTGTATTTTGAAAGTATGCAATGGTTTCTAAGCAGAAGTACTTTATGTATTTTGGTAACAACCCATGGGTCACGGGTATGTCCTAGTGAGGAGGAGACGAGCCCCCTTGAGCATGGACAGCCAAAGAGGATGTTAAAAATGAGACCCCTCTTATGGGGTGAGCTGGTTGCAGCATGTGGAGAAGGCCAAGGCAGGTGTGTTCAGTGCTCACGACTTGAGCTGGAAGACGCCCTTGGAGGAGGATCCTGCTGCCTGGTGTTCCCCATTAATAGCATTTCCTTGGACTTTTTATGGCTGCGGTGCTTCCCTGACATGACTTTTTGGTTCAGCTCTTTGTGCTACTTTCACAGAGCAGGTGGCACCTGGATAAACTGCTCTCCTCTTTTTGGAGGCAGAGCATCCCTCCTCCTCCTCATTAGCAAGCTCTGCTTCACTGGGTCATAAAGAGAAACCACGGGCTTTCGAGAAGAGAATGCATAGGCCAGTCTGATTAGTTTTGATGTGCTCTTCCCAAAATTAAAAAAAAAAAATAAAAAAATGCTGAAGCAAATGTTTATTTAATCCTTCATGCTGAGAGCAATAAATGCATCATAAGTTCAGAAAAACAAGCTAGTTAGCAAGTTAACGGGAGATTTTATGAATACTTACTAAGCCACGTAACGACAAGTGAAACACGGACTGAGTCTGCGACGGGGCGCGAGGTGGCCGGCGCCAGCTGCATCCTGTGTTATTCTCCTTGTGTGAATCACCTGGGGCTCTGCTTGTGGGCATTGCTGGACCAGGACATGCCAGTTTTAATCTCACGTCCATTTGCTGCGAGGCTTTCGTGGCTGTACTTGCAGCTGGTGGGTACTCCGTGCCCCGTGTGCTATTTAGAGCTAGGGACACTGAGTCCCTAGCCTCTGTTCCCACCCCTAATGCTGGGATGGCCTGTCTTGAGTCCTGGCAAGCTGCTTTTGGCCAAGTGAGGTTTTTCTCCATGCGCTTTAACACCATGATAAAAAGAAGGGGAGATGGGGTTTAGGCTCATTCCTAACCTGTTCCCGGTGCTTTGCAGGCTCGCCGAGCACCTGCGGAGAACGCGGGCAGCCACGGTCTTCCAGAAGCAATTCCGAATGCTGAGGATCCGGCGAGCTTTTCAGCGCGTCCGCAGTGCCGCTGTCACCATCCAGGCTTTTGCTCGGGGCATGTTTGTCAGGAGGGTTTATCGCAAGGTAGGACCCCGTGGAGCACAGATGAACAGGAAGAGCTGGTTCATTGCGGGTGTTTTGATGTTTTCCTAAGCCAACCAGCTCCAGTGTTTCTGGAGTGCCCGTGTTGCCTGCAAGCGCTGCCAGTTAGAGCTGTGCAAGCACCAGTGATTTTGGCAGCAGCCCCTCTGAGGAGAAGCTAAATGCAGTTCATCATGCAGCTGCCAGCAGGCAATTTAGAAATCTGGAAATGTCATTTACCCGTGCTCGACAAAATTTACCTGGCAAACAGAATTTGTGTCTGAGCTGTGGTACAGGTGCAGGCACTAGTGCGAGGGGAAGGCCGGCAGGGTCTGCTTTGGAAAGCAACAGGTTGTTTATTGATATATAGACCCCTTTTTAAGCAATTCTCTCTGTTCTGTACTAACCCTGGGGATAAAAGCAGGGATGTAAAGGTTTGCTGCTGGTGAGTGATACAGGGAGAGATTGTCCCTCTAAGGAAATCGGGAATAGCTTTCTTTAATTTCAAGATATTGCCCTCAGGGCAGGCCCCTGGAATCTGCAAACGTGCAATCCTGGAGCACCTGGATATGGATGTTGGGACAATAAGCCCATGACTGCGCCCATCTTCGGCGTGCCCAGGGCCCGCTGGAGGCTTTGCCGCGTGGTCGGAGGAGGCAGCTGGGGAAGTATCTCCATCTGCAAGAGTGCCAAGGCTGAAGATAGCGGTGCTGTAAGCTCACCGGAGCTTGCAAACAAGATTTGTCAGGAGAAACTGATACGCTGCCTTTTGTGATAGAGCCTGGCCCGAGCTCCTATCAGTAAACTGTCTTTGTAGGCTTTAAATTCCCCTGGTATTTCTTCCCTCCCTGTGGCATGGATCAGCATGGGAAAGTTATTAGCAACCTGCTGGTTGCCTCTCTAAAATGTCAGTCTTTAGTTTTAGAGAGGGAATTGGACTGCCACCTCCTGAAAAGGTTACTGGAGATTTGAGGGAGAAATATGATGCCAAAGGGACAGAAGCTTCACAAAGCTGAGCGAGGTGCAGAAATCCCACTGCGCGGGGGACGTGGCTGCAGAGGACGGTGAGAAGCCTGCGGGATCTCATCTGAAGGCTGCCGAGATGATCAGCAAGCCCACCAGGGCAGCGTTTATCCGCAGCAGAGATGACCTTATTGCAGGCATGGAAGGGTGCTCAAAAAGTCAAACCCCGTTTTGATGCGAGTTGCGCCAAGGCTTTGGGTAGGGTGAGCGAAGCGCGCGGGACAGACCACGTCGCAGCGATACCGGGCTGCCCTCACCTTTAGGGGGGCACTTTTCCCTCCTGATCTTCTCCTCCCCTGGCCCTGCCTTGCAGATGCTCGTGGAGCACAAAGCCACTGTCCTGCAGAAGCACGTGCGCGCGTGGCTGGCCCGCGGCCGCTTCCTGCGGATGCGCAGGGCCGCCGTGCTGCTGCAGTGCTGCTACCGGCGCATGAAGGCCCGGCGGCAGCTCAAGGCCCTCAAGATCGAGGCCCGCTCGGCACAGCACCTGAAGAAGCTCAACATCGGCATGGAGAACAAGGTGGTGCAGCTTCAAAGGAAGATCGACGAGCAGGTGCGTCCTGAGCTGCGCCGGGGGATTAAGAAACACTCGCCAGGGTCCAGTTCTGTCCACAAATACCAGGGAGGAAATTCATGTTCATCTATAGCCTTCTCTAGCCTGCAAAAGTAGGGTCTAAACTCTAATTTTCTTTAAGTCAGGGCAAGTATTTGTAGTACCAGTTGCTAGTAATTACAATTTATCGTTCTGCTTGGGGTGCGTCAAGAGCCCTTACACATCCTAGGAGATGAAAGCCATCGTATAAGCTGCTTGCTGCCAGGAAAGGTGTGAAGGTGGAACAGTAAACAAGAAACAATCTCCAGCTAATGTTGATTTTCTCATTTTGAGTTATGATAGCAGGAGAAAGGTTTAGGGAAAGAGACATTGTGATCTTTTAAGAAGGGAGAAATCAGGGGCTGGAGATTTTGTCTTGATCTCCCTGAATCTCTCCGAAGGCCGTTTTGAAGCACTTTGATGCTTTCTGTATAACTTTTGCCAGGAAGAATTGCTGCGCTCTCATACTCATTACAGCCTGTCCAGCGAGCTATTTTTAACTGCCCTTTCAGGAATGACAGCTTCCCCGGGATGCTCTGGAAGTGCTAATGAGCCTCCCAAGCTTGGGTCCCCTACAGTCTCTCTGCAGCAGCAAAGTTGTTGCATCATATTTTCCCTGAAGTATCCTGGTTTCAGTCCTTGCAAATCTTTAAAAATGCCCATTATTTTTTAAGAAAATAATAAAAAAACAGTGCAGGTAAGCTGGAGAGCTGCAGTTGTATTCTTATCTGACGAGCTGAGGTAGAAAATGTTTTTATTTCTGCTGCTTTAGTTCACGTGTGAATAGAGATGCGCAATACACGGTATGGCCCTGAGGAAGAGCAGATCTTGCTTTGAAAATATTCCAACTTTTTAGTGTGTGTCAGCTTGTGAAATCTGGTGTCCACAACTCTATTTAATTTTGGCCTGTTTAACTGTGTTCCTAAGTCAGGTGGCACTTCTGGAGGTCACACGGAGAGGGGCCAAAGGGTTTTGCGCTCCTCTTTGGCTCTGCCCAAAAAGGAGCGCTGCTGGAAAAAGGACACTCTGTGCCTTTTCTTCTTGCAACCTCATTTTTGTTCTTCCTTATTTGACTCCAGTGAACATCTCAGCAGAGGAAGAGGTGGTAAATTGGGCTGTTTGTCCTGGTCAGTCAAAAATTGTAACCCGGGGCTTCTCCGCTCCGCTTTTTTTTTTAAAAAAAAAAAAAAAAAAAAAGGTATATTTCTGACTTTTTTCTTCTTTAACCTTTTGTCTTCTGGTTTTGTCACCTCAAATTTTTTTTTACACACCCTGTGAACTCAGTAGAGGCAGCAGCAGTTTGCCAGGTGCTTGTCTGGCTCTGGTGGCAGAACCAGGGAAGACCCAAACTGGCATTTCTGAAACACACTCTGGGAAGGGGAGGGG